>JAKOOJ010000006.1:59281545-59794045 GCA_022577455.1 Arizona elegans
TTATATAGGTTTACCTCTTGAATCATACAGATAATATGAAGTATAGTAACTATTTTATAATGTACTGTAGATGTGTAACTGGGCTTGGAAAAGGCAGCCACTAATTTTATCTAATTCCATAAGGAGAAAAAAGTGAGGTAAATTCCATTTGTATTTGTTTTGTGACCATGAACCATAATGCAGAAAAAGTCTCATTTTAAATTATATTTTTAAAAACTTTAAGGAAAAGATTCTTGAATCATGTACATTATGCTTAAACTTCAGTTTTAAATTGTCCTTTCTGATTATCAGTACATATCAAAGAGGTTATGGGGCAGATGTCAAATCTTACTGCAAAGTGATATGTACATATTTGTAAGTAGCTTAGAACTAACTAAATATATATATAAATGACAAATATTTTTGTTGGGCCCAAGGCTTCAAGTCTATACCCCATTGATGGAGGAAATCCCTGCTTTCAGTTGCACAAGATACAGAATGCTTAGAATAATATTAACTGAGGAAATTTTATGCAGTCTCAACAAGTTTAATTTAAGCGGTTCCATTCCATTCCATAAAAAACTTCAAAGTGGTGAATAGAAAATTAAAATAATTGGTTTTTTGGTTAGCCTAGGTAATTTTTTTTGCAAAGGGAGTGGGGAGAGGAATTAAAATTTATATGTCAGTTTCCAGGCATTATGGAGAACTGGGTCACTTTGTTTTACGGTTCTACTGGGTCATACAAAAATGCATGCTGTATTTTATATTGGCTGGAAGCAATGGAACACAATGCTGAAATAGCAAGATGCAGACCATTTCTCAATAATAATAATAATAATAATAATAATAATAATAATAATAATAATAATAATAATAATAATAATAATAATAATTTTATTTCTATACTGCCCTTCTCCCGAAGGACTCAGGACAGTGTACAGCCTATTAAAAACACAAAAGTATACAGACATCAATTAAAAAATAATTAAAATTATTAAATAATTTCAGCCCAAATTAAAACCTAAAAATTTAAAACACCCAATTTAAAATCATTTACATTGATAGCCCGGCCTGGCGGAACAGCAGGGTCTTGAGGGCACAGCGAAATACACGGAGGTTGGAGATCTTGCGCAATTCCGGGGGCAGTTCATTCCACAGGGCAGGAGCTCCCACAGAGAAGGCCCTCCCCCTGGGTGTCGCCAGCCGACATACCTTGGCCGATGGTACCCTAAGGAGACCCTCTCTGTGGGAGCGGACTGGCCGGTGGGAGGCTACTGGTGGCAGAAGTCGGTCTCGAAGGTACCCTAAGCCATGGAGCGCTTTAAAGGTGGTGACCAACAGCTTGAATCGCATCCGGAAGACCACTGGGAGCCAGCTTGCACAGGAGAGGTGTTACATGGGCACAACGAGTCGCCCCCATAACCACCCACGCGGCCGCATTCTGGACCAGTTGGAGCCTCCGAGTGCTCTTCAAGGGGAGCCCCATGTAGAGAGCATTACAGTAGTCCAGCCGGGAGGTGACCAGGGTGTGAGTGACCATGCACAAGGCGTCCTGGTCCAGAAAGGGCCATAACTGGCGAATCAGGCGAACCTGATAAAAAGCCCCCCTGGCCACGGCTGTCATATGCTCTTCTAAAGACAGCCGTGCATCCAGGAGGACACCCAGATTACGAGCCCTCTCTGTGGGGGGCAAAGATTCACCCCCAATAGTCAGCGATGGCACCAGCTGACTATATCGGGATGCCGGGAGCCACAGCCACTCGGTCTTGGCACAGTTGAGTCTGAGCCTATTTCTCCCCATCCAGACCCGCACGGCCTCCAGGCAGCGAGACATCACATCAAGGGCATATTTGTGGTGGTCTGGGGTGGAGATGTACAGCTGAGTATCATCAGCGTACTGTGCCCCCTATTCCTAACCCCCTCAACCGCTGCAGCATGATACCATGGTCGATGGTATCAAAAGCCGCTGAGAGATCTAATAGGACCAGGACAGAGGAACAACCCCTGTCCTGAGCCCTCCATAGATCATCCACCAATGTGACCAATGCCGATTCTCTGCTGTACCCCCGCCTGAAGCCCAACTGCTATGGGTCCAGATAGATAGCTTCATCCAGGTACCGGGGAAGCTGTCGTGCCACCACATTCTCAACAACCTTCGCCACAAAACGAAGGTTGGAGACCGGATGGTAGTTGGCTAATTCAGCCGGGTCCAGGGATGGCTTCTTGAGGAGGGGCCTCACCACTGCCTCTTTCAAGGTGGCGGGAAAAGTACCCTCACTCAGAGAAGCATTTATAATCCCCTGGAGCCAGCCTTGTGTAACCTCCTGGGAGGCCAGTACCAACCAGGAGGGACATGGGTCCATAAACATGTGGCAGCACTATAGAAGGAACATGTAGAAGTGACTAGGTGATTTCCTCCATTTCAGTCAGCAAACAAAGCATAGTTACTAGGAAACTATTCCTGAGCTTCTGAGAATGAACAAAACCTAACTGGTCCTCATTCTTATTTTAATCTAAGCCTCATCCAGAAACAATCTGTCCGTGCCAATAAAATGGTAGAAAATGATACACTTATAGATTATTAGGAGAAAGTTCTTCCTAGAGTTTTTTAGTAATGGGGTCCAGATACAGTATTTCATTAAACACAAATTGTTTATTATAGTACTCAAGGAAGTCAAAACAAAAGTCTAAAACGGTGGCTGACATTTACATACAGACTCACATTAATTTATTACATAGGATTATGACAGCTGAATCGTTGATTGGATGCAATTATATAATGTGATTGAATTTAGGAGCTACAGTATGTGTTCAGCTTGGTGACTGAAGGCAAAACCATATGGTAATGAGGATGCTAGAAAGCAGTACATATAATCCTCGATTTATGACCTCAATTGAACCCAAAATTTCTGTTGCTAAGCAAAACATTTGTTAAGTGAATTTTGCTCTATTTTACAACCTTTCACAGTTGTTAAGTGAATCATTGCAGTTGTTAAATTAGTAACACGGCTGTTAAGTGAATCTGCTTCCTCGTTGACTTTACTTCCCAGAAGATCACCAAGGGTGATCACATGCCCCCACAGCCATCACAAATATGAGTCAATTACCAAATGTCTGAATTTTGATCACATGGCCATGGGGATGCTACAATGGTCGTAAGTGTGAAAAACACTCATAAATCACTTTTTTCAATGCTGTTGTAACTTTGAATGGTCACTAAATGAACTGTTGTAAGTCGAGGACTACCTGTAGTTTATTGAGTTAGACAGTGGCTATGTTCTTTGAGTAAGAGCAACTGTTGGTATATTATTTTGCTAGAACTTATTGCTAAGCAGCTTTGCTTCCCCAGATTGTATTTATCTCCTAGTGTTTTAATCAAAATTGTCTAAATGTTTCTATGGTTGTGTTGACAGTTTATTTTCTCTGAGAAAGTGGATCTGAGGATAAAGCATTTTATTTGCCTTGACTAACACCGTATTATATGCTGCAATTGTCAGATTTCCTAAAGAAATTCACCATGTTTGAAATATTCAGGTCATTGGGGCTGTTTGGGAACCTGGTATGAAAATAGTTTGGCTCAAGCGATTGGAGAAATTCTGCACTTCTGGATGTCTTTAAATAAACAAAAAAGCACAGAAGTAAAGCTAGCTAGTTTAGGGAAAGAAAAATAATAATTACTGGTTTTCAAATCAGTGACATTTTGCATGCTAAGCAAAGGTCACAGACAATGGGTTAATTCAGTAATGCTGAAGGATGTTTTAGTATTCATCAAAGAGATGAGAAAGGGTTTTTTTTTTAAAAAAAAGGTGTTTGTTGTGCCAATATGAGAATTTGATTACAGTATAGAGATGTCTAACACATATACAGTATGTGACCTAAATACTTGTGAATGTATATTCTCAAAGCGGTTATAGTGATTGTACTAGTCTTGGCTGCTAGATACATTTGTGCATCTAACAACACAATGTAATTCATGATTGCTCTGAACTAAATTATATAGTGTAATACATTTTGCTTCCTGTTAAGTAGGCATGATTCTGGCTAAAGTGAAGTCTAGGTTTAAAAGCTATGGACTCCAGTAGATTTCCAGACTGTGAATGTTGACTTGCTTTCCTTTGGAATGGAGCTCAGGTATATTTAAATAATAAATGTTGTAACTATATTAAATGTATATGATTCAAATCTAGTATATAGGGATCATGATGGTATAATAAATAAGTAATGTAGAAATCATTGTCTCCAGAAATTGTATTAAAATATATTTTTATTCAGTACTTTGTTTATTTAAATAGTTGTTGCTTAATTATTTTTTAAAAGATTCCTTGACTGCAGACACTAATGATCTTGCTTTAGGCATTGAAAAGTAATGTATGTAACCTTTTCCAATCCAGGGACAAGGAAGAATAGTCCAGAACTAGTCAATATTAATGTAAGAGAAGTAGTAATAAGAGCATCAGCTGAAGACAAAGGTTTCCCTAGCAACTGGAATTCTGTAAAAGGCCACAGAATAACATTCAGTTCAAATGTGTCATGTAGAACTTGCATGGAGCAGAAACCAGGGATGTTCCCACTCAATTAAAAAGCAGCATTGGCTTCCTTTTTTAATGAAAATAAATAAGACTATATTTTCTGTAACAGGTAGATCTTGAATATTTTATGTATAAAATTTTAATAAAGGCCAAATTAAGTTTCAAAAGAATTAGAGATCAATTCATTTATAGATTTTCTAGTCCTTCTTGGTTCTATTGATTGGGATATTTTGGAACCAAAGTCCCTTATTAGTTAATTCATTACACAACTAATTTTGCACACCTACTAATAGTGAAAATAGTGTGAATCCAAGTATTTCATATTTCAGAGCCTCATTAATTTTTCACTTTAAAATGTCACAACTTACAGTGCTCACAAAAACTGAAAGCAGGGAGAAAAGATTTTGAAAAGAGAGCATATTTTAACAGTGCTTGCATATATATAAAAAGCCATACAGGAGACAAATGCATTCTCCCTGTGGGTCATTAAATTTTAAACCCCAACGACAACACTCTGAAAAAATCCAGAACATATGTTAATGGTTTTTGCTGAAAGCTGTTGGTAGAACAATTATGCAAAATGGATTGTTATGTACAGGAACGGGACCAGGATTTTCCCTTTTCTCTCCTTATGGGAGAAAGGTTAAACTGCTTTTGTTTGTTTGCTGCTTTGCTGCTTTTCTGTTTTGTTTTGTTTTGTTTTGTTTTTTTGTTATCTTAATGATACTGCAACTATTTTAGGCTTACCCTACAGATATATGTGTATCCCATCTTAAAATAGCAAAGAGTTGAATTTAATGTTAAGTCAGGGGCTTGAGGAACACACATACACATAAAATCCTTCCTTAATGTACTTGTTTTAAATTTCTGGAGTAAGGAATCACACAACAGCTTGGAAAGCTGTCTCTGATAATGGATACAAGGGAGGATCCCTATATGAGGAAGGGAAGGAGAGTTAATAGTAACTGTGATTGGCAGAGGGAGGTGTGCTAGGAGGAAGCTGGATTGCTTCAGCTAAATGTCTATTAGCCCTTCAACATTTACCAGGCTAGGAAACAAAAGTTATAAATGCTAATACCTCTTTTGTTATAAGATTATCATAACAGAAACTTGCAAATCTGAACGTGAAACACAGCTTTTGGGATATGATTGATTAAGTCACACCTTGAAGTAGACACCTATGTAAGTTAAGTACTTTTTTTTAAAAAAATTTTAAAATTTAAGATTAGATAGGTTTACAAGAGACTGGAAGCCATTTGTGAACTTTCTGCCTGTTAATCACAAAAACAGATGGTTAACAGAGGGCTTTGAAGATTAGCTTTACCTTTGGACTTACCTGTTGACTGCTTTTTTTATATAGCAAACAGATGCTGGGTTAATTGGATTGATAGATAAATAGATTTCCACATCAGGGATATTTTTTATGTAATATAGTATTTTTATCAAACATAGAGGAGAACGTTTACAGCTACTATTATCTAAGGGAAGAAGAATGCATCAAATATTTTTATATATTGGTCAGAATTCAACCAGGGTTGACTTTTTATGTATAATATCAGTGTGAATGATATATTTGTCATTTGGGGGGTTTTGTACACTTTTTTTATTTTTATTATTCATATCTGATGGTTGTTAGTTCTTTTTTTCTTTATTTTGTATTTTAACTTTGGAAATAAAATTAAAAAAATGAAAAAAGGAAGGTTGTTTTTGTTCTCATTTTTTTTTTATAATAAGATTTGATCTCTGCTTTTATGTCTTTTGTCTACATATTTATGAACTATCTTGAGTTCCTTTGGAATCTGGTGGCATACCTAAAATGTTTTTCTTATTTCAGATAATACTTGGTTTGAGAATTGATGCACCATTTAAACATTGGCAAAAAGACATGTCCAGATTTATATGACAGAGGGGAAAAAAGAAGTTAAATATAAAATTATCCAAGATGCAGAAGAAAGAGAACTATATTTTGTAGCCTGCCGTTCTGTTTGGATGAAGGAATGGCTGTTATTAAGATATAAAAGACTTTTAGATTTAGAAGATCATGATTTGAGGTTTGGGTGGTATGGTAGGATAAAATTAAAGTAAATGAAGTTTTTAAAAATCATAGGAATATCATATTAAATATCTGGAACAGAAACAAACCTAGGCTATGCCAGAAAACATAGCACCTTTGTAAATCTAGCTCAAGAAGCATTTTATAGAAAAGAAAATGGAAATCTTAAGATGAAATCAAGAGAACAATTGATTACAGAGAGATTTAATTCTGAATGGGTCAGAATGGGTCAATTAAGGAAAATATGTAACTTAGATAAAAATGTACCAGGAATAACATTTGACAAAACGGAATTTGAAAATGAGTTATCTACAAGTATGATTGCTAAAATGTATGAACCTTCATTGTGATTTGAAATGGAGAAAGAGTGAATTAAAGAGTTTGGTAAAAGGGCCTAGAATTTTAGTTATAATAAACAAATGGATCAGTAGGGGATAATGTGGTTTAAAGATGTAAAATTCAAATTGCCTTACAATTTAAAATATTTTTTTAATGAGACACCGTTGGCATAGGACACCAGAGAAACTGTCTGAAGTATATAAAGTTACTTCTCTTTTGAAAGTGAAAAAGAGATGAAGGGACATTTT
Source organism: Arizona elegans (assembly GCA_022577455.1). Taxonomy (NCBI): domain Eukaryota; kingdom Metazoa; phylum Chordata; class Lepidosauria; order Squamata; family Colubridae; genus Arizona; species Arizona elegans. The sequence goes on from JAKOOJ010000006.1 coordinate 59,288,694, forward strand.
ATCATGCATTGTGGACTTATAAAAAGTGAAAAGACATTGGACACAAATACATATGGCGATGCAAAGAATTTTAAAGATTAACATTCAGATGAAACTAGAGCCTTACTTACTAGGACTTATGGACATTCAACTAGATAAGGCTCATGGATGATTGGTTTTATATATGGTAACTGAAGTGAGGCTATTATATGCACAAAGGTGGAAGACTGTAGCAGCATCAATAAGGGAGGAATGGATTGTGAAGATGGCTGAGTTTGCAGAAATTGCTAAATTGATTTCTTTGATTAAGGAGGGAACTACAGCTACTTTTATAAAAGATTGGAAACTTTTTATAGAGTTTTTGCTGAAAATAGATAAAAACGAAATGCTGATTTCAGGATTTATTAATTAAAATGGTTTGTTTAGGGAAAGAAGGAAACTATAATATGCAATATGGGAGGATGGAGGTAGCAATCGCTGTTTGCTGCAAAGAAGATTGTAAGACTTCTTTAGGTATCTTTCTTTTTATTGCTTTTTTGTTATTCATCACTTTTACTCTTTTATAATCTTTTTCCATTTCTTGTTCTATGTTTCTGTAATTTTGAAAGATCTTTGTAAAATCTTCCTTTAATACATATTACTCATTAAAAAACAAAATATGTACATTTTCTCAAATTTATTTATTTATTTATTTATTATATTTCTATACCGCCTTTCTCCCGTAGGACTCAAGGCGGTGTACAGTCAAGAAAAATATATTTCTTGAATTTCCCCCCTTAAGAAATTGCGCCAACAAATTTCAACTCTCCAGCGTCAGAAACCCGATTTTAATATATTAGAATTTATCCTTGAAGAGATTGTAAGAAGGGATGAGATTGTGAATCAGCAACTTGAAAAATTTAAGCAGGAAATTAAAGAAATTGGTGAATTGGTGAAATCAGAGTCTGACTTCTTGAATAAAAAGATTTCAAAAGTTGCTAATGGTTTATCAGGCTTTCTGATTCGGATGGAGGCAAAGACTGAATTATTAGAGACTAAAATGAAGGAAGTCGAGGAGAATTTGGATGACATGACTCAAAAAATTAAAAAGGATTTGATAAACATTCAGGATAATAGCTTGGAAGACAAATCTAAAATGGAGACTGACCAAAAGATTGGTAATGAGGAAAATGTACAACGGAGGATTGAAAGAGAAGTTTTAATGATTCAATATAATTTTACAGAATATGCAATTAGATTGAGAGGTCTGCAGGAAAATAATAGAGATGATTTAAGGAAAGTATCTTCTGAAATTCTGGCTGGGATCTTAAAGGTTCAACCTGATGAAGTGTATTGCAGGATTGATAGAATTTATAGAATAAACTCCTGGTGGGCAAAGCAAAGGCAACTGCCTAGAGATGTGGTGATCTATTTTACAGATAAAGAAATTAGGAATAATATTGTGCAGAACTCTTTTAATTCCAATTTGCAATTTCATGGAAGAAAGATTTGGATTTTCAAGGAGCTCCCGCCCAAGATGTTAATGGAGAGGAAGAAATTTGGCTTTTTAGTGACTGAATTAAAAAAAAGAAATATCCTATTCAGGTGGGACATCCCAGCTGGTTTAATATTGAGATATCAAGGCGTAAGATATCAATTGCACACTGTTGAAAAAGCGGAAGATTTTTATCAAAAAATTCTAAAAATGAATTTAACACCTTTAGGCATAATACAGGATAAGCAAAAGGAGTTGGAAATAAAAGGAAAACATCAAATTACAGAGGCTGTGATGGATAAATTGTCTTTGGACTCCTTGGAGATCCCAGCTGGACTGTTTATAAATAAGAGAGCAGTGTCATCCGAACCCAAGGTGATGAATCATCAAGTCACAGACAAGTGCGCAAATCAATCAGTTGATATACAAGTGATGGAGAAGAAAGATGAGATGATAAAATTAACCCAACAAGAACAATCCACAAAGCAGAATGAAAATCAACCAGCAGATATACAATTGGTAAGCAAGAAAAGAGGATGGAAATTCAACCCAAAAAAGAAAAAGAAAAGAAACAGATCTTATAGAAATAGCAATTTCTAAACTAAGCAACAGTGAAGCCAGGCGCTTTAAAAAATGAATGAATATTAGAAAAGACAGTGGTGGCGAACAATTGTCTGATACTATCCTGAGGATTGTGGCAGATCTCTGCAAGGCCATGATTTTGGGAAGTGGAAAGAGCCTCACTTTGTTGGATTTGAATCATCTAATTTTTTCTTATTTACTTTTTTTTTCTCTTGGAAATATATTATAACTACTTTGAGTTATAAGGCAGGAGAGTTTTGCTGGGGCATGCAGAAGATCTGGATGTTACTCAGTAGGATGACGGGAATTTACAATCCTGATGAATACCACAACTATAACCATACGGATATATTCATAATTATAATGTCACTCGGGTGGTTGTTTTTACTTTTATACAGGTGTGAGGATATCTACTACTGATGGGGGCAGAAGATGACTGAAGATTTTGAACAAACTGTTGCACCAGCATGTTATTTTACCCTATTATGGGTGATGGATTTAACAATCTAGTGGAAAGACATCAAAGAAGATATTATATGGATCATAAACTTAAAGTTATTGTCTTTTCTCTTTTTACATAATGAAATGCATATATAGATATGTGTATATCTTAGTAAAGTGGGCAGTTGATTATATTTAGAATCGTATTGCATGATTTTGTAGGAATTGAAGGGCTGAAATAGGTTAGTTTACTGATTGTTATAAAATGGGATGCATATATAGATATGTGTATATTCTAGTAAAGTGGGTAGTGGATTATATTTAGAATTGTATTGTCTGATTTCAAGTCATATATTTAGAGGAGTGGAGGAAGTGGACAGAATTGAACAAATTTGGTTGCAGGGAGAAGGCCGATTTAAAATGTTATATTAATATATATAAAAGATTAAAGGTTAATTTGTAATAATACTCAATAAGTTTAGGGGAGGAGAAAAAGGGCAGATTACCGTAAAAATGGGAGTTATAAGATTAACAAGTTAAGGGTCAGTATTCCGAGAAGGGATTAAGGGAAAGGGAAGATATTATGTATGTAACTAGTTATGAAATAGCCTATTGTTGTGAAGAAGTCACGGGGGGGTTGGGTGGAAAGGGTGGGTTAGGGAAGAGGGGGGGGGGAAAGGGGGAAAAACTTGTATTTGAAAACTTAAGAAAAATATAGACACAGAAACATCATAAAATTGCTAATTAAAATTATTACTTAGTTTGGTCAATTAAATAAAACCTAGAATTAGATCACATTTAAAAAAATCATTCACATGTTCATATGTTTAGCCCCGCCTGTTGGAACATCAGGGTCTTGAGGGTACGGCGGAAAACACGGAGATCAGGGATATTCCATATCTCCAGGGGCAGTTCATTCCAAAGGGTTGGAGCCCCCACAGAGAAGGCCCTCCTCCTGGGAGTCGCCAGTAGACATAATTTGACTGACGGTACCCTGAGTAGTCCCTCCCTGTGAGAACGAACTGGTCGGTGGGAGGCTATTGGTGGCAAAAGACGGTCTCATAGGTACCCAGGTCCTAAGCCATGGAGCGCTTTAAAGGTGATAAATAACACCTTGAATCACACCCGGAAGACCACCGGGAGCCAGTGCAGCTCGCGTAGGAGAGGTGTTACATGGGCGTAATGAGCTGCGCCCATAATCACCCACACGGCTACGTTCTGGACCAATTGGAGCATCCGGGTGCTTTTCAAGGGGAGCCCCATGTAGAGAGCATTACAGTAGTCCATACGGGAGGTAACCAGGGCATGAGTGACCGTGCGCAAGGCGTCCTGATCCAGAAAGGGACACAACTGGCGGATCAGGCGAACCTGATAAAAGGCACCCCTGGCCACGGCCGTCAAATGATCTTCTAAAGATAGCCGTGAATCCAGGAGGACACCCAAGTTGCGGGCCCTCTCTGTGTGGAGCAAGATCTCATCCCCTATTGTCAGTGATGGTACCAGCTGACTATACCGGGATGCCGGAAGCCACAGCCACTCGGTCTTGGAGGGGTTGAGTCTGACCTTGTTTCTCCCCATCCAGATCCGCACGGCCTCCAGGCAATGGGACATCACAGCAAGGGTGATGGGGTGGTCTAGTGGTCTGGGGTGGAGATGTATAGTTGTGTGTCATCAGCATACTGATGAACACTCACCCTGAAACCACGGATGATCTCGCCTAGTGTTTTTATATAAATGTTGAACAGAAGGGGTGAGAGGACTGACCCTTGCGGCACTCCACAAATAAGGTGCCTCGAGGTTGACCTCTGCCCCCCTGCCAACACAAACTGCGAACGGTCAGAGAGGAAGGAGGAGAACCACCAAAGCACGGTGCTCCCTATTCCTAACCCCTCCAGCCGGTGCAGTAAGATACCATGGTCGATGGTATCAAAAGCCGCTGAGAGATCTAATAGGACCAGGATAGAGGAGCAACCTCTGTCCCGAGCCCTCCAGAGATCATCCACCAACGCGATCAATGCCGTTTCTGTGCTGTATCATGACCTGAAGCCTGACTGGAATGGATCCAGATAGACAACTTCATCCAGGTATCGGGGTAGTTGTCGCGCCACCACATTCTCAACAACCTTCGCAACAAAGCGAAGATTGGAGACTGGACGATAATTTGATAATATAGCCAGGTCCAGGGAAGGCTTCTTGAGGAGGGGCTTCACAACCGCCTCTTTCAAGGCGGCGGGAAAGACACCCTCACTCAGAGAAGCATTTATAATCCCCTGGAGCCAGCCTCGTGTAACCTCCCGGGAGGCCAGTACCAACCAGGAGGGACACGGGTCCAATAAACATGTGGCAGTGTTAAGCTTGCCCAGAATCCTGTCCACATCCTCAGGAGTCACAGAGTCAAACTCTTCCCAGATAACGCTCTCAAGACCTGCCCCTGTCTCCTCCCCTGATCTACCCAATCGGAGTCCAGGCCTTCCCGAATCTGAGCGACTTTATCATGCAGGAATTGTACAAAATCCTCAGCTCGACCCTTTAAGGGATCTTCCCATACCCCCACCTGAAGTAGGGAGCGGGTCACCCTAAACAGCGCGGCTGGGCGGTTCTCTGCAGATGCAATAAGAGCGGAGAAGTAGCTAGACTTCGCCACTCTTATCGCCACTAGGCAAGTCTTAATATAAGATCTCACCTGTGTTTGGTCAGATTCAGATCGGCTTGTCCTCCAATCGCTCTCCAGGCATCTTTTCCAACGCTTCATCTCTCTCAGCTCCTCGGAAAACCAAGGAGCTAGACGAGATCGGCATCAGGTCAGAGGCCGCAAAGGCACGATGCGATCCAAGGCCGCAGTAGCCGCCCTGTCCCAGGCGACCACCAGGTCCTCAGTTGAGTCGTGAGCCAGAGTCTCAGGAAATGGCCCAAGCTCCATCAGGAACCTTTTGGGGTCCATCAGGCGCCTGGGACAGAACCATTTGGTTGGTTCCGTCTCCCTGCGGTGGGTAGAAGTGACTTGAAAGTCCATGTGAAGGAGAGAATGATCAGACCATGACAAGGGCTTGATGTCTATATCCCCTATTCTTAGATCATTCAGCCACTGATCAGAGACAAAAATCAAGTCCAGAGTGTGATTCCCCAAGTGGGTGGGGCCTTGAAGTACCTGGGTCAGGTCCATGGCCGTCATGGAACCCATGAACTCCCGAGCCGACTCCGACATCTCACCAGTGGATGGCAGGTTAAAATCCCCCATAACAATAAGTCTGGGGGTTTCCACCACCACCCTGGCTATAATGTCGAGCAGCTCAGGCAGGACCGCTGTTACATGGCAGGGAGCCAGGTACGCAATCAGTAGGCCCATCTGAATCCCCTGACCCCACTTCACAAGGAGGGACTCACATCCGGCTATCTGAGGAACAGTGGCCTCCCTCAGGCAAAGACTTTCTCTAATGATTGCTGCCACTCCCCCACCCCTTCCCTGAGTCCTTGGCTGATGGAATGCACGGAAACCTGGCAGGCACATTTCCACAAGGGGAACTCCTCCCTCCTAGCCTAACCAGGTCTCTGTAATCCCTGCCAGGTCAGCACCCCCCTCTGAAATAAGATCATGAATGAGGGGGGCTTTATTTACCACTGACCTGGCATTACATAACATCAGCCATAGACCCAGGGTCTGAGACTCTGAACAACCTGGGAAACGAGCAGTGCTTTGGGGGTCGGAGTGGGCAATCGCTCGTAAACAATGAGTGCGGACTCCTGAAACATAATATGGCCCCCTGCAGCCGTCATATCTGCCCCTCCCACTTACTATACTAATGACCATCGCTTCATCCCCCTGCATCCTTGTCAGATTTCTGTCCCCATCCTCCCCACCGTGATCATCAGACCCATTAGCCCTTTCAGTGGATTTATGGATCCCCCCAGATCCATTCCCACAATCCCTCCCAGAACCCCTTAAAATAGAATTTAAAGATTTATCTAAAAACCCCCAAAGCCGTCGTTTTTTTGCAAACCACCTCTCAGGGTTCCAAAACCCGTCCTCACGGGCGGCCCTTGATAACTGAGAGGGCCAGACATGTGAGAGGGGGGAATCTCGCAGTGCAAGGAGCTCCGCAGTTGAATACATCAAAGATAGGAGCGAGTTGAAGGAGATGAAGGATCATTTTCTTCTAAGAGTGTTAGAGATGGTTAAGACAGGTAATTTAAAATAAGGGAGGAAATAGATGTTAAAGGAAGACCAGTATGTTACAAATGTCAATACATCGGAACATCATCGCCCTCTCATGACAATGGGAAGTCTTGTGGTTGTAGTAAGTCCATCCAAAGGAGGTGGGGGTAGAGGTCTCAAAGGGTCGTCCTCTCACAGCGACCAAACCATTTGAAACAAACAAAGAGAAGGTGGTCTATCTCCCTATAATCCAAGACTCTCGATGTCTGTATCTCCTCCAGTCCTGATACCAGTGATGGCCAAGGATTAGATCAAAAAAGTAAGGCAGAGCTACTGGACAAAGTATTTAGGGTTAAATAATCAGGGTAATCTTGGGGAATAGGTGGTAAATAAAGCTGCAGATCGATCTAAGATTGCAAGTTAACACTGAGTGGTCGTAATAGACCTAGATCTGATAAAGGGACAGAGAGGGACAGTTGAGGGGGAGAGTAAGTCATCATCTCCAGTTCGTAATCCTCAGTCCCTATCCATCACCTTGCTCAGGTTACTTAAATCACTCTTCATCCTCAGTTCTCACCTTTCCAGGTGAGAACTCTCAATTGGGAGCAGAATAAGCCTGTCCTTGCCCATTCAAGTAACAGATGTTGGCTCACGAAAGTTACCAATTGACCATCTTGAAAAAGGCTAAAATATTGCTTTCTATAAATGTTATGTTACACAGTTATAAACATAACACAGTTATGTTTGTTGGGGTGTTTGATGTAACTTGATTTTAAATGAAGGCTAAGAAAGGGCAATTACAATTAACAGAACAGAAAGCCAAATTAGAAGTAAAGAAATGATAACACAGACATATGTAAAATCTGTTCCCTTACACCTACAGTACATTTTGCAATTGTGCTTTACAATACTTTCCTGAGTCAGCTTCTCTGCTTGCTTGCTTGTCCTGTCCTTATCCTGGCTAAACATGTCAGAATGATGGAATACCAAACAGCTACCCTGAGGGAGAGAGAGCAGGGTTGGGGGTTGGGAATGAGCTGTAGAATAGGCAAAAGATATATTCCATAGAATCTTCTGATATCCAAGAAATCGGACATCTGACCTCTTGGAATGATATATAACACTGATATGCATTTGTCACGGAATGGAGGGAAAGAAGCTAAGAAACATGCATGTCTTTTGGCCATTATATTTTCATCTCCATTTGGCAGAATGTGTATAAAACATTGTGAATGGATGGCTTCAGCCATATATGATGCAGGTGTTCATATAATGAAAATCACAGTCCAGTGATTTTCTAACTGGGAGCCTGTGGTGCTCAGTAGGATTTGCCTTACAGACTGAATTGTTCTTTTTAACAGCAGTGATGTTATTGTTATCCTCACATCCTGATGGCAATATTTTTCTACTCAGCTCAACATAGGAAAGTGTATCTTACACACAGTGTGATGTTCTTCATTCTTGCAGAAGACATACAAATACAATGTATTTGTATTGCAGTGATACAAAGGAGATTTAAGGTCTGAAGAGAAAGCCGAGGTGTTTAAAGTTGACTAAGCAAACACTGATAGCTTGGACATGTTCTTAAAATCTTGGCAGTCTTAATGATGATGCTGAAGTTGAATGAGACAAACTAAAATTCCAGTTCCTCTGCTGTGATCACCCAAAAACTTACTCAGGAATGTTCAAACAGACTGTATACAGTCTTCCCATAGTTGGGAATCCTTCCAAAATGCAACTTCAAAGAAATGAGAGGAAAAAAAAGTAAAAACAATCTTCTTTGGACAAGTTTCCAGAACTATTTCTGGATTCCAAATAACATTGCATTTGCATCAAATACAATCATGAAGACAAAGGTTTAATTTATAAGTTTTAAAATGTTGCTGGTCCCCACTATCTCTTTCATTGGTAAAAGCAACAGTAGAAAAATATATTTAGCAACATTTTCTCAGACAATGGAATGAAATTTCAGCTGTAAAATTGGAGGGACCACCAAAAATTCTCCTGATTTTAGTAGATACCTTATATATTTTAATAGCAATGATTTAAGAAGAACCCTTAAGATCTTGACCAGAGTTATCACACCTAGAGTGCAAATATTCAGGAATCTACTACATTATGAAAGAGTTAGGATTTTCTGTATCTCTTGACTATGCAGATTACAGCCCACACCTGGTAGCCATAGCCTTGGTGTGAAGATATTTATTTATTTTCCATTTTATTGTAGAATGAAATATTCTTCAGATAACTTGCCCTGAAATTGTTCAAACTCTAAATGTGAGTTCTTGCACATTAAACTGAATTCAGTACCATATTAGAAGCCAGTAAAATTCACTGGAGACTGGAGTTATGTGGTCCCCAACATTTCATGTAGGCAGCCGTATTTTGAACTAGGCTAAACTCTCTGGAATATCTTTAGAAACAGCTCTATGTAAATGCATTGCACTAGTGTAGTTGCATATTAATCAAAGAATGTCTAGGTTCATTCAGTATGCTAAACAAACCATATTATGACTTTGCATGTTCTATCCATTCCATTATGGTTTGTTCAATAAATCATGTTTAAGCAAACAATAGTTTCGCATTTGTATTTTCAATGACTGTGTCCAGTCCTATTTCTTCGATAAAAATAAAACACTTAATAAACATTTGTAGATTTCTTCCATTTCTCAGTTGAATTGGCTACTTCTCCTGGGCTACCACTCACAGTCCCCATCTCCTAGGCAGAGGGAGAATCAGAACTACATTGCAGTTTTCACTGTTACCCATTCAGCTCCTGTTGTCAATCAGAGAATAGTTACATGTATAAGTGTTTCCTGGTACTCATGTAATGTTGGGGTAAATGGTGGGGGTTTTTCCACTTCATTATTTTCAGCCCCTGATGACTAAAAAAGAGTGTGACACCAACATAATTAGATGCCTGACCTTTCTATTTTATTCTTGCTTTTAGAAAATAGAGCAAGAAGCTACACTAGATTATTTAATGGCATTATCTTAGGATGGGGATGCTGCAGCTATGGCTCCTGCCCCCCAAAAGTGGGTCTATAATGCAATTAACCTGGCAAAAGGAAGTACAATCAAAGGGGTTATGTGGGAAAAATGGCCACAATGTTCTACAAGAGTGATATCTTTCATTTCTCCTAAGGTGGTAGTATCTTAACAAAGCCTTGCCATTTGGAATGACAGAGTTATCAGGAACATGTAAAAAGAATCCCTCCATACGTAAGTGGAGAATCTCTCTGTTTTACTATCCCTTTGTTCTTTGCTGGGGCCTTTATGTTATCCACCACTGACCACACACCTTTTTTTCCTTCTGTCCAACGTTGCCATAGTAACATCTTGTCTTGACCATGCAGACTTTTACAGTTTACAGTTGCTTCTATCAGCAAGTTTCAGGATTATCAGAGCTTTGGTGTGTGAAAGCTTTTCTATTTTATTTTTTAAAAAATATATTTTTGCTTTGGGATTTATAAAACCACTGGCTATGTTCACACAATACCTAGCCTTCAATTAAGCTACTTTTTTCAGGTTTTGTAGCATACCAAGCATTAAACTAACCATAATGGCTGAGTATGTCCAGCTTCTTGAACTAAATCTAAATGTGATTATTTGTGATTATATGTGTTGTGAATTATCCTTTAAGACAGAGTCATGAAAGCCAGATTAACAGTCAATTCCTTTATCATAGCTTGGGAACTGTTTGGGAGGCAGTTGAACTGCTGCTTATCCAAGGGTAATACAGAAATAGATACTTACCAGTACACACCTCAGGGTTCCTTGATGCCTAAAATAATAATTAAAGTTGTACAAAATGGATATTGGTTTGTTGATCTTCAACTGACAGTACAACCTGATTTGAAAAATCCACTTGTTTATTTTTTTATTAAAGACATTTCTACCTTGCTGTAATCAAAATAACTCTTGGCCGCTTACACAGAGTATAAATAGAACAATTTAAAACATCCATGATCATAGTTAAAACATCAGAAACTTGATACTTGATAACAATAAAAGCAACAATCAGCCAAAAATACCAGGAAAAAAGCAATATGGCACCATAATAAGCTCAAGGGAAGCCCCTCTGAAACAATCTGTCTTTCATAGTTTCCTCAGCAAGCAAATGACCTCTACCAGACAGTTGCTCCACTCCATTCTAGCTTCACCTTCCTGAACTTTCCAAAAATGTGGGATTTGCAGCAGTTTTTCTTAAATTATTCTTATCATCTGCAGAGAGATGATAAAGATCACTTTGGAGAAGAAAACTCCTGGGAAAGCAAGAAGGCATTAGAAAGAAATTTAAAATGACCCTGCTTTGACTTTCCTTGATATAAGAAGCAAGGAAGGAAAAATATGTCAGGCTTTCGTGATTCTGTTACTATAACCTATATCAGTAAAACAGTTCCATTATTTCTTGTGAAGTCTGTTTCCTAACCTGCCTTATAGTAAAGGGAAGACATCAGTGAGGTTGGTACTGGTTAAAGTAGGGAGTTCTGCAGGTATCCAGTTGCGAGACCCTGAAGGACTTCGAAGGTTAAAACCAGCATCTTAGTCAGCAACCAGTGCAGTAACCCTAAAATCAGTGTTATATGCTCCCAATATCAGTGGAGTGTACAGACTACTGCATTTTAGATTAATTGTTTTAAGCATATTACTGTAGACAAATCTAGTCACAATGAGGTTAATTAATATAGCTATGTCCTCCTGTCCTAGGTAAGATTGCAACTGGTACACCAGCTGAACCTGGACATGGGCTCCTCTGAGTACAGGTTCTACCTGCTGTTCTAGCAGGAACTATGAGTTCAGAAAGAACCAAGTCATAAACTTATTCTATGATGGGTACTGCTTACCCATCAAAGAAAAACTCTGGCAGAGAAATAGAACTAGGATGATTAATAGCAGGTTCTATTTACTCGAGTTTAACTTCTGTCTGTTCTGTCTCTGACAGAGACTGGTATAGGATATTGACAACTTCTTCCCCAAGGCTCAGGTTGGCAATGTACAATAGGGTATCATCAATATACCCCCATCCAAATCTCAACATAGGTCACCAAGAGAGAAATCAATGCCATTTCCATCTCATACCCATGTCTTAATCCAGATTGAAAAGGCCTAAATAATTGATTTTCTTTAGGAGGCAACAGAGTTGATCTACTGGTACCAGCTAAACAACCTTTTCTTAGAAAATGAGGGTTGGAGCTGGGGCAAAAGTTATCCAACACCACTGGACTGAGGTACGGCCTTTTCAGAAGGGGATGAACCAGTGGTGGGATTCAAGTAATTTAACAACTGGTTCTCTGCCCTAATGATTTCTTCCAACAACCTGTTTGCCAAACTGCTCAGAAAGTTAACAACTGGTTCTCCCGAAGTGGTGCGAACTGGCTGAATCCCACCACTGGGATGAACCATAGAATATTGACAACTTCCCAAAACCAAGCGGTTAACATTCCTTCTGAAGTGGTTCGGGAATAACGAGAGGCACAAGCAAGCAAGTGACAACAGCTCTTTAATATACAGTGAGACTTCAGCAAAAACTCAGAGGCTGCAGCCCTCCTTATATACAATCCTTGAGGGACTGTCAGCCAATCAGAAACTTAGGCAGGTTTGAAACTCCCGCTGAAAAGTATCAATACATAACACCCCTCCCTTCCCAGAAGGCACTAACATTCAAAAATTTACATATGTACACACAAAATCTCGCAGGTGCCCAGGACGAGTTCTCGTTCTAGTTGACCTGCGCAGTTCAGTGTCTGGTGGGGCGTCGAGCTGGTCAGAGGGACTTACTGTCTCTCCCGGCTCCACCAATGGAACCTCCTGGATTTTATCCGGGGCGTGGTTATCCCCGGTTGGGAGTGGCGACTCGCTGGGGCAGCGCTGGAACCAGGGCTTGTCAGCTAAGTATTCTCGCGAACCCAGGCTTGAGTTAGCTGTTTTGGGAAAGTTGTTGTAGTTAGGTTCGGAGATGTCTAAATTGATGTTTGCTTCGCCGACTACCCTTTTTCTAAGTTGGTCTATGTGGTGCTTCCAGAGTCTGTCTACCCCTACATCAACCGTATAAGATTTTGGGCCTGTTATGCCCACTATGGTTCCTGCAACCCATAGAGGTCCGCTGGCATAATTGCGAGCGAACACCAGGGACCCAACCTGAAACTGTCTTAGCCCAGAGGTCTCTCCCTTGAAATTTTCGTGCGAGTAGTTAGGGTGAAGCCTGTCTAACATGCACCGAAGCTTCCTGCCCATGAGGAGCTCGGCTGGGCTTCTCCCTGTGGCCGTGTATGGTGTGGCATGCTGGACAGCTAGGAATTGGTCTATCCTGGCCTGCCAGTCCCCGTTATCTAGCCTGGACAGTGCTTCTTTGGCCATTCTTATGAAACGTTCGGCCAATCTGTTAGAAGCCGGGTGGAACGGGGCTGATAGGGCATGGCGGATGCACAGTCCGGCCAAGTAGCCCTCAAACAGGGTTGCTGTGAATTGAGGGCCGTTATCAGATACCAGAGTATCCGGCAGGCCATGGGTGGCAAACAGCTTCCTCAGGACCTTGATAACTGCTTCGGCTGTGGTTGAAGTCATTAAGATTATTTCGAGCCATTTTGAATAGGCATCGACTACGATTAAAAATGTTTGCCCGTGAAAGGGGCCGGCAAAATCAGTGTGGATCCTCCCCCATGGCCCTTTTGGTTTCTCCCACTCTCGGATGGGCGCTACTGGGGGATCGGGACGAGACTCCTGGCAGGGTCTGCACTTCCCCACCCACTCGGAGATGACTTGGTCCATGTTGGGCCACCAAACATAACTGCGGGCTAAGCTTTTCATTCTGACAATGCCCGGATGCCCTTCGTGCAGTAATTCTAAGACCCTTGTTCTTAGTTTTGTTGGTACTACCACCCTGTCACCCCACAACAAACAAACCCCTTGCATAAATAGTTTATTACATTTGTTAACATAACCTTGGTATTCCCCCCCCCCCCGTCCACTTTAACCGGCCACCCCTTAAGGACCCAACCCATTACGAATGACTGGGTCTCTAGCCGAGGCTTTTGCCACCTCGCCAGAGGACTTAGGTCCCAAAGTCACAGTGTCCAGTAGAAGAACGGGGGCTTCCGGCGTGGGGTTGGCAAGTAGGTCAGGCAGGGGGCAGTGGCTGAGGGCATCCGCATGGCCCAAAGTCCGTCCGGGTCGATGGACAAGCTGGTACGAGTAAGCCGACAGAAAAATGGCCCACCTGGTCAAACGTGGGGACAGAGCAGCGGGGGTGGGCCTATCGCCTGCCAAAAGTCCCAGCAAGGGCCAGTGGTCAGTCACAAGTTCGAATTGGCGGCAATAGAGGTATTCGTGGAACTTTTTAACCCCCGCAATTACAGCCAGAGCCTCTCTGTCCAACTGACTATAGTTCCGCTCTGCGCTTGACAGGGTGCGAGAGTAAAATGCAATGGGTGCCTCTAGGCCGTTCGGCAGTCTATGGCCTAGGACGGCACCAACTCCTACGGGGGAGGCGTCACAAACCAATACGAGTGGTAGCACTGCGTTGTATTGGATCAGGAAACTGTCTTCAGATAGAAGTTTCTTTACTGCCTCAAAAGCGGATGCTTGTGGTTTCCCCCAGACCCATGGTACATTCTTCCCTAAAAGTTTGTGTAGGGGATCTGCGACGGTGGCCTTGTCCTTCAGGAACATTGAGTAAAAATTGAGCAATCCAAGGAAGGCTTGGAGCTCCACTTTGGTTTTGAGGGCAGGTGCGCTCTTAATAGCTCTCACCTTGCTTTCGGTAGGGTGGATGCCTGTGCCGTCCCCCCTGTACCCCAGAAATTCAACAGAGGGGACAGCAATCATGCACTTGTTTTTTTTTCAATTTGAGTCCCGCTTCTCTGAATCTAGAAAGGACGTTCCTTACTCTGTCCCCTAGCTGACGTTCGTCCTGAGCGCTGACTAGAACATTGTCAAAATAAGGCACCACCCTGGGGAGCCCTTGCAGAAGGCGCTCCATGGTGTTTTGAAATAGGCCGGGTGCGACGCTCACCCCAAATTGGAGCCTGGTGCATTTGAATGCACCCCTATGAGTTACAATTTTTTGCGCCTCTGCCTTGGCGTCGTCGACTGGTAATTGTTGATAGGCCTGAGCCAGGTCTAATTTGGCAAAAAATTTTCCCGGGCCCCAGGGAGTGTAGTAGATGATGCATGATCGGCATCGGATAGGCGCTCGGCTGCAAAGCCTTGTTGATCGTGCACTTCTAGTCGGCGCAAATCCTAATTGAGCCGTCAGACTTTACTGGGGTCACTATGGGGGTTTCCCATTTTGCATGGTCAACGGGAACCAACACCCCTTGTTTAATTAATTTGTCCAGTTCCGCATCGATCTTTGGTTTTAATGCGAAAGGCACCCGTCTGGCTTTGAGTCTTATTTGGGCTACGTTGGGGTCTAAATTAAGGGAGATAGGGGTCCCCACATACTTGCCCAACGTGTCCCCGAAAACGTCCTGGAACTCAGTCAGGAGACTGTCCTTTAGTGATGGCTTGGACATCTGGTGGACCCCGGTGAAGCCCATTCCGAGGGCTCGAAACCACCCCATGCCTAGAAGACTAGGCAGCTGCTTCGTGACGATGGTCAGCGGCAAGTCTTTTTCGAAGTCTCCGTAGGTGACTCGGAACGTGCCTACTCCTTCGAGGGGGACTCGGTTCCCCTGGTAGTCTAGGATGCGCAGTCTCTGCTTGGAGAGCTGGTCCTTCCGGAACGACGGCAGGAGGGTCTTTAGGTTCGCCCATGACATTATGGAGAGAGCTGATCCGGTGTCGATCTCCATTGAACATGGCTTGTCGTTGATTTCGACCACCGTGCTGACTTTGTCCTCGATCGCCATGCTGGCCTGGTCAATGTGTATGCTGCGGCCATCTCGCGGTTCGAATTCGTGCCGTTTTTTCGCGCTGCCGTCTCTCATTGGATGCTTCTGGCGCATTGATTCTGGTTGGCTGCGGCGCTCACGTGGTTGGTGTTTTCTGGGCAGAATGGCTCTACAGACTCACGCCAAGTGCCCTTTTTTCTTGCAACGCCTGCAAATAGCCTCTCTGTATTTGCAGGACAGTCTATCATGGTGCCCGCCACAGCTGGGACAGCTTCGCCAGGGGCTGCCTGTCTCTTTTCTCTGGTGCTCCGTTTGGAAGATGTCCTCATCTGACTCGGACTCCGAGCTGGATCCGGCGTCTTCCCTGTGCACCGGGGCAGACTTGGGACTGTCTTTGCTGGTCAGCGATTGCTGCAGCGTTTCTGCGGCTTTTGTGGAGGCTTCATGAGCCCTGGCCTCGTCTAGGGCTCCAGCAAGCGTCAAATCAGGCTTGGTGAGCAGGCGCCATTGTAGCCTAATGTCCCGAACACCACAGATTAGTTGCTCAAGCAACGCATCGTCCAAGTCCCTGTAGTCGCAATGAGTTGCGGCTTTTCTCAGGCTGGCCATGTACGCGCTGACCGGTTCTCCCTCTCGTTGAATGCGCTGTCTGAGTTGGTATCATTGCACGAACTTGGAGGGAACGGGAGCATAGTGAGCCCGGAGAGTTGCCATCAGGGTGTCCCAGGAGATGGTTTGGACCGGCGTTGGCTCACACAGTGACTCGGCCATCTCGAACACGTCCAGTCCGCAGTGGCTTAGGAAGAGGGCTCTCTTTCGATTAGTGGAGAGGCCCTGCATGTCGCTGGCTTCAAGCGAGCATTCGAACCTCGTTAGGTACGAGACCCATTTTTCGCGGGTCGTATCAAAAGGCTTGGGCGGAACGTAGGCAGACATGTTTGGTATGCCTCCTGTAGTTCGCCTCGTCGCCTAGCTGAAGCTCGTGGTCTCACTGGTTCGCTTCTTGTGGCTTCTATCCCACCTTCATTGCCAATGAAGTGGTTCGGGAATAACGAGAGGCACAAGCAAGCAAGTGACAACGGCTCTTTAATATACAGTGAGACTTCAGTAAAAACTCAGAGGCTGCAGCCCTCCTTATATACAATCCTAGAGGGACTGTCAGCCAATCAGAAACTTAGGCAAGTTTCCGGGTTTGACTGCCACCGGCGAAGACGGTCGCTTTTGAAGGGCCGCCAGCCCCGCCGCCTGTAGAGCCGCCCCGAGTGAGGGAAGCGGCTTGAAAACTCCAAAATCCTGAGGATTTGAGGAGAAGAGTGAAGCAAGAGGCAGGTTGAGCCCCTGTGAACCCCCAGAAGTTTGCTACTGGGGAGGAAACGGGTGTGGCTCCCTTTTAACTTGCGGAGACTCCGGACGGCGTGGGACGACTCTGTCAGAGCAAGCCGGTTGCAGCAAACATTTAAACTGATGGGAAAATAATTTTGTCATAAAACAACCTCAACCCCCAAACCAAGAAACTGCAAGTATTTCTTCTCTTTTGAATTTTTGATTTGGGAAAAAGTTAGAGCGAGTGGAAACGGCTTGAAAAAATGGCGCCGTTCCAGCGTTAACGAGCTGAAAGGGAGAGTGATTACGCAAAACTATTCTAATAAGCTACATTGTAGCAGTGCTTGTTGCAAGCGAACGGAGAAGAGTGGAAAAGAAAAGAAAAATTTCTTTTTTTAAAAAAATAAATCTGAGCTTGCTTCAGTCTATCTAACTCTGGGGGACTTTTTCAAAGGATATTGTGGAGGTGCAAAGGAAAAGAAAAAAAGATTTTCTTTTTTCAGAAAAGTTAATTTACGTGGCAAAATGGCTTCAAAGAAACAGGAAGGAAAGGTTGTAGGGGAGGGATCTCCCACCCACAAACCAGAACAGCAGCCCCCTCCCAGTCAGCAGAGGGAGGGAAAGGACTTTGATGTTCAAAGTTTAAAAGATTTTATTACCCAGGCTCTGGATGATAAATTTCAAAAATCACAACAGGAAATGAAGAGGGAAATTAATGAATTTAAAGAGGCAATGAAAGAAAATTATGATAAGGTGTCTGATAAATTGTCAAATGTGGTTTCTGACTTGGCAGAATCCATTACTAAAGTGGATTCCAAACTGGAAGAATTCAAATCAGAAGTTAATGTTAAAATGAAGGATACTGATTTTAAAATTGCTGATGTGGATAACAAAGTGGAGAGAGTCGAAAATGAAATTACAATGATACAGTTCTGATCCATGGAATTTGCTATTAGGCTTCGAGGAATTAAAGAGAATGATAGGCAAGATCTGAGACAGATTTGTTCTGATGCCTTGGCTGTATTGCTAAAAATTGATCCAGCAGATGTGGTCTATAAAATAGATAAAATTTACAGAGTGAATTCATGGGTTGCTAGACAAAGAAAATTGCCCAGAGATGTGGTGATATACTTTACTGATAGAAGAATAAGAAATGCTGAGCACATTGCTGAGCACATTGTAAGCCGCCCTGAGTCTTCGGAGAAGGGCGGCATATAAATCAAATTTTTTTTAAAAAAATGATATTTTGCAAAGATCCTTTCTTTCCTCTGTGCAAGTGGAGGGAGTTCAAATTGGAATTTATAAGGAATTACCACCTAAGATGTTAAAAGATCGAAAAGAGTATAGGTTCTTAGTGAATGAATTGCAAAAGCAAGAAATACCATTTCGGTGGGATGCCCCAACTGGTATAATTTTGAAATATAATGGAGAGAGACATCGATTGAATACTTTTCAGAAGGCGGAATATTTTTATTATAATATCCTTAAAGAAAGATCATCATCCCCACGTACATCTACATTGTTGGAGATAAAAAGTGATAAGGAAAAGCAATCTCAGCATGAGAGGGAACAACAGTCTAAGCAGATGGAACTAGTGGAAATGCAGGGTGCTGTATGAGGAGGAGGCCTTATGGAGGAGTCCATGTTAGAACCTTCCCCAATTCTGTCAACTGGTGCTGCTTTGGATTTAGCTGGGATGCCCGAAGTTAAAGACCAGCGTATAACTCGTGCAATTTCCAAGCAAATAAAAGAAAAACAATATAAAGGAGGAGCTAAAAGTACTACACAAAGTGAAGCCATGGGAGGAGCAAGGCCGAAGACTTCAGAAGAAGTTAGGCAAAGCAGCTCATCGCTTCAGAAAGGTCAAGATGACAATTAGGCTCTTATCCTGGAATGTTAATGGACTAAATTCACCACAAAAAAGGAAGAAATTATTTACATATTTGAGACAATTTAACAATGATATAATTTGTTTACAAGAAACTCATATTCGAACTCAAGATCATAAATATCTGATAAATTCTAAATTAGGAACACATTTTATAGCTTCAACCTCGGAAAAAAAGAATGGTGTGGTTATTTATGTGAATAAAAGACTGTCCGCTAAAATTATAGAAGCAGATGAAGATGGTAGGTTTATTGCAATTGAATTGCACACAGCAAATGGCCAAATTCTTTTGATTAGAATTTATGCTCCGAACCAACAACAGGATCATTTTTATAAGACTCTACATAATAAAATATTGCAATGGGACTATAGATCTATTTTAATAATGGGAGACTGGAATGGAGTAATTGATTCTAAATTAGATAAAAAGAGTTTGGCGAAATCAAGGATCAGACTGCGACAGACTTTTTTTGATATGAAAGAAGATTTGGAATTAAAAGATATCTGGAGAATACATAACCCAAAAGAACTGGACTATACTTTTTTCTCTGACAGACACAGATCTTTCTCCAGGATTGACTTTATCTTGTTATCAGATGATTTACTTGTTAAAACAAAAAGAACAAAGATATTTCCAAGAACTTTAACTGATCATAGCTCTGTATGGATAGAAATTGAGATGGGAAAGTCTGAGAGAAGGTCATGGAGACTAAATGAAAATTTGTTCAGATATGAAAAAAATATAATAGAACTTAAAAAACAGATGAAAGAATTTTTTGAAATAAATTTGAATAAGGGTACCCCAATTGAAATAGTATGGGACGCGAGCAAAGCTTATATGAGAGGGGTACTCATTTATATGAACTTTAAACATAAACAGAATCGACAAAGGAAAAGACTCGAATTGGAAGCAGAAATAAAGAATAAGGAACAGTTACTTATTAAAAACCCAACAGATGAAAGAATACGTGGTGCTATAAAACTTTTGAAAGATCAGTTTCAAATGCTTTTGGCGGAGCAAGCTGCAACAAATCTACAATATGCGAAGCATAATACGTTTTGTAATGCTAACAAACCGGGGAGATGGTTGGCTTATACTTTAAGGAAAAAGCAGAGTATACGGACTATTGAGAGTATTGATATTGGGGGGAAAGAAATTTCCCAACAAAAACTGATTAAAGAAGCCTTTGTAGATTACTACGTTAAATTATATGCTAAAGATGATATACAGAATGGACTTATAGAAAAATATTTAGAAGAGAAAAGAGTCTCAAAAATTACTAGCCAACAAAATGAAAGAATGAATTACCCTATAACAGTCAAGGAAATAATCGCAGCAATTAAACAATTGAAAACAGCTAAAGCTCCTGGAACAGATGGATTGACAGCAGTGTATTATAAAACCTTACAAGCAGAAATGGTGGAACAATTTAGAGACTTATTTTGCAATATACAACAAGGGGGTAAAATACCCCCATCATGGAAATCAGCATATATTACTTTGATACCAAAAGAACAAGTAGGTCCTAAAAAACCGGAAAATTATAGACCAATATCTCTTTTAAATAATGACTATAAAATTTATGCAAAAGTATTAGCCAACAGACTGATGCCAGTAATTCAAGAGGTGATTAATGATGACCAAGCAGGATTCATAGAGGGTAGACACATGAAGGACAATGTAAGGCAAGTTATAGATTTACTGGAATATCTTGAGAAGAATAAACAGATCTCTGCAGTGCTGGTTTTTTTGGATGCGGAGAAGGCCTTTGATAGAGTGGACTGGAATTTTCTATTAAAGACTTTTAAAAAAATGGGATTTGGAGACCAATTTATACAGGCGGTTTCAGCAATCTACCAAGAGCAAAAGGCACAGATTATTATTAATGGAAGTTTGACATCAGAGTTTAATATTGAAAAAGGAACCAGACAAGGCTGTCCGTTATCCCCACTGTTATTTATTTTAACACTAGAAGTCTTGCTGAATATAATACGGGATTCGAATAACTTGAAAGGTATAGTGATAAGGCAGGAGGATTACAGAATAAGGGCATTTGCAGATGATCTGGTTGTTACCCTAGCACAGCCGATGGAATCAATAATCCAGATGAAAGACATTATCCAAGATTATGGTACAGTATCAGGTTTTAGACTGAATCGGAAAAAAACTAAGATGATAGTTAAAAATATGACACAAGATCAACGACACAAACTTGAAAATAAGGCAGGTTTTGAGATTGTATCAAAGGTTAAATATCTAGGAGTTCAGGTTGCAGAATCAAACATGAAACTGTTTCAAAATAATTATGAGGTGTTGTGGCGAGAGGCGCAGAAAGATATGGAAACTTGGAAAAAACTGCAGCTGTCTTTACTTGGAAGAATAGCAGCTAAAGTTAAGATGAACATTTTGCCAAGATTTCTTTTTTTGTTTCAAATGATTCCGGTGCTTAAAAGTGATAAACAATTAAAAGTCTGGCAAATTGGAGTGAATAAGTTTGTCTGGAATGAGAAAAAACTGAGAGTGAAATTGAAAATCATGCAAGATGCTCCAGAAAGGGGAGGCCTTAAACTTCCAAACCTACAACTATATTATGATGCAGCAGCTTTGACTTTAACAAGTGATTGGTTTGGAGGGAAAAAGACTGGAATATTGAACGCAGAAAGTTTTGATTTGGAATTTGGATGGCATGCTTACTTATTTTATGATAATAAAGTGGATAAAGTATTTAAAAGCCATATATTCAGAGATTCTTTGATGAGAGTATGGAAGAAGCACCGACTCAAATGGGATTACAAAATACCGTTATGGCTGGATCTTGGTCATATCATGTGGAATACAAATATAATGTCACTCGGGGGGGGGGTTATACAAAGAGGTTCTTTTTACAGATGCGGGCAGATGGCAGCTGAAGACACTACAGACACTGTTGGCTGAAGGGATTAATTTAACTTGGCTACAATATAATCAATTGCAATTGAGATGGAAAGAACTGGTATTATGTTGCACGAGGAAGAATTGGTTAGACATATAAAAGAGAAAGGTCCAATGCATATTAAAAGGCTTTATAATGTTTTGTTAGAAAGGGATTCAGAAACTGAATTAGTTAAAGATTGTATGATTAAGTGGGCACAAAATTTTGAAGAACCAGTGATGTTGGAAACATGGGAAAAAATCTGGGTTCAGAATGTTAAATTTACACAGTCGCAGAATCTGAGGGAAAATTTTTACAAAATGTTTTATAGATGGCATTTAGATCCTAAGAAATTGTCGTGTATGTACCCTAATGTTCAGCCAAAATGTTGGAGGTGTGATTGTATAGATGCTACATATTATCATATTTGGTGGACTTGTAAGAAAGTTAAGGCTTTTTGAATAAAAATCTGGTGGGTCATGCAGAATGTTTTAAAGAAAAAAATCCAATTTTCTCCACAATTGCTTTTATTGGGTATAGTTAAGGGTTTTACAGTGGATGAAACAAAGTTGATTTTGTATATGATTACAGCAGCGAGATTGTTGATAGGTAAATATTGGAAAAATGAAGCTCTGACCACTGTAGAAGAATGGATTTTGAAGATGGCCAGTTTCGCGGAGATGGCGAAGATTTCAGCATACTTAAAAGATCGCTCACAAGAGACTTATGAATGTGGATGGAAAAAGTGGATAGATTATGTGCAGAACAAATATCAAACTAGGAAGTATCAAATAGCTTTTCATTGATAGTATTATATTATATTAAGATAGAAATAGTTGAACTATGTGTAGATGAAAAATGATATGGGGGTTGGGGGGGTTCAAGGTTTTTATATAGGGGATAATGATATTCTATGGAAGTCCGGGGGGGAGGGGAGGGTTAGGGGGGGTTTGGGAGGGTGGGTTGGGGAGTATGGGGTGGGTTAGGGGGGTGAAAATGGGGTGAAAATGTAACTGTAAAACTTTTATAATAAAAAGAAACTTAGGCAAGTTTGAAACTCCCGCTGAAAAGTATCAATACATAACACCTTCTCTTTTCCATACTATTCAGGATTGGCAGGTATCCAAAAGGCAAGTGACAGAAGATAATCAAGATAGTTTCAAAGAAACGGACACTATTCATTTTTTGGGAGGTCACAGACTAAAAGGAATTATAGAAACTGAGTAAGAAAATACCGCTTTCATCAGCAAAAACTGCTTATATCAAGAGTACAGGAAATCCCAATAACTTTGTTGGTGAAATGTATGCCAACTGGTCACAGCAACCCAGTCAAAGATTACAAAACTATCTTTACTCTAACAGGAAGTTCACAAGGCCAAACAAGACTGATGAATGGCAGCCTGCTGAGGTAATAAGGAAAGAGAGCATTTTAACTTTTTTATCATCACAGCATAGGTCCAAACATAGGAGATAACTCTGCTCTGTCAGATTCTTTTCTATTCTTCCTCTATCCCTTGTGTTATTTCTGGAACTTCATCTCCTGGAGGGTCTATACTACTAGAGAATTAAGCACCAGGAATATCTCTTAATGTTAGATATTCACCAGGCACTGAACCCTTAAAGGATCTTTAAAATTTGTTCTCTCCAGAAAGCCAAATCTGTACAGTTTCTAAAATTTCAGGTAGCTGTCTTAGTTAGTAGTTCGTTTCAATCAGTTCAGAAATGTGCTAATGTACAGCACAGCAATATTGAAAATATTGAAAGCAATATTTGGCATTCTTAAATATTTTGCTTGCAATATTCAGAACAAATTAAACAATCACAGAATAACATAATAACTTGTATGAAGTTTGTTTATATAGTTAGTTTATAGTTTATTGTGTCATAGAAAGCGGAACAGTTGGGCTAATGTACCCCATGGTTTGATTAACCATGGGTGATATGTCGTTGAAGACTCAGTCATCCAGGCCAATGCTGTCTAAAGGTTGAATCATGGCAAGTGGACCAAACTTCATTAATCTGAGACATTTTGTTGCTTATCCAAGCAACTTTGTCAGTCAGACGATGCCTTTGGCCTGATGATTGAGTCTTCATTGACATATTGCAAAACATTTTGGGGAGAAACCCCTGAAGTTGGTGTGGCAAGAGTTGGTATCTTTCAATTACTCTCTAACTAATTTTGCTCTGACTGACAAAGTTGCTTGGATGATCAAAGTTTGGTCCAGTTTCTATGATTCAACCTTTAGATAACTATGGATACGTGTGATATGCAAACATTGTCACAATGTACATGGGTTTATCCTTGAAAAATATATGTGAACTCAATTTGTGTAATATGATGCAGCTATAAACATTAATAACCACATTATTCTGTTTTTATATTACTCAGTTTACTAATTCCTATAGTATGGTCCAGTTCAAGTAATTCTTCATAATGCCTGAAATATATAAGACTATATGTCATAGTCTTGAGAAGACTTTTAAAAATCAAGGTTAAGTGTCAAGTTGTACCAAGCAGGAGGATGAATAAGCTAAGAAGAAATCATAGCTATAGTCATTATGGCAAAGTTAAATCTAGCAGTGTCCAAATGGTAATTTCCAGAAGTTTATAGCACATGTTTGAAAGGAATAGAGATAGTCCTGAATGACATGCTAAGTCAAAAATAAAAAAAAAAACTGCATGTAGTAGGGATGAGAGCAGTAAAGATATATTAAGTGGTCTTTTTGAGTGGCAAGAGGATGCTATTTATTCATTCATTCAAAATCCCATGGCAAACAATGAGTACCAAAGAGGAGAATGAGTTAAGTACAGATTTTGTATCTGCCCCTAAAACAGCCATCTAACTAAGCCCAGCAACATAATGGATTCATCCCAAGAGTCAGTAAACCACAGTGAAAAATACACTCAAAAATAAACTCAATGTGATTAACAAAATGCCAACACACAATGTCCAAAATGTATATGCAATATTTTTCTGGAAATACTTACCCTGTATCCCAAGGAGTAAAAAATCAGCTTAATACACATATTTTTAATACAAATAAATGGTCTTAACATTTGTAAACTCCTCATATTTATATGAAGAAAATCCAGAGTCATTTGGAGTCGAGCTGTGTGTAAACTGAATAAATTAAATATTAAATTAGTGTGATTTCTTATGCTCTTATTGTTTTAATTTTCAGAAGGTTAGTGGCTATTTGAAAAGATTAAATTGCAGAAGAAGTACTGTCTTTTTTATAGAACAGGGAACACCTCTCCAAGTCAGTTATACTTCATCTCATTTTTTATACAATTCTGTTCCTTTTTTAAATTTCACTTTCAGAAATCACCTTTGAAGGCTATTTATGAAAACATTACAACATTAAATATTTTTTTTAAGATGGCAGTGCAGTATTTTGAATGATCAAAACTTAGCAATTTCTTATTTTGATTTGCTAGGATTAGGCACTAGGATAGGGACAGAACCGATTCAATGATATTCAGCAGCAGGAAAATGTCTCTCATACAAATGTATGAGTGATACATCTCATATACAAATGTATGAGTGATTTTTAAATCTTGGGAAGATTTAAAAATCACTCATACATTTGTATATGCACAAGTTTATTGTGCACTGTAGAAATTCAAAACAACATAGCACAATGCAATTGTTAGTACCAAAGTACCAAAAGAAAGGAGGGAGCTTTGTGATAATAGCTTCTTATCTGACTTTATTATAATTATTATTAACAAATAGGGTTTCACCCTTCCCTTCTAACATACAGTAGTAAAAGAGAAAAAAATTAATATGGAAATAAAATGAAAGGACAGGACAGGAAAGTAATAAAGAAAAGTTCCTATTGCTCAGATAATGGACTTTGACAGATTATACAATAATCAAAAGACTATTGGGCTGTGCTTATCTGACATTTATCCACAGTAATCACAGTTAACAAAATAACCTGCGTTTATACCATACCTGTGTGTTAAATTGTGGTTTATTTTATCCAGTTTTTTGAGATCACATGACCTACTGGTTACATTCACATGATATACCAAACTGACTGAATGATTGCTGCAGTAAATTGTATGAATCTATAATTTCTGATTAGGAAGGATTTTAAACTACAGGAGGAGATGTCCATTTACTGTAATCAATTTCATCTTAAAATATTTAAGATTGAAAATTACACCATTTTGCTGATAGGGAAAGATAACTCACCTACCTCAATTTTACCATCATTTCCATTCCTCAAAAGAAGTTTACCACTGACCAGTTGTCTGTTGTTGATCCTCAAAATATTGAAAACATGATGACCCTTTCAGTTTCTATCACCCAATCAACAGGTAAGTCAAGAAATAACATTGGGTCAGTGCTTTTTTTCCATTTCATATTGTATACATTTGTTTGGGGATGTCTTAAAAAATTGAAGTGGTGATAATTGGGAGGGGGAGGGGGGCACTACTTTTTTTTTTTTTTTTTTGTATTTTAAAGAGCTGTGAAAATAATATTACCTCCGTAAGAAGCTGAAACAGCTGATGCCTTCTAAGATGGAGAAAATGCTAAATGGAACTAGGAAGTGGAAAGGTGGTGCTTGCCAATAGGAGGCTGGCTTGTCTATAGAAATTCAGCACAGGCAAATAAAGTGGCCATAAATACAATTTCAAACATTCTGAAGAACAGCCAGAAATTCTTACCACTGTCAATAGTCTCTACATGGAGGTGTTTTCAGTTTTTAAGGAAACTTTTCATTTATAATCAATCATTCAAAATATGTGTTTCTTTTCACTTGTGAAGCTATGGTGTTCTACAAAACCTGATGGTCATGTCAAAATATTGATTTAAAACAGAAATAAATATTGCATGCTTTAACAGTTTAAATATTGGGCTCAGCTTTTTCACATGTAAAACAAACAAACAAAATATCTCCAAGTCTATGTACAGAATGTGAGCAGCAACTTAAAACTCATGCATGCATATCAACGTATACTGGTGACGATGGGCATTTTTGGCCTCTTGAATTCTCTCTGACACATATTTTTCATCTGCCCATCTTGCCATGTGTAAATATACATCCTTGAGCTGCAGTTTTCATAGATTCTCCACTTCTTGATATGTGAATATTTTCTAGGTATTAGAAATGACAGGTTTTGCTTGTGCCAAGTTTCAGATCAGAGCCTATACAGTATTTGGTTTTCTGTCAATAATTTTGTCTCAGATTAAGAGCAAGTATTTAAAAACTATGAATAATTACATGAAATACTTAAGTAAAAAAATACAAGTAATTAAATTATTAGTCGCTCAAGGATAAATATTTCCCAAATGTATTCTTTATAAATTGTTGTGAACATAACTAATGATGTAAAATTAATATGCAATATAATTCTCTTTGGGTTTTATCAGTGTTAATATTTGTCTGATACATAACTTCAGCTTTTGGAAGAAATACTTATGTATGCATCAAACATATTTTGCTTCTGCATAAATGCTTCTGCAAATAGTACTGTAAGTTGTTGCTCAAGCACTTTCATAACTCAACTTAATTATGTTGTGCCATTTGGCAAATTATTCTATTTCCATTTTGTTGTAAGCCACCCAGAGTCACTTTTTGTGAGATGGGCAGCCCTTTAAATGTGTGTGTATACACACACTCTTACATACAGAAGAAATGCCCCTCTTTTTTTCTTTGCTAGCAATATTTCAGATACAGCCCTTTCTTTCAAGAGAAGAACCTATGAATCACACAGGACAACCATAAACATATAAAAACTAGTACTGTACAGGATCTTGAATTATAGGGTTTGGAAGTTTTGTGTTTGTGTGCACATGTGTGAGTATGTGTTTGGTTGTTGCCTTTCTTTTTTAAGCTACCTCACTTTTTAGTTATTAAGTCAATGAAAATAATTAATTGTTAATATTTAAAAATTAACTAGCAGATATAAGTTATTCTTTATTTTTACAAGGTGCTCAAATTCTGTTTGAATTACATATACAGAACAGGTTTTTTTTTTGCTTCTGCTCCTGTTCGGTGATTTCTCTCAAATGAATAAAAACAATCTACAATTTGAGATCTCTGGTAATTCTTATCTACTTATCTCTTGAAAAGTCTTACCCTGGAAAACTCAAAAGTAAATTAAATATATAATTAAGTTAAAAATTAAATGGGTGGTATCACATTAAATCTAGATTTACCAAACATATTTCAAGCTTCAGTTTATTCCCAAAATAGTGCAATAAACAGGGAACTTTCCAGCTTCTTGAGGACTAATAATAACAAAATTTGGAATAGGAAAAGCTGATCTCTCTTACTTAAGTGATCTCGCATTTCTTCTTCATGGTTATCCTCCATATCCTTCTACATTAACTAACCCATCAACAAGTGCATTCTAATCAATAAACTTGATTTTAAATTCTTCCATTAACGATCTTCATCCCTGTAATTTTTGCAGTGGTTAACTATTCTGATTAAAACAAACAAAAACACAAATTTTAAAATCACCCTGCCCCAATACATGCACAAATAAAAAACTTCCTGAATATAGGGTATGAGAAGGCAATTCTTTTTTCTTGTGCCTTTATTTTCAAAACAACGGGACACACATACAGAAGATGTGCAAATCAATATGGGAATAACTTTGCTTTGTAGACATTCCTGCATAATTTCCTAGAGTATAAATTTTAATCATTGTCACGGGTAAATGCCTTATTCTCAAATAGAGGAAATGTATGTTCATAGAATATCAAGAGTTAACTTATTCTTCTTTTCTTAATGTATTCATATGTAACCACTCCTACCTCTAACCCCGCCTTATTGATATAAAAGGGGATACATACTCCTCCTCCTTGCTTCTATCTGCAATCATCCAGAGAATATAGAATGCCTACTGTAAATAAATAATACTTTGTTTGAATACTACATTTCTGAATCCTTTATTGAGTCCGATCCTCGAATTATTGCAACAAACTGGTAGCAGAGGATGGTTGGCTGACTCAATAAGAAACAAACATGCCAAAGAAAGAAAACTCCAGAAACAAAAAAGAAAGACTCAACACCAGGGCACATAATAAAGAGATGGAAACAGATCAAGAAATGATCGATGAATCTACTACTGAAACGACAAGAGAACCTGAAAACTACACTACAGACGAAGAAGAGGTAATCGATGAACCCGATGATCAAGAAGCGAGCGAGACAGAAAACAATACGCTCAGATCAGAAATATTAAGACTGCTGAAGAGCCAAAAAGATGACAAAAATCTCATCACGAACCTCCAGGACATTATAAAAGATAGCGGAGCAGCGAGAGAAAAACACATCAACACACCGGAACCTAAAGAACACAAAATGGTGAGCAAATTACCTACAGATGAAAACATAACCGAGAGAAAGACTAACAGTCCCGCGCAAAATTTTGAATGGCAGCCATCTTGGTTTAGCCAGCCCGCCAAAATGGCTGGCTCAGAACCAATCAAAGGACAGAGTTCAAAATGGCTGGCGCGAAAGACTTTACTCAACATAAAGAATAAAAAAGAAAAATCCTATTCTTCAGAAGAATCTGATACAGACACCGAAGAAACGTCAACTGAACTGCAAACCAAAACAGCGATGAAAACACTCTTTGCAGCCTTCGGCCCGAATCTAAAAATCACAAAGAAATCAGCGAAAGTACCAAAGACTGTAAATCAAATAACAAAGAAAGAGCAAACTACACAATTCAAGGACATAGAAGCAAGCGGACAAGCATCCCTACCTCCATCCACTCCAACCCGAACGGCAAGAGCGCTAACACCCGAACCCAGGGGACCTTGCAAGTACTCGCCCACACCGCAAACGATCCCGGGAGCCAGAGGCCTCAACCGAGACAACTACGATGGAAAGAAGCAAGCACCAATCCCCACCTGGACACCTAAGGCCGAGCCAGAGAGCGAATCATCAGAAGAAGAACACTACAAGGGAGCTACAGCGACGAGAACCTCTCCCGACAGCTTCAGGAACAAAATGAGCAACGTGCATGTGCAAATACACGCAGACGAATATAGAGACAATGAAGAACAGAGAGAACCATTCAGACTAATCGCAAGCATACCTACACCATTTTGCAATTATCAGCATTTACAAGATTATGGACAGCCTCCAGTTGTAAGTAATGCAACAAATAACGTTGGAAACTTGCCTAGTGATTTTCCAAAATTGAGAATAGACGGTATTAATTTACAGGAATGGAGCCAACAGCTCCAGGTTGTTTTCTTAAAAGAGAATTTATTATTTTTCATAACTAACTCTCCCAAAAAACCATGGACTCTAAAATTGGACTGCCTACACCACAGAGCATTCTATTTACTAATATCTAGTATATCTCCTGCTATCTATCATAGTATTAAGCATAATCTGACTGTCTCAGAAATAATTCATTGTATGTTTAAATTGTTTCATAGTGAAAGTGTAGCAACCACAACAAGAATGTCTAAAAATTTCTTCTCAGCCAGGATAAAACCTGGAACTACTGTAAGTGAACATTTACTATCACTAAACACAACTAGAGCAGAGCTTCATTTAAGGGGAGAAATAATATCTGATCAGACAATGAAAAGCGTTATCATTAATTCATTAGACTCATCATGGGATAATTACTTATCACATTTGGACACTATTAATTTAGGGTATCTATCTATAGAGAGTTTATCAAATAGACTAATAGCTGAAGACAATTTGAGAAGGAGCCGCTACAGCACACACAAAGAACACAGACAGACCAAAAGGGTAGTATTTCAAGACACATCAAGAACTAATTGAATGTTATAATTGTGGATCCAAAGAACATTATAGAAGAGATTGTCCAAAATTTCTTAGAGAAAGACAAAACCATGACAATAGAAGCAGATACCATAACAGACAATCATCTATTGACAGATACAGGTATAGAAACTCACCAAATTTTAGAGAACGTAGAGGGGGCAGAGATAACTCAAGAGAGAGAAAGTCTGGATCATTAAATGGATTAGATAAGTATACCATAACCAAAAATCAAAACTCAAAAGATAATGCCTGGCTCATTGATTCTGGGGCAACAAATCATACAACACATAATAAGGAAATATTATCTTCCTTCATAGAAGATAAATTTGTAATTAAAGTAGCTAATCAAGAAGAAGTTCAAGTCATTGGAAGAGGAAATGTAAATTTACCCGGTCTAGGGAAAATAGAGAGGGTTTTATTAATACCCGAAATACCCCATAATATTCTTAGTGCAATGAAGTTGAGCAGAGACTCTAACATAAATATAGTGTTCTCAAAGGGAAAAGCAACTCTAGAGAAAAACAAAACAAACTTAGGTAATGTAGTTATCAAAGGAGATCTACCATACTTAGTCACAGAAGAAAGATGGCTACACAACATTGATTCAAACATGGAAAATGACACTAGCATAGAAAATGAAAATGACAGTAACAGTAACAATGAGGAACATGAAACAAATCATAACCATGAAACCACATCTGTTAACGATACACATAATAACAAAAGACCAATAATTGGAAAACCAATCCATGATGAATGTGCACACATATTACATAGAAAATTAGGACATGCTAGTTTTCCTGTAATACAGAAAATGGTTGAACATGCTGAAGGTGTTAAAATAAAAGATTGTAAAAATTATTTGGAATGTTCAGTATATAAGTCCTCAAAACTCAGAACTAAAGCCAGACCAAAAAAAGCAACAAGATCATCAAATCACATCTTTAACCTGGTACATATGGACCTAGTCGGTCCATTGACCCCATCAATTACATACAAAAAATGATACTTTCTTACTATTGTAGACGACTATAGTCGTTATGGGTTTGTCTATACTTTAAAACACAAAGATGAAACATTTCAAAAGTTTAAAGAATTTTATAAACGTGTAGAAACACAACACAATGTAAAAATAAAGCAGATCATGACAGACAGGGGATCTGAATTCATGTCAAAAGAATTCTCCCAATGGCTAAAAGACAAAGGAATGTTACACTTCACCTCTAGCCCTTTCTCTGCATTTCAAAATGGAGTAGTAGAACGAAAGAACTCGACACTACAAACCATGATTAGATGTACATTAGAAGATGCTGGTTTAGGCAAACAATTCTGGTCAGAAGCTCTATTATATTCAAATTATACTCTAAACAGAATTTGGTCTAGTGTCATAAATAAAACACCATATGAATTGATGTATAATAAAAAACCCAAGATAGCTCACATGCATGTATTTGGAGTTACAGCAGACGTACACATACCAAAACAATTGAGACGTAAGGGGGATAATGTATCTAGAAGGCTCAAATTCATGGGATATGAAACAGGCACAAAGGGATACAGATTTATTGATAATAACTATAAATTCATAATTTCTAGAACAGCTGTATTTCACGAACAGGCCAATTGGTCTAAGATACATCTTAATGAGATATTTCCAACCACAAAACCAGACATTGAAAATCAAGACAAGACAAAAAGAGAAGAACATAACCACAATACACAAAAGAGGTACAATAAAACATGGATAGGAAACTGTCCCAAAATTAAAACATATTCATTAACAAAAAAGGAAGCAAGATACTTACACGATAACGATAGCAGACCAGAAAGAACAATTATTTATAAAATAGTTTTTATTGAATATAAATATTAAAAAAAGACATACATAACATATACACAACGAACATTTATACAACATATACACAAAAAGAGTATAATATCTTCTTAAGCATTTTTTCAGAGTGACGTTCTACAATTCTACTTATAATATATTCCTTCACCTTTCTTTAATCTAATAATATTTTTTATTACATATATATGTATCAATCGGTAATATATCCCCTATGTTTTTTGTATATTTCTAATTTTTAACCAATTATACCAATTATTCCATATTTTATAATAGTCTGATTCTTCTTTTTCTTGTAATTCTTTGGTTAACCTATCCATTTCAGCGCATTCTAAAATTTTCCCTATTACTTCTGTTTCACTTGGTATTTTTTCTTGTTTCCAATTTCTTGCGTAGGTTATTCTTGCAGCAGTTAATATGTGAATTGTAAGATATTTGATATCCTTAGGGTATGATTTGTTAAATATTCCTAATAAAAATGTTTCTGGTTCTTTTTCAATCTGTGTTTTTGTTATTTGTTCCAACCATTTTTTGATATTAGACCAAAATTTCTTTGCTGCCGGGCACGTCCACCATAAATGATAGAAAGTCCCTTGTGCCTTTTTGCACTTCCAACAAATTGGGCTATTTTTAGGTTGTATTTTTGCCAATCTGGTTGGAGGCATATGCCACCGATAGAACATTTTCAGTTGGTTTTCCTTGTATGCTGTTGCTTTCGTTAACTTTAGGTTTACCTGCCAGAACTTTTCCCATTTTTCCAAAGGTATTGTGTGTTTGATATTTTGAGCCCACTTGATCATCGTTTCTTTGACTGTCTCTTCTTCCAATTTATAGCGTAGGAGAAATTTATAAATTCTACTAATTAATTTATTTTCTGAGTCTAATATAATTTTATCTATTTCTTGTTTTTGATTATAAATTTCATATGTTTTTATATGCTCTCTATATTTGGATTGTATTTGAGTGTAAGTCCACCAGTCTATTCCTCTGTGTAAATCTGTCTCCAATTGTTGTTTTGTCTTTAGTTTGCCTTGATAGTCAATTATATCTTTATATCTAATTATTTTTGTCTTATCTGTTAAATTTGGGTGCCTAATTGATTCAGCCGGTGCTAGCCAATTTGGTATCTTCATATAATGTTGTTTTTTAATTTTAAGCCAAATTTGTAATAGTGAGTTCCTTATTGTATGTGTTTTAAAATATGAATGTGTTTTGTATTTCTCATCCCACATAAAGGAGTGCCAGCCAGTTTGAAGTTCGTGTCCCTCAATTGTTAAAATTCTAGAGTCCTTTAATTCTATCCAGTCTTTAACCCACGATAGTACTGCTGCTTGGTAGTATATCTCCCAGTCAGGGAGTGCAGCTCCTCCTCTATCTTTTGTATCCTGAAGCAGTTTAAATTTTATTCGTGGCCTTTTCCCTTGCCAGATAAATTTAGATATTATTTTATTCAGCTTTTCAAAAAATGGTTTATCTAATTTAATTGGGGTGACCTGAAACAAATATAAAAATTTAGGTAATATAATCATTTTGATGGCCGAAATTCTTCCTAGGAATGAAATATGTAAGTTTTCCCATTTTTCTAAGTCTTTCTTTGTTTGTTCTAGTAATTTATCATAATTGTTTTCTTTAATTGCTGATGTTCTTGTAGATAAGCAAATTCCTAGATATTTTATTTTTTTTGTTGTTTGAATTTGTATATTATCTATCAAATCTTTTGTTTGGATTTCCGTAAGATTTTTAACAATTAGCTTCGATTTATTTTTATTAATTTTTAGTCCAGCCACTTCTCCAAATTCTTCTATTTTTTGGAACAAATTAGGTATAGATTCCATAGGATTTTCTGTCAAAAATACTAAGTCATCAGCAAAGGCTTGAACTTTGTATTCTTCTCTATTAATCCTTAAACCTTCAATTCCTTGGTCTTCTCTAATTTTTTTCAACAGGATTTCCAATGATAGAATATATAGTAAGGGGGAAAGTGGACAGCCTTGTCTGACTCCTTTTGTTATATTAAATTTGTCTGTTATGTCATCATTCATAATTATCCTTGCTGATTGCTTGGTATAGATTTCTGCTATAATTTTCCCAAATTTTTCCCCAATTTGCATATTTTGTAGTTGTTCAATCATAAATTTCCAATTTTGGTTATCAAAGGCCTTTTGGGCGTCAAGAAAAACCAACACTGCCTGCTTCTCCGGGTGTGATTCATAGTATTCTAAAGCATTAAGTATTATTCTCATGTTGTTCTTTATTTGGCGTCCCGGCAGAAATCCATTTTGGTCTGGGTGTATATATGTATTTAATACTAATTTAATCCTTTCTGCCAAGATTGCTGCAAATATTTTGTAATTGGCATTCAATAATGAAATAGGTCTATAGTTTTGTATTAACTGGAGATCTGTGTCTTCTTTTGGAATGATTGTTATTATGGCTTCTGTCCATGAATTTGGTATTTTGGCTTTCTCCATAGCTTCATTATATAATCGCAACATATTCTCTCCCAATACTTCTTGCATTGTTTTATATATTTCTACCGGTAGCCCGTCAGGACCCGGTGTTTTATTGTTTTTTTGCTTTTTCAGTACTTCATCTAGTTCTAATTTGGTTATTGGCCTATTGAGAGTAATTCTTTGTTCTTCTGTGATTTTTGGCATTCCTGATTTCCCTATGTACTGTTTTATTTTATCTTCCTCTATTTTCCCCTGATTATATAGAGTCGCATAAAATTTCTTAATAATATCTTTTTTGGCCTCTTTACTATGTTGAATTTCTCCTTTATCATCTTTCAATTGGTATATCATTCTTTTTTTCTGTTCTTTTTTCAGTTTATAGGCTAGCCATCTGCCCGTTTTATTTGCGTGCTCGAAATAGTTTTGTTTCGCCATTTTTATTTTTTGGGCCAGTTCTACTTGGTTTATCAAATTCAATTTATGCTTAATCATTTCCCATTCTTCTCTTATTATTTTGTTCTGGGGCTTTTCCTGGAGTTTTTGTTCTATTTGTTTTAGGTCTTTCTCTAATTTCTCTAATTGATTTTTCTTCTCTTTGTTCTTTTTCCTCGTATATGCTATTACTAGGCCTCTTATATATGCTTTTAAAGTATCCCATGTGTTTTGTAAAGAGGTTTCCTCTATTTTATTTATCTGAAAGAATATTTTTACTTCCTTTTCTAACATCAAATTAAATTCTTTTTCTTTACATAATCTTTGGTTCATTGTCCATCTCTTACGTCTTCTTTCCCCTTTCCAGTTTCTGAATAATGGATTGTGGTCTGCCCATTGGTTTGTGCCTATCTCAATTTTTTCTACTTCTATTTTGATACTTGGGGTCATCCATGCCATGTCCAGTCTTGACCATGAATTATGCGGATGGGAGTAAAAGGTGTATTGGGCCTCTTCTTCATGTGTTTCCCTCCATACGTCTGCCAAGTTTAGTTCTTCAGCCATGGTAAAGAATTCTTTTGGGAGTATTTCTTTTTTCTTTTGTTTTTTTTTTCTCAGTTTTGTAGTCTTTCTTTGCATTTACTATTGCATTATAATCCCCTATTACACAAATATCATCATATTCTAATTCTGCTAATTTTATATGTAGGTCTTTAAAAAAAAACTGTAGTTTTTGGTTAGGTGCATAAATCCCTACAATTAACATTTTCCTCTTTCCTATTTCTAATTCAACCATCACCACTCTACCTTGCTCATCAGTATAAACTAGTTTAGATTGTATTTTTTCTTTTACGTAAATCACTACTCCTTTTTTCTTTTTTGGGGCCAGAGATAAATATAATTTTCCTAATTTGGGGTTTTCTAGGATTTTTTGATAATCTTTTTGAATGTGTACTTCTTGCAGACATATCACATCTGCTTCTAATTTTCGTAATTTTGTGAAAATTTGATTCCTTTTCTTTGGGACATTTAAGCCATTAATGTTTACCGAAAAGAGTTTGATCTGTTCGTCCATTGCCTATTGTATCTGTTTTTTTGTGTTTCTTGTTTCCATCCGTTCCCTAGTTTTGCACCTTCTCTCTGTTCTCTCTCTTTTTCTTGCCTCTGTCTTATTTCTTTTTCTTAATTTGTTTCTATTGGTTCTTCTTCTTGATTTTTACTATCTGTTTCCTCCTTGCTTTCCTGTTCTACTTCTAGTCTAAAATGTGTGTTATGAAATTCTCTTGCCTTTTCTAGAGTGTCTATTTTATACTTTTTGTCTTCCCACGTAATTAAGATCCCCTCTATTGGCAGCCATCTATACATTATCTTGTATTTGATCAATAGTTGTGTTAAAAACTGATATTGTTGTCGTAGATTTCTTACCCTTCGGGGTATCTGTTTTAAAATTATAATTTCTTTTCCATTATAGATCACCGTTTCTTCTCTAGATTTCTTATAGGCTTCATCTCGGATTGATTTTTTTAAAAATTTAACATGGACTTCTCTCGCCAATCTGTGTCTTCTTATATAATTTGTTTGTACACGATAAGTTTCTTCCAATTGTCCTTTTATTTCTTCTGGCTCTTTTTGTATCATTCCTGCAATAATCTCCACCATCTTTCCTTCTAAATCCTCATTTTTTTCTTCTGGAACATTTTGAAAACGCAAGAAGTATGAGGCCTTTTCCATTTCGAGCATGGCCAAGGAATCTGACATTTCTTTGTTTAGTTGTAGGGTTTTTTGTTCCATTGCTTCTACTTTTAATTCCATGTGATCTATTTTTGTTTCCGTTTTCCTAATTCTCTGTTCATTTTCTGCTATAGAATTTTGAATGCCCCCAATTTTATCCTTCATGGTCTTAATATCTTCCTTAACTTCTCCTAATTCATTTCTGATCTCTGCATGGAACGTTCTCATTTCTTCCTGATTTTCAGCTATTTTTTCTTGTGTTTGAAGCAGTGTTTCCTGGATCTTTTGAAACATATCTTGTATTACATTAGGTGCCATTTCCAGTTTTTCTTTTTCTTTTTCTTTCCCCATCATGCTATCTATTGTTTTTTGTTGTGAGGGGGAAGGAGTCATTACTAACGTACTCGTTGTAGGTTTTTTCCCTGTCTTTGTTATGGTGGATGTTGTAGACATTTTTAATATTCGTGTAAAGCTTTCCAATCTTAACATCAATTATTAAGTTATTCCTTAATATCTCTTTTCCCCTCCAAATACTACTTATACACCACACAACTTATATATAGTTATATTATATTATATTGCCAGTTATCCCAATTGAGCAATTAATTCTTATTCACAATATAAATCTATTTACTTATCAATCAAGATTTTAATTTGATTTTCTTAATTTTCTAATTAGCAATCTTTTCAATTACCCCCTTTTTCAATCAGTCTATCTCAGAGATACAGTCAACTCATCTGTTATTTTGTATAAAAATCAGTCTTTCACTTTAACAATAATTCCTTGTCTAACTACAATTTCACAATACAATTTATAGCTATAAAAATATTGTCAACGTATATATTTCTTTCAAATATTAAACTTATTAACTAAACAGTTCAAAATTAATAATTCACTTAATTTTTATTTTCTTTAGTCCTTATTGTCTTCTTGCTTTACCTCTCTCAGTCTGTTCTTTCACAATCATAAAAAACGCAATCTGTGTCGTCTCAGTCTTTTTTTTAATTTCTTCTCCCAGTAATCGGATCTCTGCATTCAATCTTCAAATCTTTTTTTTTTAAACTTGAGTTCTTATTATCCAAAGTTATTTGTAAATCCAGAGTTCGAAATCCAGACAGGTCTTCTGTATCCGTGAAAATCACCACTTAGTCCAGTATTTCAGTCTCTGCACTTGGTTTCCGATGTTTGGGGTTTGAATCAGTTATAATTCCCAAGATCAAACGGCTTGTCTCTATATCCACAAAGTCCACAGGCTGCTCCCTTTGATCAACTGTAAAAGTCCGCAGTCAGACCACTTCGAGCGCTATTTCTCCTTTTCTTATATTTGCTTAGTCATTCTATGGGTTTCTCTTTTCCGCGCTGTAGTTATTCCCCCTTTTTCCTTCTCCTCTTGTATCGCCGCTATTGTAACTCACTTGTCTTCCTCTGATTGGATCGCGCGTCCCGTTTGCCGTCTCTATTGTAGGTGATCTATCTGACAGTCACTCGGATTTGCTTCCACTTTTTGCTTCGATCTAGGCGGGCGCCATCACTCCTGTCCGCCGATAAGGCCGACTTCTTCTCCACCAATTTAAGAGGTTGATAGCTCGACCTCCCTGATGACAGCGCAACACCAGGGGGCTTTGCGAATTCCTCTTTCGTTTCCCGATCCCTCCAAGTTCAGGAATGCCCCTAAAGAGCAATTAATGAGGAAATTTGGGTTTCAGAGACGGAGCCTCCGTTTCCTCACCCGATCGTGATGACGTCACCGCCGGAAGTCCAGAAAGAACAATTAGATGTAACAGGAACCAAGTACCAAATAAATTTAAGGATTATATAATGCACATAAATGATGATACATCAACACCCAGTACATATGAGGAAGTATTAAAACTCCCCACAGAAGAAAGAAAAAAATGGGAATTAGCCATGGCCAAAGAAATGGACAGTTTGCGAGAACTAAACGTATTCACCCCAACACCAGCCCCAAAAGACAAAACAATTATTGGCACTAGGTGGATATTTAAAATTAAAAATCTGGAAGAAGGCAACACATTATATAAAGCAAGACTAGTTGCACAGGGCTACGCTCAAAAGTATCCTGAGGATTATACCGACACATATTCCCCCACTGTAAGGACTGAAAGTGTCAAGACAGCTTTAGTAATAGCATCAGCCCTT
This sequence comes from Arizona elegans, assembly GCA_022577455.1. Classification (NCBI taxonomy): domain Eukaryota; kingdom Metazoa; phylum Chordata; class Lepidosauria; order Squamata; family Colubridae; genus Arizona; species Arizona elegans. The sequence goes on from JAKOOJ010000006.1 coordinate 59,327,684, forward strand.
AATCTTGAAGTCTTTCAATATGATATACAAACTGCATATCTACATGCAAAACTTGATAAGGAGATATATGTAAGAGCTCCTCATAGCCAAAACACAAATAAGAATGAAACTTGGTTACTAAACAAAAGTTTGTATGGATTAAAGCAATCCGGCAAACGCTGGTATGAATGTTTGGTCAACGTTCTCAAAGTTATGAACTTCAATGCCACAACTGCAGATAATTGTTTCTTTGTTAGAAGGGATGGTGATTCAATAGAATTTGTGTTAATTTATATGGATGACATTTTGTATATTGGCAAACATAAAGAAAAAAGGGATACATTTGTAACAAAATTAAATGAACATTTTTCTTTAAAATCATTAGGGAAAGTAAATAAATACCTTGGAGTTCAAATCAGTAAGACAAAAAAAGGATTTAGATTGTCTCAGAAAGATAAAATCATAGAACTCTTGAACAAATGTAATATGAGTGATGCAAAGCCTTGTGATACTCCAATGCAAGCTGATTTTTTAAGAAACATGAATGAATCATCTCCTGAATTTACTGATAATACACTTTACAGATCAGTTATTGGTTCCCTTTTGTATATCTCTAATTGGACCAGACCCGATATTGCTCTACCCCTTAATTTATTATCCAGATATGTCAGTAAACCTTTAATGTATCATTGGGAAGCCATCTCGCATGGGGAGTGCCACAAGGGTCGGTCCTCTCGCCTCTTCTGTTCAACATTTATGTGAAGCTGCTGGGTGAGATCATCCGTGGTTTTGGGGTGAAGTGTCACCTGTACGCTGATGATACTCAGCTGTACATCTCCACCCCAGACCACCCCAATGATACCCTTGATGTGATGTCTCGCTGCCTGGAGGCCGTACGGGCCTGGATGGGGAGGAACAGGCTCAGACTCAACCCATCCAAGACCGAGTGGCTGTGGTTGCCGGCGTCCCGATATAGTCAGCAGACGCCATCGCTGACTATTGGGGGTGAATCCTTGCCCCCCACAGAGAGGGCTCGCAATCTGGGTGTCCTCCTGGACGCACGGCTGTCTTTAGAAGAGCACTTGACGGCCGTGGCCAGGAGGGCCTTCTATCAGGTTCGCCTGATCTGCCAGTTGCAGCCCTTTCTGGAACGGGACGCCTTGCGCACGGTCACTCATGCCCTTGTCACCTCCCGGCTGGACTATTGTAATGCTCTCTACATGGGGCTCCCCTTGAAGAGCACTCGGAGGCTCCAACTGGTCCAGAATGCGGCCGCGCGGGTGGTTATGGGCGCAACCCGTTGTGCCCGCGTGACACCCCTCCTGCGCAAGCTGCACTGGCTCCCAGTGGTCTTCCGGGTGTGATTCAAGGTGTTGGTTACCACCTTTAAAGTGCTCCATGGCATAGGACCCGGGTACCTTCGAGACCGTCTCCTGCCACCAATAGCCTCCCACCGACCAGTCCGTTCCCACAGAGAGGGTCTCCTCAGGGTGCCATCAGCCAAGTTATGTCGGCTGGTGACACCCAGGGGAAGGGCCTTCTCTGTGGGAGCCCCAGCCCTGTGGAATGAACTGCCCCCGGAAATACGCAAGATCTCCGACCTCCGGGTGTTCCGCTGCGCATTGAAGACCTTGTTGTTCCGCCAGGCAGGGCTGTCAATATAATCATTTTAAATTGGGATATTTTAATTTTTAGAGTTTTAAATCAGCCAATTCTATTTAATTATTTTAATCTTTAATTATTGTTGTGTCTTGTATTTTTAAACTGGCTGTACACCGCCCTGAGTCCTTCGGGAGATGGGCGGTATAGAAATAAAATAATTATTATTATTATTATTATTATTATTATTATTATTATTATTATTATTATTATTATTATTATTATTATTATTATTAAAAGAGTGCTAAGGTATTTGAAACACAGCTTAGATTTCTGCCTACTATTAGAACCCAACGATGTCAAAGAGCCTATTCTCACTTGTTACGCTGATGCAGATTGGGCAGGTAACACTAAGTGCAGGAAAAGCACTTCCGGCTATGTATTCTTTCTTAACAATTGTCCAGTCTACTGGTATACTGGAAAGCAGGATCTTGTAGCTACATCAACGACTGAGGCAGAATATGTTTGTTTATCGAAAGCTTCCAATAATCTGATATGGTTCAATGATTTATTATCAGACGTTTGGAAGAGTCCTTCATTGCCATTTGTTATACATGAAGATAACAAAGCTGCGATAGAGATATCTAGATCAGATGCTATTGGTCAGAGATCTAGACATATAGACATCAAATTCAAATATGTAAGACAATTATCTCAAGATGGATTCATTAAAGCTATTCATTGTGAAACCACAGAACAAATAGCTGATATATTGACTAAGCCTTTGCAATCTAAACAACATAAATATTTAACTTCAAAATTACAAGTTTTATATTGTTCTGAATCTGAATGTAATTACTGTTGTATGTCGAATCGGCATTTAGAGGGGGATTTGTCACAGGTAAATGCCTTATTCTCAAATAGAGGAAATGTATGTTCATAGAATATCAAGAATTAACTTATTTTTCCTTTCTTAATGTATTCATATGTAACCACTCCTACCTCTAACCCCGCCTTATTGATATAAAAGGGGATACATACTCCTCCTCCTTGCTTCTATCTGCAATCATCCAGAGAATATAGAATGCCTACTGTAAATAAATAATACTTTGTTTGAATACTACATTTCTGAATCCTTTATTGAGTCCGATCCTCGAATTATTGCAACAATCATAACCTAGTGACTAATTCATAGCCCTGCAAAGCTTTGAGGTAGGCTAGGTCAGGAAACAGACTCCAAAATAAATTCTGGAATTCTTTTTTGAAATAGTAATACAATCTTGGAAGCCTACAGAGTTTTCTCTTCCCTCTCTCTTATACAAAAGAGAGGCAAAGTGAGATCACTTTCTCACCAATTTCTTTCCAATACCTTCTTCCTTTCCCAGCTTAATTTGTGTTTTGCTAATTGCTGCAGTCGTTCTCTAAGGACAGCTTTGTGCTTCTCTTTAATAGCGCAGATTTGGATTATATTAAGCTAGCCTCCGACAAATAATTGTTACTAATTTGTGCTCCTTTAACTAGACTTGGAGAGTGGCCTGGTTTGGATGGTAATAAGATGCAGCCAAAAATAATAGCTTAGTATCAGTATAAAGCAGCATCCTATCCAGTGGTGAAATCCTCCACAGGTTGCCAACAGTTCGTTGCCCGCGCTGTGTGCCAAATGCACACTGTGCAAACGCGCATGCGCAGTGCATGCCAAATGCATGCTGCATTCACATCCATAATGTGTGATAAACACACACTGTGCATATGTACATGCGCAGTGCGCACCAAACACGCACTTCACACGGAAAAAGGAGCCGTTTGAAGTTAAGTAGAACAGCAGGGGGGGAACAGCTATGCTGCATGATTTAAATTTGCTAGAAAGCAGGATTTCCTTCTTTCTAGTGAATATAAATCGCGAGGCACAGCTGATAGTCAGAAATAACGGTTCAGTATTTTTGTTACTACCGGTTTGCCTGAACCGGTAGCTTTTATTACTACTGGTTCTCCCGAACCGGTGCAAACTGGTAGCATTTCACCCCTGATCCTATCCTATTTTCAAGCTACTTTCACAATTGTAAGGTTTAGATATTTGATTTTTAAAGGAAAAGAAGAAAGGCTGAAGTCATCAACAAACTGAATGATTTTTGCATGTTTAAAAACAAATGCAATTGTGTAGGTTAGTGGATAGGGTACTGCATACTGATCTAGCCCATCTGTTGTATCATTTATACACTCATAAGGTTCTTTCTGTATGATGAAAGCTCCTGACTGTGCAGGGTTCCAGGACAGTAGGGAGAACTACGCAAGCATGTTCTAATAGGGGGTGTTAATTTCACTTATAGCCTTTATAACGTTCATCGGCAGAGCAGACTGAATGTCTAAAATTCAGAATAACCACAGAAAAGTCCCAAGTGTTTAAAAAAGTACCGTACACAGAGAATATTTAAACACATCCGAATAAGAGGTAGGAAGACAAAATGGAGAGTAAATTTTAAAGTTAAAAAAACACACACATGAAGAGCAGATATCAGCAGCTGTGACAATGTCTGAAATATTTCTCTAGTAGATTTCAGTTGTTCTAGGTTCTTATCAACATTATATAAATCAGATTCTATCACATAGGCTTTTTAGTAAGAAAGTATAAGCTTTAAAGAGGTTTGTCGGTACTCGTATAGAAAAAGATAAACAGCCTCCAGATAAACCAATCTTACTGAGTCTTCAACTTGCTGATGGTTAGAAGAATAAATGCACAGATTTAAACAGAACTAAGTTGCAAAGCAATTGCTTGATTCCACTGGGAATGGTTTAATGTTTGCAAGTACATTAAATCTCAAGAGGATGCCTTATAAAAGGAGTAAGCACCTATCTTAAATCATCTAATGTAATAGCTCCTATCTCTCTGTCTCTGTCTCTGTCTCTGTCTATCGATCGATTGATCGATCGATCGATTGATCAATCTATCTATCTATCATCTCTTCACCTACCTACTTACCACCTATTCATCCCTCCCTCCCTGCTGATGTTCTTTGTTTGTTAATGTTCCAAATAGGAACAAACCCAAAGCGCATCATAGAAGGGAACAACTTGAGGTATGAAATAGAGGTGTCTAATTCACATTCCAGTTCAAAGTCCACTGTGGAGGTCCATGTCTCACACATACTATTTTATGTTGTTTTTCTTAAAAATATAAATTATGTAAAATCCTATAGCTGAGGTCTTGCTCTTCTAATGCTCTCAAATTCTAAAGAGAATTTGATAACTTGATTCAGTATTTGATAAATCTGTCCTTGCAGTTAGCCACCTGGTCACACTCTCTGGAGAGTTGATGAAAAAGATCAATGTATATTTTTTTCATATTTTTGTCATTGCAATCATGCCTCATTGTCATTGTGGTGGTGTTAGCATTAATACTCTTGGAAATTATGCAGGAATGTCTGCAAAGCAAAGCTATTTCCATATTACTTGGTACTCCTTCTATATGTGTGTCCAGTTGTTTTGAAAATAAAGGCACAAGAAAAAAAGGAATTGTCTCCTCCCACACTGTATTCAGGAACTTTTTTGTTTCTGTGTGTGTTGGGGCAGAGTGATTTTCCAATTTGTGTTTTTGTTTGTTTTAATCAGAATAGGTTAACTATTGCAAATTTATTTTTTTAACATAATCCTCACCTTTACTTCATCCATCCTCACTTCACTTAATTTGTTTATTCAACTTCCCATTTCTTTTCCCTTCTCATCCTAACTCTTCCCTTTCCCCACCATATATTACAATCTTCTACTAGTTGTGGTACTTAATTTAGTAACTAATTTCTTAACTGTACTTAGACTTTTTAAAAACTTTGTTAAGCTTCTTTTTTCAACAAGAACATTTTTAACTAATGATTTCAAAAAGATTTGTAAATTTGATAGGAAATAATGGTTTGTTCTACTCTGGCAGGATGTATCTGGCAAGGTATGTTTCTGTCTCAGGATCAAGGCTGAAATGCTGCCAGTTCAGACCGGATCGCCGGAGAACTGTTAGCAAAAATCCCTGCCCCCACCCCCATGCCCAGCTGAGCTGCGCGATCATCAAAGGCTTTTTTTGTACTTTTAAAAGCATTTTTTCTTTGGCTGAAAAAAATGCTTTTAAAAGTAAAAAAAAAAGTCTCTGATGATCGCACGGCTCAGTTGGTATTGTCAGAGCCTTTTAAAAGCATTTTTTAACAACCTCTTTACTTTAAAAGAAAAAAAAAGTTGGCCACACCCACCCAGTCACATTACTCCCACCACCACCAAGCCACGCCCACAGAATTGGTAGTAACAAATTTTACATTTCACCACTGTTCAGGATGATTTTTAATATGGAATTGCACTATCGTGGGGGGCAGATATAAAAAAATAAAAACAATACCTTTAATTTTTTTTTCTTACAGTACTATAGAACTCTGTTTCCCAACCTCAGCAACTTTAAGAAGTGTTGACTTCAGTTCCTAGAATTGCCAGGCAGCATTCAGCTGGAGAATTCGTGGAAGTCCACATATTCTAAAGTTTCTGTTCTATGTAATACATAAAATAGAACCATATTGTTATTTGAGCCAATGTTTCTCAACCATATGGCCTTCCAATGTGTTGGAAGTACAAATGATAAAATTTTGGGAGTTATAATCCTAACATGCTTATAGGGCATCAAGTTGTAAAAGGCTAGAATCTATTCAATATGCAGCTTCTCTTTCATTTCTACATGTGTTATCCTTGAATTAGTAATAACAAATGTGTTAGCATCTTCCTAGATAATTTCAATCAAGGTGATATTTTGGCCCCCTTATCGCTATGCTTTTAAATCTCCTGAATTGTTAGAAATTTTGAGTTGATATTATGTTATAAACCATGAGGTGATTTGGAGTAATCTTAGTTTTGTGTGTCTGTGAAATTACATTGTCATTTATAAACCACAGTTTATAATTTAACATGATATGTGAACTGAATAATAAAGGAACTGATTTTCTGAGAAGTAGGATAGTAGCATACCCACCATACAGTGTTTTGTAGGGAAATAGACATTGCACCTCTCCTTCAGGTCTAATTGGAACTTAAAATCTTTCATATATTTCTGATCCATCTGGGCTCTAATGTAAAATGGCAGCTAGCAATGAACATAGTAATTCCCTTAAATAATACATATTTTACATGAAAGCAAAACAATTTGTAATCGCAATGTGGTCTCCCCAGTAGCTAGCACTATCAGAGGGTAATCACTCCCACAGGGAATTCGCAGTGCTCATCTGTTCTTCATTTTCTGCTTTACCCCAAGGATGTGATTATCCTGTGCCAATGGTCATATTCTTTGTCATGCCTTATTGGTTAATTGCTGCATCCTTAGAATAAGAATAAAATACAGTCAGGTGGAGGTAGTTGAAATCCCTGGAAGACAATTTAATGGCTTCTGAACTGGTAATGACATGGACTAATTAACTATTCTTGAAGAAAATCCGTCCAAGAGGCAACATTTTCCCCACCACACACTCACACACACACGCTCTCTCATGCTTTTCCTGCGCACAGACTGTGGCAAAATCATCCCCCTGGTTTCTCTTGCACAGCTCCAGGCTTTTCATGTCAAAACATACTAGCTGAGCATGCAGGATAAGAACAGCCACAGGCTTTCCCCTATTCCTTAAGACATTTCAAATCCACACTTTCCTGATTAGTATTATACACTGCCTGCTTCAAAAGCATCTGTTCTCCACCCTTTCCCTCTATAAAAAAGGGCCATTTTTAGAGAGGGTAGGCTTGGAGACTGAATGAAAACTCTGTGCTAGATTATAGCCATGAAAGAAAATAAGCACCTGGGAAACTCATGCACAAATGACCTAATATTCATTTGTATCAGCAAGATTCAGATCAAATTATAGTTTATTCATGGCTTTATACCATTGAAGATCTAATAGTGAGAGGTAGTATAATATATCACATATAATAGTTTGGAATAATACTATGAATTTTATCATAATTTTGTAAAATAAGGAAAGGAAGCTCAAATCTTGTGAAATCCTACAGAATAGTGTTTCTCAATCTTGACAGATTCGTTAGGGAATTCTGGGAGCTGGAGTCCACACATCTTAGAGTTGCCAAGGTTGAAAAACACTGCTGTAGAATACTATACAGGTAGTCCTTGACTTACAACCACAATTGAACCCAAAACTTCTGTTGCTAAGTGAGGCATGTCAGGGTTCTGACAGATGCCCTAATTAAATCATGAGCCTCAGGCCAAGCTTCAAAAGAAATCCAATTAACTGAGATGCCAGCTCCTTGATGCAGCTGCGAAGTTTGCTTTACCATCCCCCTTGTTTATAGCAACTCGAGAACAGGTCAGGGATGCTTTACGAGTTGACATTCGGCTCCCCTCACTTCCTGAAGGTGACCTGTGCAAAGCAAAAACAGTTTGAGTACAGGTATAGATTTTAGGGTTGCGATTCCCCCCCCCCGGCTTGTTTGAGTTGTCTGCATGGAATTTAGCTATGAGGCGGTCAGCCTGGATGTTTCTACTCTTTACCCATGACGTCTCTGATAAGGGGTAGCCCTTCCAGTTGATTAGGTATTGGAGCTGTCTACTGGGCCACCTCGAGTCAAGGATTTGTTGCACCTCATAATGGGTTTTCCCCCCTATGACCACTGGGGCTGGGGGCTCATGGGGTAGTGGTTTCAGGGTTGACCCAACCGCAGGTTTTAAGAGGCTGCTATGGAATATTGGGTGTATCTTCCCTAGCAGTCGGGGCAATTTTAATTGCACCATGACCAAGTTGATGATCTTCACTATGGGGAATGGCCCCATGAACCTGGGTTCCAGCTTCTTACTTGGGAGTTTTAACCTCAAGTATTTTGTGGAAAGGTAGACTTTTCCCCCCAACTGGAATGGTCATTGCAGGGCTTGGTGTTTGTTTGCCTATTTCTTACAGGTCTGCACTGCTTTAGCTAGCACCTTCTCGTTGTTTTCCCATGCTGCTTTTAACATCGACACCCAGTCTGTCAAGCTAATGTTCTGGCATTGGGACGAAGTCCATGCTGCTCACTATTTTGAATAGGGTTAGCCCCATGCTACTGTGAACTGCATTATTGTATGCGGCCTTGGTGAAAGGCAAGAGGTCCGCCCAATTGGACTGCTGATAGTTCATGTAACACCTCATGTACTTCTCTACAATGGCGTTCAAACGTTCTGCCCCCCCCATTGGTAGCCAGATGAAAAGCTGAGCTAAGGCCCTGGGATGACCCAATGGACCACAGGAACTCCCTCCAGAACTTCTGAGATGATTCTTCATAGTACTCCATGCAGGCAGTAGATATGTTTCAGGACCAGTTTGGCTTACTGGTGGGCTGAGGGTAGACCACAGCAGGGTATGGAGTGTGCCTGCTTGGAGAATAAGTCAATCACCATCCAGATCACCATATTTCCCCTGCTCTTTGGCAACTCCACAATAAAGTCCATTGCGATTTCCTCCCATGGCTTCATTGGCTTTGCCACTGGATGCAGCAGTCCAGGGTGGGGGGTTTCCTGGTCATTTTTTTATAATGGCACAGATGGTGCAGCTTTTCATATAACTGTCCACATCTCTTTTCATGCCAGGCCACCAGAATTGCCTCCCTGGTAAGTGTAAAGTCTTTAGGAACTCAAAGTGGCCCGCTGATTTGACATCGTGGCTTCATTGGAGGATTAAGGTGCGTAGGGACTCTGGAAGTAGAGTTTTGTCCCCTTCCATGCTAGGTCATCTCTTTTTGTCAAGATGTGTTGGTTGTCACAGAACCAGGGGTCTGCTAAGAGTTCGGTTTTGAGTTTCGTGGTTAGATCGCTTGCGGATGAATCTTGCTGGTCACAGCATTGTTGTCTGGTGGTCACTTGGGCTGCTGTTTGGGTAGGGGGGATGATGGCATCTACTACCTCCTCCCTTTTGCATTTATACTGGGGCACGCAGGAGAGGGCATTAGCTAGGGAATTCCTTCCCCTGGGGATATGTTTCAGAATGAATCAGTTGAAACATTGGGCCCAGCGGACTTGTTTTTATGGTCAATCCAGACTTCAAATGGTTTCTCCCCCTCCCTTCCAGTAGGTGGTGCCAGGTTAGGAGTGCCCATCTTACTGCAAAAGCTTCTTTTTCCCAGCAGCCCATCATCTCTCTGTGTCCATGAGTTTATGGGAGGTGTAGGCGCAGGGCTGTAATTTTCCTTGGCTATTTCTTGGAGTAGCACTGCTCCCACTACCACATCGCTGGCATCTGCTTAGATGACAAAGGGTTGTTCAGCGTCCAGATGCCTTTTGTTCCTTTGCAAAAAGTCCCTTTAGTGTTTTGAATGCCTTTTGGCAGTTTAGATCCCACTGCAGGGGTTGTCCTGGGCGGGGCTTCACTCCTGGGCTTCCTGTCTTGAGATTTGTCATGGGTTTGGCAATTCTTGTGAAGGAGGGGATGAATTGCCTGTAAAAGTTTGCGAATCTTAGGAAACTTTGTAGTTGTCTGCAGGCGCAGGGGTGGGTGGGGGTGGGGCTGCCAGTCTAGGATGGTTTGTACTTTGCAATAAAGTCCATTGCAATTTCCTCCCATGGCTGGGTCCATCTCTATGCCCTCATTTGATACTTGGTAGCCCAGGTAATCTAGCCATTCACAGTGAAATTCACATTTTGACAGCTTGATGTACAGGTTTGCCGTCAGATGTTTTTTCAGTACCTGGAGGACCAGGGGTATGTGGTCCTCCATGGTCTCAATGTAATTGAGGATGTCGTTCAGGTAGACAAGGACCCCCTTATAGAGGTGCTCATGCAGCACCTTGTTTATTAATTGCATGAACGACGCCGGAGCCCCTGAAGTCCGAATGGCATTACCTTGAATTGGAAGCTCCCTAGGGGACAGTTGAATGCTTTTTTCCATTCATCTCCCTCCCTCATGTGGACTCAGTAGTTTGCTTCTCTGAGGTCTAATTTGGTAAATACTTTTCCCTTGGCTAGGTGAAATAGCATATCCTTCATGAGAGGGCGGGGGTATAGGTTGTGTACACACACAATTTATACCTCTAAAGTCAATGCATAATCTCATAGTTCCATCTTTTTTTTTCTTTGAACAGGATTGGGGCTGTGACCTGTGGCTTGGTTCAATAACCCCCTTGCTAGGTTTTTGTCTATGTATTTGTGCATTTCTTGCATTTCCTGGGGTGTTATGGCATATAATTTGGGTTTGGGTAGTTTTGCCCTGGGGATGATTTTGATGGTACAGTCCATCTCGCGGTGGGGGGGGGGAGAGAATGTTGCACTCGGACTCACTGAACACTTCCGCAAGATCCTGATACTCTTTGGGGATCTGTTTGACCTCTGGGGTTTTGTCAGAGATGGCTACCAATAGTTCGGGGGGCGGGGGCTTTAGAGAGGTTTCCTGCATGAGTGATGCTTCTATTTGCTGATGTGGGGGGGGGGGAGTTGGGTCCACTAGCTTCTGAGTACCCCTTTCCCACCAGATCGTTGGGCCCCACTTGTCTAGCCAAGAGAGCCCCAGTATGACTGTGTCTGTCATTTTAGGGGCTATTATGAACCAAATTGCTTCCCAGTGGTCCACTAGCTCGAGTTTCACTGGTTCGGTTAGATGGATGGTGTAGGCTCCCCGCAATAGTGACCTATCAACCTGTTCAAATCTGATCAGGTGGGCCAGTCGCTTCACTCTTTCAGGATCTTGGCTAGGTTAATCAGGCATCTAGTGCAGCCTGAGTTATTAGGGCTTGAAAAGTGTCCTGGTCTCTGTCTTTGGTGTTGTGAGGCATAAAATGAGGACAAAGGTGTGGATCAGTTCACTCACCATTGGATCATCTTTGCCATCATCCTCACTGTCATAGGGATCTGGTGATTGGTCATCGTTGGCTGGAGTCCCCCTTTCTTCAACTGGGTTAGGAGGGACCTCAATGGCCTAGATGGCTTTTTGAGTCATGTCAGCAGCACGCCTCGGGCCTCGTTCTGGTCGTGCCCTGGGTGGTGGCTCTGGTTTGATTTTTGGGGCTGGGTTTGTGCATGCCAAGGTGATGTGGCCCATCCCTCCACATCTGTAGTATTTCAACTGGCTTCATGGGAAGGTTGATTTTAGGGCCAGCTGTGCTGCCGCAACCTCTCATTGGCTGGATGGTCTCCCTCCTTGGACTCTCTCCTTGGTGTCCAGTTGCTTCTGCATGTTGTTTGTGCAAAATCCGCAGTCAACTTTTATGGCCACTCGGAACCACTCAGTTTGGAATATCCCAGTAGGAGGTCACCTAGGCAATTTGCTTGTGCAGGCTCGTTCTGAAAAAGTGAACTAATAGTCATTCCAGAAAAGGGGGTAGCTTCCCCATGACTCTTCTGAATTCACGGATGTGTTCCTTAATGGGTTGCCTCCTCTGATTTAGGTTTCAGAGCTCATCCTCTGCGTATGGATCCTCCTCCACTTCATCAAATCTGGCTTCTAGCTCTTGAAGGAAATTGTTGATGTCTTGCAGTTGGGGGGCTCTCCAACTCTCTTTATTATTTATTATTTATTTATTAATTAAATTTCTATACCGCCCTTCTCCAAATAGGACTCAGGGCGGTGCACAGCCAAGGTAAAAACAGAGCATACAAAATTTAAAAACAGTATTAAAATAATTAAATATTTGGCCGTAAATTAAAACAACCCAATTTAAAATCAATTTAAAATTTAACTCAAGCCAGCCCAGCTAGTTGAAATAAATAGGTTTTCAGGGCCCGACGAAAAATCCGGAGGTCTGTTATTGTACGCAACTCTGGGGGAAGGTTGTTCCAGAGGGTGGGCGCCGTCACAGAGAAGGCTCTCCCCCTGGGGGTCGCCAGCCGACATTGTCTGGCGGACGGCACCCTGAGGAGGCCCACTCTGTGCGAGCGTACTGGCCGGTGGGAGGCTATTGGTGGCAGAAGGCGGTCTCGTAAGTATCCCGGCCCTAAGCCATGGAGCGCTTTAAAGGTGGTTACCAACACCTTGAAGCGCACCCGGAAGACCACTGGAAGCCAGTGCAGCTCGCGCAGGAGAGGTGTCACATGGGAGCGCCTCGTCGCCCCCATAATCCCCCACGCAGCCGCGTTCTGGACCAGCTGGAGCCTCCGGGTGCACCCCAGGGGGAGCCCCATGTAGAGAGCATTGCAGTAGTCCAGGCGGGAAGTGACTAGTGCTTGAGTGACTGTGCGTAGAGAGTCCCGATCTAGAAAGGGACGTAACTGGTGTATCAGGCGAACCTGATAAAAAGCCCCCCTGGCCACGGCCGTCAAATAATCTTCTAAAGACAGTCGTGTGTCCAGGAGGACGCCCAAGTTATGAGCCCTCTCTGTGGGGGCGAGTGATTCGCCCCCAATAGCCAGCGATGGCGTCAGCTGCCTATATCGGGACGCTGGAAGCCACAGCCACTCGGTCTTGGAGGGGTTGAGTCGGAGCCTGTTTCTCCCCATCCAGGCCCGCACGGCCTCCAGGCACTGGGACATCACTTCAAGGGCATCGTTGGGGTGGCCTGGGGTGGAGATGTACAGCTGGGTGTCATCAGCGTACTGATGGAACTCCACCCTGAAGCCACGGATGATCTCACCCAGCGGCTTTACATAAATGTTGAACAGAAGGGGCGAGAGGACTGACCCTTGTGGCACCCCACAAGCAAGGTGCCTCGGGGTCGACCGCTGCCCCCCCGTCAACACAGATTGCGACCGGTCAGAGAGGTAGGAGGAGAACCACTGCAAAACGGTGTCCCCCACCCCCACCCCCGCCAACCGGTGCAACATGATACCATGGTCGATGGTATCAAAAGCCGCTGAGAGGTCTAACAGGACCAGGATAGAGGAGCAACCCCTATCCCGAGCCCTCCAGAGATCATCCACCAACGCGACCAATGCCGTTTCCGTGCTGTGCCCAGGCCGGAAGCCGGACTGGAGCGGGTCTAGATAGACAGCTTCATCCAGGTACCGGGGAAGCTGTTGCGCTACCACACTCTCAACAACCTTCGCAACGAAGCGAAGGTTGGAGACTGGACAATAGTTAGCCAAAACAGCCGGATCCAGAGAGGGCTTCTTGAGGAGGGGCCTCACAACCGCTTCTTTCAAAGCAGCCGGCAGGACCCCCTCACTCAAAGAAGCGTTAACAATCTTCTGGAGCCAGCCTCGTGTCACCTCCCGGGAAGCCAGTACCAACCAGGAGGGGCACGGGTCCAATAAACATGTGGTTGCGTTCAGCCGTCCCAGGACCCTGTCCATGTCCTCAGGAGCCACAGGATCGAACTCCCCCCAGATAACACTCTCAAGACCTGCCTCAGTCATCCCGTCCGGACATACCCAGTCAGAGGCCAGCCCTTCCCGAATCTGAGCGATTTTGTCATACAGATACTGCACAAAGTCCTCAGCTCGGCCCTGCAAGGAGTCATCCCGCGCTTCCAGATGGAGGAGGGAGCGGGTCACCCTAAACAGGGCGGCCGGGCGATTATCTGATGACGCGATAAGAGCGGCAAAATAGCTAGATTTCGCCGCTTTTATCGCCACTAGGTAGGTCTTAATATGAGACCTCACCAGTGTTCGGTCGGATTCGGAGCGGCTGGTCCTCCAACTACTCTCCAGGCGTCTTTTCCGGCGCTTCATCTCCCTGAGCTCCTCGGAGAACCAAGGAGCTAGGTGGGTTCGGTGCCGGGTCAGAGGCCGCAAAGGCACGAACGGTCCAAGGCCCCGGCAGCCACACTATCCCAGGCGGCCACCAGGTCCTCAGCCGAGTCATGAGCCAGAGTCTCAGGAAATGGCCCAAGCTCCATCTGGAACCTATCAGGGTCCATCAGGCGCCTGGGGTGGAACCACCTGGTCGGTCCCGCCTCCCTGCAGCGGGGTGCAGCGGTTAGAAAGTCCAGTCGAAGGAGCGAGTGGTCAGACCATGACAAGGGTTCGATGACTATATCCCCTGTATCAAGGCCACTCAACCACTGACCAGAGACAAAAACTAAGTCCAGAGTGTGTCCACCTGTGTGAGTGGGGTCATGAATTAACTGAGTAAGGTCCATGGCCATCATGGAAGCCATGAACTCTTGAGCCATCTCAGACGTTTCGCCGACAGATGGCAGGTTGAAATCCCCCATGACTAGAAGTCTGGGGGTACCAACCGCCACCTCAGCTATGACGTTGAGCAGCTGTTGCCACGCGGCAGGGAGCCAGGTACGTGATCAACAAGCCCATCTGTACTCCACGACCCCACTTCACAAAAAGGGACTCACATCCGGCTATCTCTTATGGAGGGCTGCTAGCTATTCCTTTGCTTCTCCCCCTAGCTCCCCGATTATGGTGTCCACCATGGCTCTGTGCGATGGCTAGAGGTGGCCATAGTGCTCTAGGTGGACTCTAGCAGAGTCAAGGAATAGAGCCAGTTGATCTGAGTCCCCATTGAATTTCCCCCTGAATCATGGCAGTTCGTTCAGCCCTGCTCCTCCCTTGCCATGTTGGGCCCCTTGATCCTGTGCTTGGTGTGTTTGGCAGTCTCTTTCAGCTCTGGTTCGGAGGTAGGGGAGGGGCTTCACCCCTTGGGCGGCTTGCCTGTTATGTGGAGGGGCCACTGGCAGCAACCTTGGGCTCATTCTCCCTCTGGGTAGTGGAGAAGGGGGGCTGCATTCCCGTCTGCTTCTCCTTGCTGCAAAGGGCTCAACTGTAAACCCCCTCTCTTTTGGGTGGCATTTATTTATTTTATTTATTTGTTTAAATTTCTATACCGCCCTTCTCCAATATAGGACTCAGGGCGGTGAACAGCCAAAGTAAAAACAAGACATACAAAATCTAAAAACTGTTTAAAATAATTAAATATTTTGGCCGTAATTAAAACAATTCCAATTTAAAATCAGTTTAAAATTTGACTCAAGCCAGCCCAGCTAATTGAAATAAATGGGTTTTCAGGGCCCGACAAAAAATCCGGAGGTCTGTTATTGTACGTAACTCTGGGGGGAGGTTGTTCCAGAGGGTGGGCGCCGCCACAGAGAAGGCTCTCCCCCTGGGGGTCGCCAGCCGACATTGTCTGGTGGACGGCACCCTGAGGAGGCCCACTCTGTGTGAGCGTACTGGCCGGTGGGAGGCTATTGGTGGCAGAAGGCGGTCTCGTAAGTACCCCGGCCCTAAGCCATGGAGCGCTTTAAAGGTGGTCACCAACACCTTGAAGCGCACCCGGAAGACCACCGGGAGCCAGTGCAGCTCGCGCAGGAGAGGTGTCACATGGGAGCGCCTCGTCGCCCCCATAATCCCCCGCGCGGCCGCGTTCTGGACCAGCTGGAGCCTCCGGGTGCACCCCAGGGGGAGCCCCATGTAGAGAGCATTGCAGTAGTCCAGGCGGGAAGTGACGAGTGCCTGAGTGACTGTGCGTAGGGAGTCCCGATCTAGAAAGGGGCGCAACTGGCATATCAGGCGAACCTGATAAAAAGCCCCCCTGGCCACGGCCGTCAAATGATCTTCTAAAGACAGCCGTGCGTCCAGGAGGACGCCCAAGTTACGAGCCCTCTCTGTGGGGGCAAGTGATTCACCCCCAATAGCCAGCGATGGCCCCTCATCCCGAAGGGATCCCGAAATTTGAAATTTCATTCAAATTTCTCCCTCAGCTGTTCTATGGATCCTCCCAAGGGTTCCATCCGTGTTTTGGGGAGGCTGGCACATTCCAAGTCCATCATCCATTCCACTGTTCCTAGTTCACTCAGGGTTTTCCCCCAGCCTGAGCTCTGGGGTGGAGGAGTTCAACCTTAGCCACTTTAGGGACTTTTTTCCACCAATACTCATTTTTTTTTGTTTCAGTCACTGCGATTGGCCTCTTGGCTTTGATGTCCAGGGAGGGCTGCAATTTCGCTCTGGTTGGGCTGCTGGTTCCTGGAGTTCCCTGGATGGGGGCAAGTTCTACCCCGCTCAGGGTTGCCTGGAGCAGGCTCTCTTCAGATAGTCCACCCTCTGCCATGGTAGCCTGAGTTTTTCTCCATGCACCCCAGTTGTTGGGGAGCGGACGGAAGGTCTGGGGCTCAGGAATCCCAATTGTTTTTATTAGTTTTGGGAGAGTTGGCTCTCGTCAAGAGTTCTGACAGATACCCTAATTAAATCATGAGCCTCAAGCCAAGCTTCAAAAGAAATCCAGTTATTTATTAGGAGCTTCATGCTGGCATGGACCAGGTGGAGCCAACTCTGACATTTGCACTTTGCCTCTGACCCTGTTTCCCCCTCTCCCCAACATGTGTCATCACTCACATTCCCCAACAAAGCAATTTCGTGTAAAAGTCACTCCCCTCCAGCCACTGTGGGTTTCTGTGGAGATGACTTCAGCATATCGGTTGGAATGTGCCTTGTTTTAACTGAGATGCCAGCTCCTTGATGCAGCTGCGAAGTTCACTTTCCCATCCCCCTTGCCTATGGTAACTCGAGAGCAGATCAAGGATGCTTTGTAAGTTGACAAGGCATTTGTTAAATGATACTGCAAAGGTCATAACTGTGAAAAATTAAGTTACTTTTTTCAGTGCCTTTATAACTTTGAGCAGTCACTAAATGAACTATTGTAAGTTAAGGACTATCTGTAGTCTTCATCTAAATTAGTCTAAGCCAAGCTGACCAAATATCAAATGGATAAATATCATTATTTTCTATCCTTATTAAAATTGAAGTAAAATTGAATCAGTTGAAGTAAGTGATAAACCTGAAAATAAATTTGAAGAATATTCAGAGTTTTATAAATAAAATTGGGCTGGAGTCTCAAATATCCACTTCAACAGAGGTTAGATAATAAAATTAGAAAACTATATCCACTAGATGGGAATTAAAACTATATTAATCGTAATTATTAATACTCCTCACGTTGTTCATTAAGAAGGAAGGATTTTTAACATCTTCATTGGTTATATCCCAAATATCATTGCGATTGTACGGTAAATGCTTTTTAATACAGATGTTTGAAAGTATTTTATGTCTGTAATATGAATGAGACTTCTCTTGCATTGCCTCCTCCAACTATCCTTCAAGAAAGAGATATGGGAGAGAGAAATGAGGTTATTAATTAGGATGCCAAAGCTGCTTACTTAATACACAGCCAGTGTTTGATCATACAAGGTAGCTTGTCTATTATATATGTTAAAACCAAATCATTTTGTGGATTTTTAATTCAAAAAATTTTCAGCGATCCTTAGTTTGCTAGAGTACAAAAAAATTAGAGAAATAATCCTCAGTAGAAAAGGGACAGGGAGAAAATCAAGACAGCCTGGAGTGGATTGAACAGTACCAGACATAGAATACTAACTGATTATTGGTGGATGGAATGGGAAATAGAATTACATATTCTGAAAGATGACTCCTAAATAAAAGCATTCAACTCTCTACCATGTTGCTGCAGTTTCTGTTTATAAATATTTGCATATGGATCAATTTGCATTGCTATTTTAGAAGTTTATGCTTCAAAAAAGAAATATTAAAATGACTTAATGAAGTGCATGCATTTAGAAATATATCTTGTTAAGTAAAATAAAATGTATTTCTTAATAAGATCTTTTGTTTGTGGGTTTTACGGAGGAGGAAAAAACTAGCAACATCTTTCCATAGGTAGCATAAGAAAATAATTATGTAATAAAATATCCTACTTCAGACATGTTATGCAAAGACCTAAAAAAAAGGCTCTATAGCTAAGATAGGTGGAAGAAAACAGAAAAGGACAATCAGGAGCAATGCAAATGGAGTCATTTATATCATTAATGGTAGCATCACTGGAAGACCATCAGGTTAAGGATAGATTTTATTTTTATTTGATTTATTATGAAATGTATATGTCACCCATCTCACCAAGATGTAACTCTAGCTGGCTTACAATAAATGAAAGCAACAGAATAGCACATTAAAATGTTACAATAATAAATATTAGCATAAAAATTAACTAAAATTGACAAAAATGGTGAGGAAGGGGGCAACGTACAGATAGTCATGCAGAAAATCTGTGTATGATTACCAAGAGTCAATACCAAGGTGATGACATATAATTCATGGATTAAATAACATTCTAAGATATTGATAAAATACTCCCAGGTGAAACAGATCTAAAGGAGCAGGGTTATATGGATTACATATTGAATGGTCTAGAAACACTTTAGTGGAACCTGTTCTATCAGCCCTTTCTTCTCAAATGGTAGTCTTTCAGTCTAGACTGGACATGGTGAACCTACCTTAATTGTCCTTTCCTACATGATAGGCATTAGTGGAACATTCCAAATGTACCTTACATTATAACAGTCATGGCCTGGCTTCGCTGAGAGTTGCATTATACAAATATGTTAAATAAATGAACATTGTTAGTAGAAATGAGTGGCTGTAGATAATCAGGAATCTCCCTTCTCTTGTTACAGAACAATCAAACCTTATTATAAGGTGACCAGATTTTAACATTGGTAAAGAGGGACATTGTGGGCGTGGCTTATTTTGTGGACGTGGCTAGCTGGTCATGTGACTGGGTGGGCGTGGTTAGCTGGTCATGTGACCGGGTGGCCATGGCTATGTGTATAGGGTAAGGTGAACAGATTTTAACATTGGTAAGAAGGACACCATTGTGGACATGGCTTATTGTGTGGGTGTGGCTTGGAGGCCATGTGACTGGGTGGGCGTGGCTAGCTGGTCATGTGACCGGGTGGCCATGGCTATGTGTATAGGGACTACTCAGAGGGCTGAAAAAAGTCATTTCTGACAGGTCCTCGCACTTTTGACTGGTCCTCACACTTATGACCATCCTCACATTTATGCCCGTGCAGCATTCTTAACAACCATGTCACTCATTTCACAACTGCTTCTCTTCACCATGATGACAAGATAGGGCAAAAATGTAAAATGTGAGGACAGTCGTAAGTTCGAGGACTGGTCAAAAGTGCGAGGACCAGTCAAAAATAACTTTTTCAGCCCTCTGAGTAGTCCATATGCACAAAAGGACTAACCAGAGGGCTGAAAAAAGTCATTTCTGACAGGTCCTCGCACTTTTGACTGGTCCTCACACTTATGACCATCCTCACATTTATACCCGTGCAGCATTCTTAACAACCATGTCACTCATTTCACAACTGCTTCTCTTCACCATGGTGACAAGATAGGGCAAAAATGTAAAATGTGAGGACAGTCGTAAGTTCGAGGATTGGTCAAAAGTGCGAGGACCAGTCAGAAATAACTTTTTCAGCCCTCTGAGTAGTCCATATGCATAAAAGGATACAGTAATAGAGAGGGATGAAGGAAGGGAAGGGAAATTAGAGTAGGAGTGACGGTAAGAGAGGGAGGAAGAGAGGAGGAGAAGGAAAAAGGAAGAGGAAATAGGGAGGAGAAGAAGAGAAAGTAAGAAGGAAAGAAAAGAGAGGTGGTAGGTTTGAGGAGAAAGATTGCTGTACAATAAAAAAGATGAAAGGGAAGAAAGCCAACCCCAAACAAATATAAAGATATTAAGATAAAGAATGAATTGTTAAACTTTAAAGAATAAAAGAGAACAAATATGAATAAATAGCAATAATTAGAAACACACATACAAACATAGAATGTATTTTCTTTGAACAGAATATTTGGCTGGTTCACAAATTTAAACAGTGTTTAGTCATTTCAATTAAATTTACAATTTCTATATTTCCTTTTTGCCATATTTATTCCTCATCTATTTTAAAAAAAAAACAATATTACCCTTCATCCTCATCTCTAATGTTAATCAAATTCAATTTTTCCCTTCTATTCTATATTATACCCCTTCCCATTGTCATCTATTTTTATATCCATCCTCACATTGGTTAATTATGTAATTATGTAATACAGTTGTTTAATACAAATTCAACATTTTAATATAAATCAATTAGTTATATAACTATCTTTTTTGTATATTAATCAATATGAACATGAATATTCCAATTATTTCCATGCAATCCAATTTCTTACAAATCAATTAATTATATTTACCAATAATAATAAACCAAATAATTTCCCCCATATATTCCTCCAAACCACAACTTAACCATTTCTGCTTTCAACACAGTATACAATTAATAGTATCTCAATTATTACAATTCCCTAGTTAAAAAGAGCTTTTTTTTCTTTTGTGTTTTAAAATCTTGAACTCTCCTCTTTTGCCCTAAATAATTTCCCATTGTTTGCACTTACCTTTTTTGGTGAGGAAAAGGAAAATAAATCTGCTGCCTAATTTTCCAACGTTGCAAGCAAAGAGCAAAGCCAACAGCCTGTTTTACTTTCAGTTTCGTTTTGAGCTTGGTTTGCACAAAGAGAAAAAAAAAACTGCTGAGCAATTTAGCAAGAGCAGAGCCCTGCGCAAATCAGCTGAGAGGGGGAAGCCGAGCTAATCAACGTAGGGCGGCCCTTTGAAGCCCTGCGGCAAGAGTTTAAACAGGTTTTTTCCCTCTAGCCATCAGCTGGGACTCAGGAGGCAGAATGAAAAATCGGGACTTTTTTAAAACGCCGCGGGACGCGGGACAAATTGCTCAAAAGTGGGACTGTCCCGCCAAAAGCGGGACGTCTGGTCACCTTACCTTATTATCACAAGCTAAAAATTGTTTTAAAAAGTTCCTCAAAGCAGCTCTCATATCATTATGCTTAATTTCATTGCAAGTAAAAGTCAGTGGATGATTCCTACGTACTGTAATAGGTTTTGGTTTTGACTTTTATGGAGCGTTAATTGACATAATGCATTATGATCTGTTGTCAACGTGGGGAGACAGTTGTATTCTAGAATGTGGTTTTTGTTTTGGAAATAAGGAAATCAGCTAGACCTGGGGATAAATGCTTTTGGAACAGTATTTTTTTTGTAGTTATTATCTTGTGTACCACTTTTAGGTCTTTAGGCACATCAAGTAGTTGTGTTGCTTGTGCCTGGGAGTATTGTTGCTGCACTCCTGTTCCTTTCATGAGGGCATTTTTAGCCTGCTTCTCCAAAGATCATTCCCAAAGTGAAGCCCAGCTGCCTTCTGCCTTCTTTTCTGACTGATGAGATACTAACAGTTTGCAGAGCATTTGCTAGTCAAAAATAAATACAGCTCAAGCTGTAAATGTTTTAATTAATAAGGCACAAAAACAGTACAGCCTTTTCATGATTCATTGCTGTGGGGAATTTAGAGTACAAGATGGCTTGGGAAAGCTTTAAAGATGTACCATACAATAACATTTGACAGATGGGGATTCTCAGAAAATAGGATGTAAAAAGTTGTTATCATAATATCAGGCACATGTTCATGTGTTTCTCTTTCCTTTCTCTTTCCTATCCAAGTGTGATGACTCCCCCGGACACTTGCCCAGATACCTCTCCAGATGTCAGCTTAGAGGAGGATGAAACAGTTCCAGGCATGTCTGGAAGGGAATTGGTCAGAGGCTCCAAACAGCCGTCTGAGAGGGATTTGGCTGAAGCACAACTGCAGTAGGGCAGCTGTGACACTTCAGGTGGTAAAAGCATGCAGTTGCAGCTGGTCAGTGATGAGGAAAAGGAACTGCCTTCTGTACCTGATCCAAGAACACCTGGTGCAAAGAAAAGGCAGGAGTAGAGGTCAGCCAGATAACTCATGAGGAGAAAGCCTCGCCCTTCCTGGTGGAATGCACCAGAAGTTCGAAAGCACATAAAAAATGCAAGTAGAAAAATAGAGACCACCTTTGGTGGGAAGATAACAATGTTCCATGCACCTTTGGCATTTAGGCATGCCAGCTACATGACTGTGGAGATGTCTTTGGACAGTGCTGGCTCTTCAGCTTTGAAATGGAGATGAGCACTACCTCCTAGAGTCGGGAACGACTTGCACATATGTGTGAGGGGAACCTTTACTTTTACCTTACCAATTCAGGCTCGGAAGCCTTAATAAAGACTCCTTACCCCAGTGGTGTGTGTGTGCATGAGTGGGACAACACATCAATCTTCCTGTAGTATCCAGCAGATCACTAATCCTGGTCTGCCATGCAATGTAAAGCTATATGAAAGAAGATTCACCCATTAAAACCACATAAATGTTTTCCAGAGTGAGATGCACAGTTCTTTTCAAATTGGTTGATTCTGTTAATCACAATTGCTTAATAGCTCTGGCACTGTCCAAACAGTGAGCTGTATCTGTTCTGTGACTTTAAAAACAACTTTTCTTTCCCTAAAAAGGCTAATTTATATCATCTCATTTAATTTAAACTGATATTTATCCTTCTTTCCTTATAATTACATAGTTTCTTTATGAAGATCAGTCTGAAGTAGAACACCACATTGTTAAAGTAATAAATATTGTGATAATAATTGCAAACAGCACAAGAGATAAGAAATTGGAAAGCCAGTCAATAGATGACACTTCACTTAAGTAGTGACAGCTTGCTAAAAGAAAAGAGGCTTCATGTCCTGGTGGAACATCAAAAAAATTGAGATATTCTATATTCATAGAGCAGAGAGTTGAATAGAAAAAGCCTTCTTACATGTTGCTTAACTGAAATTTGTCAGTGGAATGCAAGAATATTGAATGACAATTTAAAATATTATTGTGTATTCTTAATCATTTTAAAATATTATGCTCTGGTCAAAATCCATTCAAAATAGTTAATATGGTAACATAACATTATATCATAATATCTGATTATTAATAACTACAAAGTACCCAGGGGAAAAAACTCTTAAGAATAAAATTATTCCAAGCTGAGAAATAAAACAGACCTAATAGCAGTCCTTTATAATTTATTTTTTATTGTTCTTTAATTAATACAAAAAACAACAAAACACAAAAATAATCATGATAGTGACATGTACATTAACAAAGAGAAAAAATAAGCCATAAAAGTGAAAGAATTATAACAAAGGAAAATTAAAATAGAATATGTCATTATAATCATAAACAATTACAATCTACACAAATGTTCATGTGCATATATATTTCTGATACTTTTATACAACTATCCTTTTATAACATTGTTTTCTGTATGAATGAGCCCCATATTTCATTATACTTGTCTATACAAAGTCTACATTTATGGGCAATCTGCTCATAAGTGACAAATGGTGCAAAGATCAGCTGAAAAATATTTTAAATAAAAATTTTAATAAATGCTTACTGAAGATAATGAATGTTATAGTCCAACACAGCTGGAGGGCAAGGCTGGAAGGGTATGGTATTATCTTTTTAGGCCAATGTCATTAGAATTCTAGGAAATTCTTTTACAATATATTTCAAAAATATATCAAATTAATTTTACTGTTAACTGTATGCATTGGTACAGAGAAATAAACTCCATACATGCTGGGAGCATGGCAGCCTTTATCAGTTTGTATAGAATCTTTATGCCAGTATTATTTATTTATTTATTTATTTATTTATTTATTTATTTATTTATTTATTTATTTATTTCATGTATTTATATGCCGCCATTCTCCCAAAGGACTCAGGGCGGCGAACACAAGTTAAGAAACATGTACAATAAAATCCCATTTTAAACCAAATAACTAATTAATAATAAATGATAAAACCCGGAATCAGAGTCAGCCTATTTGCTTGAACAGCCAAGTCTTCAGGTCCCAACGGAAGGAGCGGAGATCAGGAGCCATCCGGAGCTCGGTAGGTAATTCATTCCAGAGGGTGGGAGCACTCACAGAGAACGCCCTACCCCTGGGCACAGCAAGATGACATTGGCTCGCCTTCAGAACCCTGAGGAGAGCGGCCCTATGTGAGCGAACAGGACAGTGAGAGGCAGGCAGGAGAAGGTCCTGCAAATATCCCAGACCTAATCCATGTAGGGCCTTATAGGTGAGAACCAGCACCTTAGCGGACCCGGAGAACCACTGGTAACCAGTGCAGCTCACGCAGGAGTGGTGTTATATGGGAGTAACGAGGGGCTCCTGTAACAACCCATGCAGCTGCATTCTGGATCAGCTGGAGTCTCCGGGTGCATCTCAGGGGCAGGCCCATGAAGAGGGAATTGCAGTAATCCAAGCGGGAAGTAACCAGGGCATGAGTGACTGTGTGAAGCTCATCTCGGTCCAGGAAAGGGCGCAACTGGTGCACCAGGATGGAGATGTATAATTGGGTATCATCAGCATATTGATGATATCTCACCCCAAAGCCACGAATGATCTCACCCAGTGGCTTCATATAGATGTTAAAGAGCAGGGGGGAGAGAACCGACCCCTGCAGCACCCCACAATTTAGGGGCCTCGGGGTGGATCTCTGCCTCCCACCCATACAAACTGAAAGCGACCCGAGAGGTAGGAGGAGAACCACTGTAAGACAGTGCCTCCCACCCCCAACCCCCAAGTTGCTGCAGTAGGATACCATGGTCAATGGTATCAAAAGCCGCTGAGAGGTCAAGTAGGACTAGGATGGAGGAACAACCACCATCCAGAGCCCTCCAGAGATCATTCACCAGAGCGACCAATGCCGTTTCTGTGCTGTGCCCGTGTTGGAAGCCCGATTGGTACGGGTCAAGGTATTCTCTTTCCTCCAGGAATTGTGGGAGCTGTTGTGCCACTACAGTCTCAACAACCTTCGTGATGAAGCGAAGGTTGGAGACGGGACAATAGTTATTAAGTGAGTCTGGATCCAGGGAAGGCTTCTTGAGGAGAGGTCGAACCACCGCTTCCTTAAGAGAGGCGGGGAAGTTCCCCTCTCTCAACAAAGCGTTGACAATTGCCTGGATCCAGTCTCTAGTCACCTCCCTGGCAGCCAAAATCAACCAGGAGGGACAAGGGTCCAATAAGCAAGTGGAGGAACTAAGTCTGCCCATAATCCTGTCCACTTCCTTGACAGAAACAAGGTCATACTCAATCCAGATATTATTCTCAAGACCCACCCTAATCTCCCGATTGGATTCTGCCCAGTCAGAGTCGAATCCAATCTGGATCTGAGCGATTTTATCATGCAGAAACTGTACAAAATCCTCAGCTCTGCCCTGTAAAGGATCTTCCCTCGCTCCCTGATTGAGGAGGGAGCGGGTCACATGAAACAGGGCCGCTGGGCGGTTTTCTGCAGATGCAATGAGGGCGGCGAAGTAATCTCGTTTCGTTGCTTTCATCACCACTAGATAAGACCTAATATGGGTTTTTAACTGTGTTTGGTCAGATTCAGATCGGGAGGACCTCCAACTCTCCTCTAGGCGTCTTTTCCGATGTTTCATTTTCCGGAGCTCCATGGAAAACCAAGGAGCGATATGGGATCTGCGTCGGGTTAGAGGCTGCAAAGGTGCAATTCTGTCCAAGGTGTCGGTAACCACCCGTTCTCAGGATACCACCAGAGCCTCAGCTGAATTGCAGGATTGAGAAGTGGGAAATGTCCCAAGCTCCTTCAAGAATCTTTCTGGGTCCATCAGGCGCCTGGGACAGAACCATTTTATGGGTCCCAACTCCCAGCGGCAAGGGTTGGCAGATTGAAAGTCCAGTCTAAGGAGGGAATGGTCAGTCCATGACAGGGGAGTGATGGAAAGTTCCCCCTTACCATGACCATATATCCACTGCCCAGAGAGAAAAACCAGGTCAAGTGTGTGTCCTCCCCTATGAGTTGGGCCCTGAATAGCCTGAGTCAGGTCCATGGCTGCCATGGAGGCCATGAACTCCCAGACTGTCTCAGATGATGCGCCAATCAAAGGCAGATTAAAATCTCCCAGAACCAAAAGGCTGGGGAGTTCGAGTGCCACTTCAGTCAAGACATCGAGCAGTGCGGGCAGGGCTGTGGCAACATAGCTGGGAGATAGGTATGTGACCAACAAGCCCGACTGAACTCCAGGGTCCCACTTCAATAGAAGAGACTCACACCCGCCTATCTGAGGGACAGCGACCTCCTTAGGACTCAGACCTTCTCTAACAACCACTGCCACCCCCCGCCCCTTCCCTGGTGTCGTGGCTGGTGCAGGACACAAAAGCCTGGGGGGCATAAATCAGAGAGAGAGATTCCCCCCTCTTGCCCCAACCAGGTCTCCATGATACAGGCCAGGTCCACACCCTCCTCATCAATAAGATCTCGTATGAGGAGGGCCTTATTCATCACGGACCTGGCATTCACATATACCAGACTGAGACCAGGGTCCCTTGCTCTCATACCCCCAGGAAAGCAGGGTGAGCAGGAGGTATGGGAGCAAGCCACCATCAGAATGCATCTGGCGTGATGCTTCCGACCCCACTTCGATTTCTTCTGCCCCCTCTCACCATCACAGGTATAGAATGCCCACCCTCCTCTGAGCATCCCCTATGACTCCCAACCCCCCCAACCTGCCGGGACTGTCAGAATGGCATGGGTGCTGATCCTTAAGAGACCCCCAGTCTCATTTTTGTTATTAAAAACCACCCTCCTCCTGGATCCCCTTAAAATTGGATCTAAAAATCTATTTAAAAAACCCCAGAGCCTCCATTTTTTAGCATACCATCTCTCGGGGTTCCAAAACCTGTCATCAAGGGTGGCCCTCGATAGTTGAGAGGGCCAAACCTGCGAGGGGGGGGAGTCTTGCAGTGCAAGGAGCTCCACAGTTGAATACATTAAAGAATAGCAACAAGCTGAAAGTGATGAAGGATCATTTTCTACTAAAGGGTGTTAGAGATGGTTAAAAACAGATAGATTAAATAAGGGAGGAAAAGATGTTAAAGAGAAGACAATATGCTAAAAACATCAGAACATCGGGACATCATCGCCCTCTGACGACGATGGGAAGTCTTGTGATTATAATAAGGCTATTCAATGGTGGGAAAGTCTCAAAGGCCTCCCTTTCATGGTGACCAAACCAGAGTCATAAAGTCAAATGAGAGATGGTCCGTCCCACCATAGTCCAAGACTCTCAGTGTCTGTGCCTCCTCCCGTCCTGACACCAGCAATAGCCAAGGTTTAGTTCAGAAAAAAACAAACAAAAAAACAAGGTGTAGTCATAGGATGGAATAAATGATTGAATAATCCGGGTAACCCAGGGAGGACAAGATGGTCAAATAATGGTCAAATAAGGCTGCAGATCAATCAAAAGCTGTAAATTTATGCTGAGTGGCCATATGAGGTCTAAGCCTAATAAGGGGGGAGGAACAGTTAAGGGGGAGACCAACCATCATCCCCCAGCTAACAATCCTCAGTTTTCCTTCCCCATAACCTTGATCTTCAGGCCATTCAGCCCATTAAGTTGTTAAGCCCCCTCCCATGCTTCAGAAAAAAAGGGGAGTGTCCAGATCCCTCAAAAACTGAGGGATCCTAATGTTTGTAATGCTGCCCTCTTCTCCACCAACAACGGGGGCGTCTTTGCAGCCAAGCCTCCAGGTATTGCTGCTGCCCATGCCGCCTCCAACGCCACTGCTTTCGCCACCGCAGTCACCTCCGCCGCCATAGCCATCACCGCCGACTCCGCGCTGCCGCCCGTGGCGCCCAAGCCTGCCTCCAAACCGCAGTTCTCTAGCTGTCCCGGCACTCCTGCCGGCACCATCATCATTGGCGCCACCACCACAGCAACCTCGCTGCCCACGGCGCTGGCTGCGCTAGCCCTGACGGCCACTTAGGCCCCGACAGTCGGGCCCCGATTGTGCCGTTGTCCGCGCTGTCCTCTAACCTCCTCCCCGACAGTCAGCTGTTCGGTCAGCTCCATCCATGGCTCTATCGAGCCGGCAACACCTCGGCTCGCTGGGAGGGGGTCAAAAGATGGTTAACTGACCCCCGACACCCCTGAAAATGCGGAACATCGCCTCCCTAAGCTCGGGGTTCACTGCGGAGCTGCCATTTTGGTCCTTTGGTCATTTAATATCCAGCTTTGTTTAATGACTCATTTAAATTCTAGCAAAACAGCCATTAATAGTTATACTTTCCAGAACAGTCATTAATAAAACAAAATCTGATTTATTAACCAAAACTTTCTCAAGGTTGCATTCCTACACTCTTGCTAAATTCATTTGGAAGCTTCAGCTGGTGCAAAGTGCAGGAGTGAGAGCTCCTGCACTTTGGGGCCTCTAGGATGGTCCATATTATACCTCTATTCCACAAACTGCATGGTTACCAATCCACTTCCGAATGCAATTCAGGGTGTTAATTATGACCTTGAAGCCATTAAATGGTATACAGTAGGTCCAGGCTACCTGATGAACTGTCTCGTCTCATTAGGACAAGCCTGTCTTACTCATGCTGTCAGAGAGGGCCTACTTCAGATCCCATCAGTCAAAGAACTCTGACTATGAGGATCCAGAAAAAGAACCTTCTCTGCTGCAGCACCTGCCCTTTGGACATCTTCTCCTTGAAGGTTAGATCTGCCCCCACTTTTCTATCCTTCTGCAAGAGCCTGAAGATATGTCTCTGGTGGTTAGCCTAGGGATCGGATCAGATGGGGAAATTTCATGCTGGAGGTGGCTGCTGAATTGATGGCAAACTCTCCCTTCCCCCCTTGCTCTCTGCAACCTACCCGTCCATCCTTTTGTTATCATATTGATGTATTCTTGTTGCATTCTTTTTCATTGTTTATTTTATTGTCCTATTATCTTGCTTCTGTTCTGTTTACACTCTTTACATTTCTTCCTTTTTATTGTTGCAAGTTGCCTAGGGTAGCCCCATGGTGAGATAGGGGGCAAATAAATTTAACAAATTTATTTATTTAATATAATTTTATTTAATAAATAAAAACAAATAAAAATAAATAAAATTAAGTTGGCTTATTTATCAGTAGCCATGCTTATGAGGGGACTTGGCATATTTTTAAAAAAACCAATGGAAAGATAAGGAAGCTTTTGGGAAAAAAATTAGAGCTAGTTTGGTGTCATGCCTAAGGTGCTAACAACCCAAAAGACTGAGTTCTAGTATACTTAGACAGAAAGCCATCTGGATAATTTTGGGCCAGTTCAACCCATTTCACATGACTGGGAAAATAGAAGACATGAGCCGTATGTAAGTTGCCCTGAGCTGACCAGAAACAAAGACAGGAGAAAAATCTAATAAATACATTTTGAATTCTTATGTACCATGTTTTATTTAGCAGTGACCAGAACTGAGAAATAAAGAGAAAATCTTCAAGATGCAGTAGGTCAGATACCAAATATGTATAAACCTAGCCATTAAAAGGGGGTGGTCTTTTTATACATGTACTGTTTTTAGAGGAGCATAATAAAGTACTCAAATGAATGGAATATAAACAAAAGAAACTCTGGATTCATTAATTTATTTTTGGAGTCTGATGCTGATAGCACATTATGCAATATGCTGATAGTATCCTACAACTGTTCTTGTAAATGATAAAAAATAAAACAAGAGTCTGTTTAATTAGAAATAATATGACATATATTTCAGTGGTAAAGAACTTGCAACAGTCTTGATAACATGATTTTCTGCAAATGAGCATGAGAATGAACTTTCAAAGAGCAAGAAAAGCATAAGAGCTAATATTTTAAATTCTTAGGAAAAAAGTAGCATGAAGTATGTATGTATGTATGTATGTACGTATGTATGTATTTCTCCTCAGCCGGGTATTTTCCTACGTAAACCAAGATTTTCAAAATGCTGCCATGTTACAATTGAAAATACCTAACCTGTTTTCTGTATATATGTATATTTGTATATGAGTTAAATGTATGATGTCACTATGCTCCTTCCCATTGGTCCCTACTTACCTTTTGCCCCTCCTCCTCTGTATATAAGTTGATGCTCCTGTCAGAGCAGGTGCAGTCCAAATGTTATTCTGAGGAAGATAAGAAACAAATAAATACCTTTGTTATAAGGAAGTCTCGAGTCTGTTAATTGGGCCTAACCAGAATAAACAAATAAGTAACAAATTGGTAGCAAGAGGATGGTTTGGTAGCCTCAACCAACCTAAAAATGCAAGAATCACAAAAAGAACAAAGAAGACCTGTCACTAGATATCTAACGAAAAGAATGGCAGCCAGCTGACTCCTGAACACAATACACCAAAAGAAGAAATGAAGAAAAAAATACAATTCCATGAAAAAGAATTCTTGACAAACTCCAAACAATCACAAGATGGAACAGAAATAGCTCCCTCAGCCCCAAACAAGGAAGGTGACATAAAAAGAAAAATACTAGACTTAATAAAAACAGCTCCAGATGACTCAAATCTGCTCGCGAAACTCCACAGCCTAGTAAACGATCACGGAGCAGCGGCAGATGAAGAGATCGAACACAATAAACATGAAAAATCCATGGTAAGAAAGTCAACCCCTGACTACAAAACTAACAATGAAGCTGCTGATGGTTTCCCGCCTTTTTCATGGCAGCCATCTTGTCTATCTAATCCTTCTAAAATGGACGACCTTATACTAAGGGATGAACCGAATCCAAAACAGCCGACACAGACTCAAACCTATTTAAAAATAAAAGAAATAAAAACAATACCTCACTCACAAAATCAACCCACCGAAGCCGAAATAGATAACACAATTAAAACTCTCACCACAGCTTTTGGATCAGAACTAAAATTACCATCACAACAACATCGCCTGATTGACCAGGATATCTACCCAGACGATCCATCAATGATCCAGAGGACGACTCGATTCCCATCTGGCCACAGCTGGCACCCAGAGACTGAACCTGAGCCTCATCCAGTCGAGACAGGCCCACGCCCAGGAGCAGTGGAGAAAGGAACCTCTCTTGATGACTTCAGAATAGAAATGAACTTTGCACATGCGCAGAACGGCCTAAAGGAAAAAGAAGAAAAAAAAGTTAAAGCCTGTCATTTTAAATTGCCTGCAAGTATTCCTTTACCATATTGCTGCTTTAAGAACCATGGACAGCAACTAAATGTAAGTAACTATTCACACCAATCTGGGACACTACCTACAGACTTTGTAAAATTAAAATTAGATGGAAACAATCTGATGGAATGGAGCCAGCAGCTCCAAGTCATATATTTGAGAGAAAACATTTTGTTCTTTATTAATGATCCCCCAGATAAACCCTGGACTTATGAAATGGACTGCCTCCACCATAAAGCTTATTACATACTCTCTATATAGATATATATATCCCCAAGTATTTTTATTTATTTATTTATTTTATTTATTTATTTATTACATTCATATACTGCCCTATTCCTGAGGGACTCAGGGCGGTGAACAGCGAACGATAAAAATACATGTAATACAAACGTTAAAAAAAACCAATTAAAATATACTAAACACTTTGGTCCTAGATAATTCAAGACATCCCAGTTTAAAATAAAATCAAAAGCAATATAAAGGGAAAGTTAGGCCAGGCCGGCCTGCTGAAACAGGAATGTTTTGAGGGCACGGCGGAAAGTGCGCAGATCCGGAGTCTTCTGTATCTCTGGGGGGAGCTCGTTCCAGATGGTGGGTGCCCTCACAGAAAAGGCTCTCCCCCTGGGGGCCGCCAGTCAACACTGTTTGGCTGATGGCACCCTGAGAAGCCCCTCTCTATGGGAGCGTACTGGGTGGTGAGAGGCTATTGGTGGCAGAAGGCGGTCTCGTAAGTACCCCGGTCCTGAGCCATGGAGTGCTCTAAAGTTGGTAACTAAGACCTTGAAGCGCACCCGGAAGACCACAGGGAGCCAGTGCAGCTCGCGCAGGAGAGGAGCCACATGGGAGCGCCATGCTGCTCCCATAACTACTCGTGCGGCCGCATTCTGGACCAGCTGGAGCCTCCGGGTGCTCCTCAAGGGGAGCCCCATGTAGAGAGCATTACAGTAGTCCAGGCGTGAAGTGACGAGGGCATGAGTGACCGTATTTAACGAGTCCCGATCCAGAAAGGGACGCAACTGGCGAATCAGGTGAACCTGATAAAAAAACCTCCCGGCCACAGCCGTCACGTTTTCTTCTAAAGACAGCCGTGAGTCCAAGAGAACGCCTAAGTTGCGAACCCTCTCCATGGGGGGCAATGACTCATCCCCAATAGTCAGTGATGGCACCAACTGACTATATCGGGACGTCGGAAACCACAGCCACTCGGTCTTGGATGGGTTGAGCCTGAGTCTGTTCCTCCCTATTCAGATCCGTACAGCCTCCAGGCACCGGGACATCACTTTAAGGGCATCATTGGGGTGGTCCGGGGTGGAGATGTATAGTTGAGTATCATCAGCATACTGATGATACTTCACCCCAAAACCATGGATGACCTCACCCAGCGGCTTCACATAAATGTTGAACAGAAGGGGTGAGAGAACCAACCCCTGTGGAACCCCACATACAAGGGGCCTCGGGGTCGACCTCTGCCCCCCTGTCATCACAGACTGCGACCGATCAGAGAGAAAGGAGGAGAACCACCGCAACAGGTGCTCCCCACCCCTAACTCTTCCAACCGGCAGCATGATACCATGGTCGATGGTATCAAAAGCTGCTGAGAGGTCTAATAGGACCAGGACAGAGGAGCAACCCCTGTCCCGGGCCCTCCAGAGATCATCTACCAATGCGACCAATGCCGTTTCCGTGCTGTATCCAGGCTGAAGCCCGACTGGCACAGATCTAGATAAACCGATTCATCCAAGTATTGAGGAAGCTGTCGCGCTACCACACTCTCAACAACCTTTGCAACGAAGCGAAGGTTGGAGACTGGACGGTAATTAGCCAACACTGCTGGGTCCAGGGAAGGCTTCTTGAGGAGAGCTTCACCACTGCCTCTTTCAAGGCGGTGAAGAAGGCACCGTCTCTCAAGGAAGCATTTATAATCCCCTGGAGCCAGCCTCGTGTAACCTCCCGAGAGGCCAGAACCAACCAGGAGGGACACGGGTCCAATAAACATGTGGCCGCGCTCAGTCTGCCCAGTATCTTGTCCACCTTTTCCGGAGTCACAGAATCAAACTCTTCCCAGATAATATTCTCAAGACTTGCCTCCATCCTCCCTCCCAAATCTACCCAGTCAGAGTCCAAATTTTCCTGAATCTGAGTGATTTTGTCATACAGATATTGTACAAAGTCCTCGGCTCTACCCTCCAAGGGGTCCTCCCGTGCTTCCTGGTGGAGCAGGGAGCGGGTCACCCTAAACAGGGTGGCCGGGCGATTATCTGATGATGCAATAAGAGCGGAAAAATAGTTACACTTGGCCGCTTTTATTGCCACCAGGTAGGTCTTAATATGAGACCTTACCAGTGTTCGGTCAGATTCAGAACGGCTGGCCCTCCAACTGCTCTCCAGGCGTCTTTTCTGGCGTTTCATCTCCCTCAGCTCCTCGGTGAACCAGGGAGCCAGGTGAGATCGACGCCGGGTTAGAGGCCGCAAAGGCACGACCCAGTCCAAAGCTCCAGCGGCTGCCCTATCTCAGGCAGCCACTAGGTCTTCAGTCGAGCCGTGTGCCAGAGCCTCAGGAAATGGCCCAAGCTCCATCTGGAACCTATCCGGGTCCATCAGGCGCCTGGGGCGGAACCACCTCATCGGTTCCGCCTCCCTGCGGCGGGGTGTGGCGGTTCGAAGGTCAAAGCAAAGGAGGGAGTGATCTGACCATGACAAGGGCTCAATCGCTATATCCCCTATGTCAAGATCACTAGCCTTGAACATAACCTAACTGTGTCTGAAATATTCCAAAAATTATTTAATTTATTTTATAGCAAAAGTGTGGCCACAACTACTAGAATTTCCAGGGAATTCCACTCTGCCAGGTTAAGGCATGGTATCCCCATGAGCGAACATATTCTAAATCTGAACGCAACCAGAGCAGAGCTCAACCAAAGGGGGGGAGAATATATCTGATGGCACTATGAAAAGTATTATAATCAATTCCTTAGACACCAGCTGGGATAATTACATAACTTTACTTGACAGCTTAAGCTTAGAACATCTTACATTAGAAAACCTTACCAATAAACTTATAGCAGAAGACAAACTTAGAAGGGAATGATCTATACATCAAAGGGAAGGCAGAAACCAAAAAAAGATTTCCGAGTCAGGGATAGATATCCACCTGAATGCACAATATATGGATCAGAAAAACATCAAAAGAGAGACTGCCCTAAGAACGCAGGATATAGAGATACATATTATCACAAAGATAGATCAGATAGAAGAATCCATTTCTCAGATAGAACTTCTCCTGACTACAGACATAAACACAGGGAATCACCCTATTCAAAAGACAAAAAAAGATATAAAGACAACTCTAGGGAAAACAGATATGGGTCATTATATGGAATAAAAGACAATAATCCATCAACATCAGATTCATTCAACACATGGCTCATTGACTCTGGACCCACAAGCCACACAACTCACAACTGAAAAATTCTCAACAACTTCAAAGAAAAGGAGTATTACATAAAGGTAGTGAATCCAAATAAAGTTCTAGTAAGAGGAGTAGGTAACACTCATATCAAAGGTATAGGGAAAATAGAGGGGGTACTATTTATACCTGAAATTCCACATAATATATTGGCAACTCTAAAACTAAGCAAGGAGAATGGAGTAGAGACCACATTCAAAAATGGAAAAGTATCCATGACAAAAAACAATAGGAACATAAACAAAATATTCACTAAAGAGGGACTAACATATCTACTGCCACGGAATGATGAATTAATCTGTGCACACACTCAGGTAAAAAGCAAAGAGACTAAACCCAATAGTCATGGAGGGAATGAAAATATGTCAACAAGTGAACCCATTCTGTCAGAAAAATTTTACAATGGTAAACCAATACATGACAACTGTACCTATTTACTTCATAGCAAGCTAGGACATGCAAGTTTTCCTGTTATACAGAAAATGTTAGAATGTTCCGAAGACATCAAAGTAAAGAGTTGTAAAAATTATTTAGAGTGTTCTGTATGTAAATCATCTAAGCTCAAAAACAAACCTAAGCCCAAAAAGGCCACTCACACTACACAATCCATTTTCCAATTGGTACATATGGATGTCGTAGGCCCAAAGAAACCATCAATCAAATATAGGAAAAAATATTTCCTAACTATAGTCGATGATTACAGCAGGTTTGGGTTCGTGTACACTCTTAACCATAAAAGTGAAGTTTTCAAAAAATTCAAAGAATTCTTTAAAAGGGTAGAAACTCAACATAATGTAAAGATCAAGCAAATAATGACCGACAGAGGATCAGAATTTTTGTCTAACGAATTTTCCAATTGGCTAAAGATGCAGGGAATATTACATTTTAAATCTTGTCCCTTCTCACCCTTTCAGAACGGAGTCATAGAGAGAAAAAATGGTTTATTACAAACCATGGTTAGATGTGTGCTAGACGATGCTGGTTTAAATCAATCTTTCTGGGCTGAAGCCCTTACATATTCTAATTATACCCTAAATCGATTATGGTCCAGTGTAATTAACAAAACACCATATGAACTCATGTATAACAAAAAACCAAAAATTGGACATCTACAAATATTTGGTGTAACTGCAGATGTGTATGTGCCTAAACAGTTGAGACACAAAGGCGAAAAAGTATCTAAAAGACTAAGATTCATGGGGTACGAATCAGG
The DNA here is from genome assembly GCA_022577455.1 of Arizona elegans. Classification (NCBI taxonomy): domain Eukaryota; kingdom Metazoa; phylum Chordata; class Lepidosauria; order Squamata; family Colubridae; genus Arizona; species Arizona elegans. The sequence goes on from JAKOOJ010000006.1 coordinate 59,363,559, forward strand.
AACTAAGGGATATCATTTCATAGATAAAAACAACCAATTCATTGTGTCTAGATCTGCTGTGTTCCATGAACACTCTAATTGGTCCAAAATACACCTTAACGAATTGTGCCCCGAGTCAGAGAACACAACACCCACTCACAGAAAACACAATTCACCAGTTACTGAGCCTAAAGTCATAAAGACAGGCAAACACAATTATCAAAAGGTAATTAATGAGGAATGGAAAAAAGGGCATCATCTTAAAAGTAGACCCACTAACTGACAAGGAAGCAAAGTTTATGCAAGGTGATGAATCTCCTCCTGATAGACCCATTAGATCAAATAGGGGTACAATTCCAAAAAGATTTGATGACTACATACTATCTCCCAATGCCAAAAAATTAACACCCAATACATATGATGACATACTTAAATTACCTCTAAGTGGGAGGAAGCGATGAAAAAGGAGATGGATAGTTTGAAGGAACTAAACGTGTACACACCAGCAGATCCCCCCACAGATAAGTCCCCCATTGGTACTAAATGGATATTTAAAATCAAAGAGCTAGAAGATAACAAATTCCTGGATAAAGCTAGGTTAGTAGCTCAAGGATTTGCCCAAAGATTCCCTGATGACTACGAAGACACATATTCACCTACTGTTAGAGCAGAGAGCATAAAGACTGCGTTAGTACTAGCTTCCATTTTGAATTTGGACGTGTATCAGTTTGATGTACAAACTGCATACCTACATGCCAATCTTGATAAGGAAATATATGTAAAGGCACCCCCAGGAAAGAATACTCAAAAAGGAGAAACTTGATTGTTAAATAAGAGTCTATATGGATTAAAACAGTCTGGTAAATGATGGTATGAATGTCTGTCAAAAATACTTAAAGATATGGGTTTTATAACCACTTCATCAGATCTATGTTTTTTCACTAAAAGAAAGAATAATTCTATTGAATATGTACTAATCTATGTTGACGACATATTGTATTTTGGACAAGATAAAATCAAATGTGTTGAATTTGCTGAACAATTGGGTAAACACTTCAGCTTAAAAATATTAGGAAAAGTAAATAAATATTTAGGAGTCCAAATTGATAAAACCGATAAGGGATTCAAATTATCCCAAAAAGAAAAAAATATAGAACTTATACAAAAGTGCAATATGATAAATTCAAAAACTTGCGAGACCCCCATGTCAACTGACTTCACTAGAAACATGCACAACGAATACGAGCCATTTAAAGAAAACACTTTGTATAGATCTATTATTGGATCATTACTGTATATTTCTAATTGGACCAGACCAGATATCACTCTTGCTGTTAATCTATTGTCAAGACACGTAAGCAGCCCTAGTGTATATCACTGGGAAGGAATCAAAAGAATTCTAAGGTATCTAAAATTTAGTGCTGATGTCTGTTTATATCTAGAACCATTTATTTCAGAAAAGCCCATATTGACTTGTTATGCTGATGCAGATTGGGCTGGAGACCCAAAGTCGAAAAAGTACCTCCGGTTATGTTTTCCTTATAAATGGTTGCACAGTACTATACTGGCAAACAAAATTTAATTGCCACTTCTACGGCAAAAGCCGAATACATTTGCCTATCTAAGGCAGCCAATAACCTGATCTGGTTTGATGATTTGTTGTCCAATATATGGGCTGAACCCATTTATCCTATTATTATCAATGAAGATAATAAAGCAGCAATAGATATATCAGCTTCCGAGGCAATAGGCCAAAGATCTCGACATATCGATATCAAATATAAACATGTGAGACAATTATCAAGTATAGGATTTATTAAGGCTATTCACTGCGATACGAGTGAACAAAGTGCTGACATTCTCACTAAACCCTTAGCAACCAAACAACATGTATATCTGACTTCTAAATTTAATGTACATATCTAAAACCAGTGATTTATTATTAGTTAGGTATTTTAGAGGGGGATTTGTTACAATTGAAAATACCTAACCTGTTTTCTGTATATATGTATATTTATATATGAGTTAAATGTATGATGTCACTATGCTTCTTCCCATTGGTTCCTACTTACCTTTTGCCCCACCTCCTCTGTATATAAGTTGATGCTCCTGTCAGAACAGGTGCAGTCCAAATGTTATTCTGAGGAAGATAAAAAACAAATAAATACCTTTGTTATAAGGAAGTCTCGAGTCTGTTAATTGAGCCTAACCAGAATAAACAAATAAGTAACATGCCATAGCTCAGTGAAATCACAATTCACTAGTTCTAGACAGCAAGTAAGAAGTTTGCTGCCCTTTGGGAGAATAACATAAAGGGCCTATGATAAGAGAAGAAAACATATACTTGACTTCTACAGGGAGGAAACATGTGATGAGGGTGTGGCTAACTGATGAGGACTAATTAGTCCGAAATAGATCTATATTAGTCTAAAATAAGCCTGCGCCCCAAAATAAGCCCTCCCCAAAAATATTTAAATGCAGAGCTGGAAATCAGGTAAGACGGCAAGAGAAGCCCCATCTTGCTCCATGCGCCCCAAAATAATAAGACTTCCCCGAAAATAAGGTCAACTGCTTATTTCAGGGTTCAAAAAAATATAAGACAGGATCTTATTTTCAGGGAAACACGGTATTAGGAACAAGTGAAAAGAAATCTTTATCTATTTATTATCTGATACCTACAATCTTTAACTGGATAAAACAGTGCACCATAAGACAAAATCTTTTGAAGCAAGATACCTTAAATAGACCATAAAATGTGTCCAAAATCCAGGATCCATGACTCCAGGGAATTGAAATTTAGCAAATTTTATAAAATATTTAATGGCATAAAAGTTATCATAAAGCAGTTTATGACATAGTACAAAATGCCATAAACTATCTCCTGTGCTGATGTTGACTATATTTCAATGTGGACTATTTTCATGGCAGATACATCTCTGAATGAATTCCCACTTTTCCAGTGAAAGCAGGCTGTTAGAAGTTCTGTCATAGTTGAAGGCACTGAGGAATCTGGTAAAGAAATATCTCTGAAAAGATGACCCAAGGAGTGATGGGTTGTCTAGTAATTGCCTACATTTAAGAGTTGCCCAATTCAGACATGGAATAAAATCTTCCCCTGTCACATAGAGGTAAATGACTGGAGTGTGCATAGTCTGCAGATAAAAAATATGCTTTTTCAGAAGCAATATTCCTATACAATTTGCTGTGTGATGATTCCTACATACAGTACTTAGATGTACTTGTATGAGGGATGATGAAGTATAAACTGGTATTTCCTATTGGCTCAGAATGTAGGAAGGGAAAATATCTTTGGCTTTTCCTATCATATGATTGTTAGTTACACACTGAGATAAAAATATTTAGTCTTCTTGCTCTTGGAAATGACATTTTCAGATTGCCATAATAATACTTCCCCTCAACTGCATCCCAACCAATCTCAATATCTCCTGCCTGTACAGTTCAATATTCTGTCCCTGCAGGTTTATAACACCAGCTACTACCAAGGAGTATTAAAAGCTGCTAACTTAGAAGAACTGAAAAAAGAGAATTAATCAAATTCTCATAGAAGGAAAACTATCAAGGAATATTAATAATGGTGGCTACATGTAACTGCTAGTAAGAGTCCTCATAATATCAAGAATCATCTGGCTAGAAGGGATCTCAGAGGTCTTCTAGTCCAACCCCCTGCTCAAGGCAGGAGCCTTATACTATCCCAGTCAAATAGTTGCCCAATCTGTTTTGAAAATCTCTAGTGATGGAGCAACCATAGTCCCAGGCGGCAAGCTATTCCACTGATTAATTGCTTACTGTCAGAAAATTTGTCCTTACTTCTAGGTTGGATAGCTCTTTAATCAGCTTCCACCCATGACTTCTTGTCCTGTCCTCTAGTACCCTAGAGATATTAATTTCATCTTCTTTGTGACAACCCTCAAGTACTGGAAATAATCACTATTTCTTCTCTTTGATAGGCTAGACAACTGTTCATCATACAATTTAGCCTCCAGACCCTTTATTATCTTTGTTGCTCTGCATACTTTCCAGGGTCTCAACATCTTTTTTGTAATGTGACTAGAATTGGATGCAATATTCCAAGTGTGGTCTCACTAGCGTGGTGTAAAGAGGTTCTATCACTTCTCGTCTTGATGCTATCCCTATGTTGATACAGCCTAGGACTGCATTGGCTTTTTTTTTCTTGGCAGCTACAGCACACTGCTGGCTCATTCTTAAAGCCACCTATTGATTCCACTCAAGTTACTATATTGAGCCAGGTACCACCTATTCTATATCTATGCATTTGATTTTTCCTGCCTAGGTGCAGGACCTTACTTTTCTCATCAATGAACTGCATATTGTTGAATAGGGTCCAATATTCAAATCTGTCAAGATCCTTCTGGAACTGGTTGGTTATTACCCCAGCTTGGTGTTGATGAGTTCCCCTTTCCTTCCCTCCTCTAGATATTGAAGAGAACTAGGGCTGAGACTGAACCTTGAGGTAGCCCACTGCTTGTTTCCCTCCATGTAGATCAGTGGTGGGTTGCTACCGGTTCTCCCCAGTTCTTGCGAACTGGTAGTGGAAATTTTGAGTAGTTCGGAGAACCAGTAAATACCACCTCTGCCTGGCCCCTCCCCCAATATATTCACTGCCTCCCAACTCCCAGCTGATCGGCTAGAAGGAAAAAATCTGGGTTCACTTGACAAAGAAGAGGGGGAAAAACAAGACGCCATCGCTTTAAATTCAGAAGCCAAGAAGCTTCCCAACTGATCGGCCAGAAGAAAAAAATCAGGGCTCGCTTTTCAGCCAGGAGATCCCTTGGCAAAGAAGAAGAAAGGGGGGGGGGGAAGACTCTGTCGCTTTAAATTGACAAGCCAAGAAGCAGCTGCTAGAAGGAGGTTTTTACTTGCAGAAGCAAAGTGACATTCAGCAGTTCGTTTCTGGGTCAGCTGAACAACAAACTGGATAAGAGAAGGGATTCTTATACGGTTCTATGTTTTTGAAGTTTTGGGGTTTGTGCAACATGGGCTTTGTGTTTCTAAAAATGTTTGGGTGATTTCCATTGTGAAATATCCTGTCTTGAATGAGTTTTCTGCCTGCTTGTAAATGGAGGCGAACTTCCAGCTTCCACCTTCTATTATCTCTAAGCACCGGTAGCTGTTTTCTTCTTACCAAGTTTCCTTTATGCAGCTGGCAGGAATGTGGAATGAGTATCAGGCAGGTTCCTTGTTAGCAGCTTGATTTTTCCTTGCTTTTCTGGGAGCCTTTTCTTATGAGTAATATTTTATTTGGGGAAATGAAGAGGGGGGTTTGATTCCTTCCCAGAGCAGGTTAGTGAGGTGAGGAGGGAATGGGGATTTTGAAGTAACCTTCCCCTGGAGTGGGGAGGGAATGGGGATTTTGCAGTATCCTTCCCATCATGCCCATCAAACCATGTCATACCCACGAAGCCACACCCACAGAACCGGTAGTAAGAAATTTTGAAACCCACCACTGATGTAAATGTAGTTTCACCAAGGACTACTCATTTGAGTGTGGTTGGTCAATCAATTGCAAATCCATCTGGTGGTGATACTCTCTATCCCACATTGTTCTATCTTACTCAGAAGGAGATTGGCATCTACTTTGTCAAATGCCTTACTGAAGTCCAAGTATACTATGTCCCCAACATGTCACTGATCCACTAATTTAGTTGCTTAATCAAAAAAGGCAATAAGTTGTGTCTGACATGATCTGTTTTTATCAAACCCTGCCTTCTAGTAATCACCCTGTTTGTTTCTAGGTGTTCACAAATTTTCCATTTGATTTTCTTTTCCAGGATTTTCCCAGGTACTGATGTCAAGCTGATTGGCCTATAACTTCCTGGATGCATTCCACCCCCCTCCCTTTTTTTACATTGGAACCACATCAGCTCTTTTCTAATCCTCTGCTATTTCCCCTGTGCTACATGAGCTTTGAAGATTACATTCAGTGGTTCTGAAATTATATATGCCAGCCCAGCTCCTTCAAAACCCTCTACAGTTAGGAGATACTGCTGTACCACCATCCTTGCAAGGTTTTCAGAATGTGTTTTGCATCTGATCTTGCCAGAGTCCTCTTAAATTCTTAGTTTGTAGTGCATTCCATTGCTTATCATTCAAGGCACTTGTCCAGTTCTGACATTTTTATTGAAATGAGACTTAAGATGGTCTATGTATGTACAGAATGTGGCTTTCAGAAGCCCACAAAAGCATGGAATAATGTTCAACTTTCACTTTTTTGCTGTTTTGGGGGTTGTTAATATTAAGTTGGTTGCAAGCATAACACACCAATTTTTTGTGTCCCTCAGAAAATTGGTGAGAAATTATGCCCCTGTATTTTGATGCCATTTGTTGCCAAACTTCAGTGGTGCATTTCTGGAGTATTGTGGGGCTTAAAAAGGGAACTCAGGGGTTATATGTAGTCATTGAACTGTGAGTTGTCAGTGCTTGATTTAAGGCAATTAAGTACCCTAAAAAAAAGGGGGGGGGAAGCAAAAAAGACACTGATCTCCTATTGCTTGAAGCCAAACAAGGAAGTTTTATCAAGCCAAATTACATTTTACCTCATCTTTTTTAGGATTAGTAAATTTACACATGAGGACTAGGCAATGAAAATATCCCTCTGAACTCTCTTTATGTGAGCATGTTATAGGATGGTAGAGTCCAAGAAACTTCGTGGTTGATCCTGGTTGGTCACAATGCAGTAAGAATAATAAATGGATCTTTTGAGTCACTGGGGGTCAATTTATTAAAGGATTTATGACTATAGCCAGAAACCTAGAGAGTGTCAAGTTAAGATCAGAAAACTGTATGCATCATAGTTTAATTCTGCACTACAGAAGATATTGTACAACCAACATACAGAACATATTAGAATTGCCTGTCATTCTTTAAAATTGCTTTTTGTCTTCCAATAACCTTATTTTATGTCATAAATTTGAATTTTCCTGTTTTGTTTGGGATGTTACACAGCACTAAGTAATAGGCATGGATTTCCTTTTTGCTTGAAAAAAGTATGCTATTAATGGGAAATGCATGGGGAGCTCCGAGTACTAACTGCGACTTCTGCTACTTGGAGGACGGTCTCATGTATTGGGGCTTAGTAGTGGAAACACTACCCAAGTAGAGCAAAATGAAATAGCATTCCCTTTGGAAGTATGCTTGTGTTCTTAGCAGATTGAAAAACCTTTTATGGAAGGGAGAAACAGGAAAATAAGTTCATAATTGCTTGAACTAAACCTCCATTTCCATATTTTTCTATGGGAAAAAAGCAAGAAGGTGCTGAACATAAGAGAAACCTGCTGGTACAGGAAGGAATGAAGAATAACAAAGTAACAGAATAACAGAGATGGAAGGGACCTTGGAGGTCTTCTAGTCCAACAGCCTCCTGAAGCAGGAAACTCTATAGCAGTGGTTCTCAATCTTCCTAATGCCGCGACCCTTTAATACAGTTCCTCATGTTGTGGTGACCCCCAACCAGGGGTGGGTTCTAAATTTTTTTACTACCGGTTCTGTGGGTGTGGCTTATTTTGTGGGCGTGGCTTGGAGGTCATGTGACTGGGTGGGCGTGGCTAGCTGGTCATGTGACCGGGTGGCCATGGCTATGTGTATAGGGACTACTCAGAGGGCTGAAAAAAGTCATTTCTGACAGGTCCTCGCACTTTTGACTGGTCCTCGCACTTATGACCATCCTCACATTTATGCCTGTGCAGCATTCTTAACAACCATGTCACTCATTTCACAACTGCTTCTCTTCAACATGGTGATAAGATAGGGCAAAAAACGTAAAATGTGAGGACAGTCGTAAATTCGAGAACTGGTCAAAAGTGCGAGGACCAGTCAAAAATAACTTTTTCAGCCCTCTGAGTAGTCCATATGCATAAAAGGATACAGCAATAGAGAGGGATGAAGGAAGGGAAGGGAAATTAGAGTAGGAGTGAGGGTAAGAGAGGGAGGAAGAGAGGAGGAGAAGGAGAAAGGAAGAGGAAGTAGGGAGAAGAAGAAGAGGGGGGGAAGAGAAAGTAAGAAGGAAAGAAAAGACAGGTGGTAGGTTTGAGGAGAAAGATTGCTGTACAATAAAAAAGATGAAAGGGAAGAAAGCCAACCCCAAACAAATATAAAGATATTAAGATAAAGAATGAATTGTTAAACTTTAAAAAATAAAAGAGAACAAATAGCAATAAATAGCAATAATTAGAAACACACATACAAACATACAACGTATTTTCTTTGAACAGAGTATTTGGCCGGTTCACAAATTTAAACAGTTGTAGGAGGTTAGCACCCACCCCTTTCCTAGAAGAATGAAATATTAAAAAGGCAGAATATTATATTTCCCTGGATGAGAAATGGAGAAGCATATTTTACAGACAAAGCAGCTCCCACCTTCCTGCCCCTCCACCCTTTGTTAATAGGCCAGAGGCAGAAAGTCAATCCTTTGTCAAAGGACATTTGCAACACAATAGCAACAGAAACTAACACAATGGGCCCCATCTAGCAACCGAAACTCACCACAGGTGACCTGGGAAGCATGTGACCTGGGAAACACATGTGACCATCAGCCAGCAAGGCTAGCTAAGACCCCCACCCCCTGGGAGTCTGACAACCAATCAGGATACTCTTTCGGGGCCCCAAGAAATGCAAAGCCAGAGAGAACATAAAAACCGAGGATTTACTGTATCTGCCCCTTTTCTGTTCTGGAACTCAAGCCATGTGATTCTGTCCACCATTAAACCATCTTTCCAAGCAGGCTCCATGTTTCCAGTGTCTTTTTCACCACTTGGAGCAGAACCCAGAAGGAGATTTCTTCCAACACAGTGTTTAGTCATTTCAATTAAATTTACAATTTCTATATTTCCTTTTTGCCATATTTATTCCTCATCTATTTTTTAAAAAAACCAATATTACCCTTCATCCTCATCTCTAATGTTAATCAAATTCAATTTTTCCCTTCTATTCTATATTATACCCCTTCACATTGTCATCTATTTTTATATCCATCCTCACATTGGTTAATTATGTAATTATGTAATACAGTTGTTTAATACAAATTCAACATTTTAATATAAATAAATTAGTTATACTGTATAACTATCTTTTTTGTATATTAATCAATATGAACATGAATATTCAAATTATTTCCATGCAATCCAATTTCTTACAAATCAATTAATTATATTTACCAAGAATAATAAACCAAATAATTTCCCCCATATATTCCTCCAAACCACAACTTAACCATTTCTGCTTTCAACACAATATACAATTAATAGTATCTCAATTATTACAATTCCCTAGTTAAATAGAGCTTTTTTTCTTTTGTGTTTTAAAATCTGAACCTCCTCTTTTGCCCTAAATTTCCCATTGTTTGCAGTTTTGCACCTACCTTTTTTGGTGAGGAAAAAGAAAAAGAAATCTCTCTCTGCCTCATTTTGTCACGTTGCAGCAAAGACCCTGCTTTACTTTCAGTTTCGCTTTTTCAGTATAGCTAGGGAAAAAAAATCTGCTCCAGCAATTTACCTCTTTGAACAGAGCCCTCCGCAAAACAGCTGAGAGCAAATCAGCTCAGAGTCGGGAGGCTGATCAAATCAACTTATGGTAATTAATCTATGCTGAAGCTGAAAGGGGCTGTTTTTTCTATTTTTTCAGGCACCGGTCTACTCATTTGTTTTCTTTTAACACTGATCAGCTGTAGGGCGGCCCTTTGAAGCCCCGCGGCAAGAATTTAAACAGTTTTTTTCCCTCTAGCCATCAGCTGGGACTCAGGAGGCAGCAATAGATTGGGAGTGGGCGGGGTAAGCGAACGGCGAACGGCGATCCAACAGAGGTAGAGGGTGAGGGTGAGTGAAGGTGTGGGGGGGGCGAGAGAGGGCTTTGGCGACCCCTGTGAAATGGCCGTTCGACCCTCAAAGGGGTCACGACCCCCAGGTTGAGAACCACTGCTCTATAGCATTTTGGACAAATGGTTGTCTAATCTCTTCTTAAAAACCTCCATTGTTGGAGCACACACCACTTTTGGAAGCAAGTCACTCCACTGATTGTTTCATAAAATGGGATATACTAATTTTTATGTACTGAAACACCAAAGTAGAAGTCGTGTTTATAGTAAAACCCATGAAAAACCTGGTGGATGCTAATGATGAGCTGATTACATAAGCTTTCATAAGTTATAATAAATGTTATCAGAAAGAGAATGTCCTGAAGAAATGAAATAGTCCTTGTTTTTTTTTTAAATTATATTTCTAGCATCAGATACATAACCATTTATTCTTTTGGATTGAAACTAATCAGTTGACCAGTGTATAGTTGAACAGTGTGGCTAAATGACATATTATATACCTTGCTGAGGATGATTAACATTCAGATGTTTATTTGTGTCAGAAGCATTATGATTCAAATGAAGCATACTGTATTATATAAAATTTAAAATAGAAGATTCAAACATGTACAACTTAAACAGATCTTGCCCAGAAACTAGCAACATGAATTGCATTCTGTTCACTGCCATGAGGTGCTCAAATGTATACTGATCAGGGCACAAAGGACAGGTGTACATATGTGTTGTTGTCTGCATGTCACCACAATCGCCAAGGGCAGAATGTTCAAAGTGTCTCTGGCTCTTATTTTGCCCGTGCACAGTCTACGCAACAATTTCCATTACCCAGTTTTCATTAGACCCAGGTGCCAGCTCCTCTGTTGGTTCTATCCAGTGTTGGTTCTTCGTAGCTTTCCATAGGTCCACTCTGTTTTCAAATTCTTCAAAGACTCCCATTGGTCTAAAGAAGCTTTTCCTGGATTTTAATCTCTAATGAGCTGGTTGTAGGGTGTTGTCTAGATACGGATGATTTAGACCTCTCTCTATATGCTGCTGCTTCTCTGCAGGTGAGGCAATGTTTGCTAAGTGGTAGATCTTATCTAGAGGGGTAGGTTTAAGGCATATGGTAATAATTCTGCTAGTTTCATTCAAAGCAATATTCAGAGGACATGTCTGTATACACAACTATTTGTAGGAAGTCTGATGAGAACCTCTTGTGACTGCATTAACAGAGTATGGAATAAATATGGAAATATTTTTTAAGTATACTAAGGCTTCTGACTGCAGACCCCCATATTGTTTTTTCAGTGATATCACTAGCACAACTGAAAAGGTGTGCTCACTATTTCTCATATGTTGAGATTTACATGTAAAACATCACTTGAGGGGGAATTAAATGATGTTGTATATAACACAGGATTGTTATAATAGTATTGCCAGTATCAAATGTTAAGATCTGACTTCTGGTTCTTTTGCAATATCTGGTTCTTATATACTAGCTGTACACAAGACACTATACTATCTACTGTGGTTGTGTACTTGTTGTAGATTAGACTACACAATTCAACTCTGAGCTACATATAATCTCTTCAAAATACACAATTCCCATCATTCTTAACCACCATGAAGAATATCAAGTATGGAATTAGTTAAATATGCCCAAAAATTGAGTTTAACTTCTTGTGACTACAAGGAAACAGTAAATAAAGAAATTGTTTGTTATTGGCTTCTTCTTTAATTTCCTATTCTATTGTTTTAGCCTCGGCTCCCCTGTAGTTCTTTTACCTAGGTACTATTTATTTTTATTTATTTATTTATTATTGAATTTCTATACCGCCCTTCTCCCTGAGAACTCAGGGCGGTGTACAGCCAAAATTAAAAAACATGCAGGACAAATATTAAAAAACAATTAAAAGATATATAAATTTGGCCCAATTAAAACTCATTACCAATTAAAACGTTTAAAATATTTAAAAACAGTTAAAAATTTCATCTTAAGCCAGCCCGGCTTGTTTGAAAAAATGGGTTTGAAGGGCACGACGGAAGGCACTGAGGTCCTGGATTCTCCTTATCTCTGGGGGGAGCTGATTCCAGAGGGTAGGTGCCCCCACAGAGAAGGCCCTCCCCCTGGGGGTCATCAACCTACACTGTCTGGCTGATGGCACCCTGAGGAGGCCCTCTCTGTGGGAGCGCACGGGTCGATGGGAGGTCGTCGGTAGCAGCAGGCGGTCTCAAAGATAGCTAGGCCCTATGCCATGGAGCGCTTTGAAGGTGATAACCAGCACCTTGAAGCGCACCCGGAAGACCACCGGGAGCCAGTGCAGCTCGCGGAGGAGCGGTGTTACATGGGAGCGCCATGCTGCTCCCGTCACTACCCGCGCTGCTGCGTTCTGGACCAGCTGGAGCCTCCGGGTGCTCCTCAAGGGGAGCCCCATGTAGAGAGCATTGTAGTAGTCAAGGCGAGAGGTGACGAGGGCGTGAGTGACTGTGCACAGGGAATCCCGATCAAGAAAGGGCTGCAACTGGCGAATCAGGCAAACCTGTCAAAAGGTCCCCCTGGTTACAGCCGTCAGATGTTCCTCCAAGGACAGCTGCATATCCAGGAGGACTCCCAGATTGCGAGCCCTCTCTGTGGGGGCCAATGACTTGCCCCCAATAGTCAGTGATGGAGTCAACTGACTATATCGGGATGCCGGGAGCCACAGCCACTCAGTCTTGGAAGGGTTGAGCTTGAGCCTGTTCCTCCCCATCCAGACCCGTACAGCCTCCAGGCACTGGGACATCACTTCAAGGGCATCGTTGGGGTGGCCTGGGGTGGAGATGTACAGCTGGGTGTCATCAGCCTACTGGTGGTATCTCACCCCAAAGCCACGGATGATATCACCCAGCGGCTTCACATAAATGTTGAACAGAAGGGGCGAGAGGACCGATCTCTGCGGCACTCCACAAATGAGAGGCCTCGAGGTCGACCTCTGCCCCCCTGCCAACACAAACTGCGACCGGTCAGAGAGAAAGGAGGAGAACCACCGCAACACGGTGCCTCCCACCCCCAATTCTTCCAGCCGGTGCAGCATGATACCATGGTCAATGGTATCAAAAGCTGCTGAGAGGTCTAACAGGACCAGAACAACAACAGAGGAACAACCCCTGTCCCGAGCCCTTCAGAGATCATCAACCAACACGACCAATGTCGTTTCCGTGCTGTGCCCAGACCTGAAACCCGACTGGAATGAATCTAGATAAGATGTTTCCTCCAGGAATTGCGGAAACTGTCGTGCGACCACACTCTCAACAACCTTCGCCATAAAGCGAAGGTTGGAGACAGGACGATAGTTGGCCAATATTGACGGATCCAGGGACGGCTTCTTGAGGAGAGGCCTCACCACCGCCTCTTTCAAGGTGGTGGGGAAGTAACCCTCACTCAACAAAGCGTTGATAACACCCTGCCCTGATCTACCCAGTCAGAGTCCAAATCCCCCCAGATCTGAGCGATTTTGTCATACAGGTATTGTCCGAAATCCTCCACCCTGCCTTCCAAGGGATCCTCCCACACTCCCGGATGGAGCAGGGAGCGGGTAACCCTGAACAGGGCACCCGGACGATTCCCTGATGACGCAATAGAGGCGGAAAAGTAATTAAACTTTGCCGTCTTTATCGCCACTAGGTAGGCCTTAATATGCGACCTTACCCGTGTTCGATCAGATTCAGCGAGACTGGCCCTCCAACCGCTCTCCAGGTGTCTTTTCCGTCTTTTACTACTAACCTTAGTAAACCAGGTTTCAAGCCCCTTAGCTTCTTGAGATGAGTCAAGATCAGGTAGGTACTGCCACCTGTTCCCATCATTTCAAATTAGTCTGAAGAATGTTAGACTAAGGTGGTCTTAGAGGAGCAGAAAGCATCTGAGTATGTTCTCCTAGTATATATTATCAGGAATTTGCAGGGTAACACGTTATTTGGTCATCTCTGTTCACTTTCAAATGTAGAAAATAAACTCATTTAAAAAGTGTAACATATTGTCTATTACGTGTGACTTGCTTTCTGTTAAATCAGGGTCTGTCATTGCATTTTATCTTGTGCTTTTTTTTTGTTTGTTTTTTTTTTTTTGTTTTTTTTGACTCAGCTCACAAGGTACTTTATCTGCTGCTCTCACCTGCAAGAAATGACACTTCAGCTCAGGAAGAGATAAATCAGCTCCTCCTTTTAAATTTATTCATGCTTCAGCAAAGGAGGGAAGCTCTGTGCAGCTCCAGCAATTGCTCTGGCCGGCTGGGTCTCTCTCTCCCTCTCTCTCTCCCCTCCCTCCCTCTCTCTCCTCCTGCCTGAAGAACGGAGCGAGGGCTGCGACTGGCGGAGGAGGCTTGCGAGAGGGTTAATGCTCTCCGCCAGGCAGGGAAGGTTAGCAGAGGGATCAATGTGATTAAGGCGGTAGGAGAGGAAAGATGCGCCTGCTGCCTGGCTGCGGTGGCTGAAGGGTGGTGCGCGGGGAGCCGCCTGCCTGCTTGCCGCAGAGAAAGGGCCGGATATGACCAGGAACGGTCCTCTGCCTTTGCTGGAGGGCGGCTTCACCTGTGGACCTGCTCCTGCCAACCTGCCAGCCTCTACCTGGGCCAGGAAGGAGGACCCACCTGAGGTGCCCGCGGCCGCCTCCCTTTCGCCCCGAGCTGCATCTCCGTGCCAGAGAAAGGCAGAGTCCGCGGCGAAGAGACGCTGAAGGCGAGGCGGGCAGCGCGTTGGCTGGAAGGGCACCGAGGCAGGAGCAGGGCTGGTCCCCTCTTGGCTGGCTGCGGGAGAGGAAGCGGGCGGCGAGCGGAGCCCAGACGTGGCTGGGAGGCGAGCAAGGCGCAGGGCATGTGGAGGCTGGCCGCCCTCTTGTTCCAGAGCATCTTGAATGGTGAGCCGGCGGGTCGGGCGGACTTCGGGGGCCGGTGGGCGAAGGGCGGGGAGTTGCGGAGAGACTGGCGCGTTGACCGAATCGCTTTTCGTTTCTCTTCAAGCCTTGTGACCAGCTCCGGGACGACGAAGACAAAAATTGCTCTCTAATAATCGAAATTAGCTTACTTGGCAAAGTGGCAGCCCTCATTTTAAAGTCTCTATAGTTGCTGGGTGACCTGCATAATTGTATGATTCGTATGGCAAAGGTCTTCCAAACATACCGCTCAAAATGTGATGCCACAATTATTTTTAGCTGAAGACAATGCATTTTATTGGCTTCCATGTTTCAACTGGGGCTATGTTTAACATGTCTCAAAAAGAAATGGTTATTAGAATATGAACTGTTGCATTTTTCCTTTTTAGGAGACAGACTTAAAGAGTAAATTTCGAAGTATTGAAGAAAGCTTTGTCATAGGATTATTAAAAATTAAAGTTAGAATAAATTGACAATATTCTGGTTTTAATTTTCACACTGTGCAATGCTTTGGGCATCATAAGAACAGTTAATAATTTTCCACGAAGCTGTTCCCACAGACCCATTTATCATAAAAAAGGTAAGGAATTGGAGTGGACCTTGGTAAAATAATTGCTATTAACAGAGTCCAAGAGCTCATTCAAATGTCAAAGTATTAAAAAGTAGTCCATATCTGACTACTTACTTCTGAACATCAGACCTGCACCAATTTTCAGTTGCCTGAGAGAAGACTGGATTTCATATAGTATCCCAGTTCTTATGTGGGAAATGTTCCAAGTGTTTCTTGTCTACATTAAAAATGGGTGAAGGACTGATATGCAAGAGCATTGATGGATTATTTTAGCCATTAAACTCTTAAATATAATTTTAATAATTTTGTAAATTTAGTGCCATTTTTGCAAATATTTGCTTTTTAGAAATATACACTATATAGAGACATTACAAAAAAATATTTGTGATAAAAAGTCAAATACAAAGCTTAATACATTTTTAATGCCATATGTAGGCTAAAACAAGTTCCTGAATATAAATTCAGATATATAAGCAGTAATAGGAAGGGTGGGGTTAAGTATATGGGAAGAGAGTGAAGTGGAGTGAAGAGTGCGGATGAAGGTGGGGCAAAAGGAGGGTTCAGGTAGATACTAAAATGGGGAAAGAAAAAGTCATTAATGGGGTTTAGTTCCCTTTTATTTTTTGGCAGAATGGGAGTGTCTGAATCTCTCAAATCGTGGATAATATTTATGTCCGTTTTTCCCCAGAGTATAATATTTTTTTTTATTTTTATTTTTTTGCTGCTGTGGAAAGATAACCTATCATAATTGTTAAGGATAAGCCAGTTTCTCAACAGTGCCTACCTATAAATCATGTTAAAGCCACCTATTAGCTCATTAGATTTTTGTTTCCCTCTACCATGGATACTATGAAAGTTGAGATTAGAAACTCACTTTCATTAATTACCTTTTGTGTCAAGCTCCCTGAATGTCTCTTCTTTGTGTATCACTGAACATAAAACTAAACCTAACATAGCCCCTTATGCCTTTGAAGATCAAACCAGCTGCTTGATTCTATAAGAGGGTGTGCGTATGTGTGCAACTGAATAAATCTGACTGTGATTCATAGTTCTTGCAGAAAGGGGCTAATTATTTTCCCTGCACTGTTTTTTTGATTAAAACTGCCTCTTCTCCAAATTTTGTCAACCCAGACAAAGCAAACAGATACACCCTTTAATTATTGCTTCATCCTTTTCAGGCTTATTTCCATTTTAAATGGCTTGCACAGGACGTTTTAGAAAATCTTCCAGTCTGGTGCCTATATATATATATATATATATATATATATATATATATATATATATATATATACACACACACACACACACACACACACACACACACACAGTATATACACACACACATATATATACATATGTATACATGCACATACAAACACACTATACACACACACACACACCCAGAGTATATACACACATATATATATGTATACACATACATACACACACACATATATACACACACAGTATATACACAGAACAGTTGCCAGAATTCCCAGCTAGCATGCCCTTTTCCAACCAAGGTGGCTAAGAATTCTAAAAATGGTTTCTTAACATATTCAGAGAATGTCTGTAGAACAGGGGTGTCAAACTCAAGGCCTGGAGGCTGGATCCTACCCATGGGGTGCTTAGATCTGGCCTGTGGGCAGCCCTCCCAAACTCCGTTTTCATTGGCAGTGGGTTGCAGAGAGCTGTCGCAGCCAAAAACGGAGCTCGGGAGCCCGTTTCCTCTGGCAGAGAGATCGGGCCACTGATCTCAACACAAGTGATGTGTTGAGATCCCCAACACAAGTGATGTTAAGCTGGCCACACACACCCTGGCCACGCACACTCCACCCCTCCCCCCAGGTCAAACACAATCCTGATGTGGCCCTCAAGGAAATTGAGTTTAACACCCCTACTGTAGATGTATATACATGCACACAGCAAAAAACAACAACAACAATAACAAAAATGCTCATGAGGTCATTATGATTTAATTTGTATACTGCTGAGACAGTACACATTCTGTGTTTTGCAAAATGATCTGCAGCTTAGAACAATGAAAAGTCATAGTAAATATAAATGCAGTAAAAATGACTATTCAAAGTTATAATACTAGAAGGATAAATTAAATTAATAGCAATCATAAAAAATAAAAAACCCAGATCTGACCAAGAATTAAACCAATATTAATAATTTGCAGGGAATTATGTTGTCAGTAAAAAACATCTGCTTGGAGAACATGGATACAGCAAGTCTTACTTCTAAGGGGAAAGTATTCTGTGAGTCTAGATCTACAGCTGAGAAACAGCACCTGCTTACTTTTGCTTCCTTTGCTTTATGGAAATAGGGTATACCTGTTTTTGTTCCAGCAAGGATGCATTGGATGAGGAGATTCAGGTAGGAGATAATGGTCTGCAAGCACCTAGCCACCGAACAAAATACAGCTTTTGAGTTCAAAAACAGCATTTGTAATTGAGCCCATAAACATATTGATAACTAATCTAGCCCCCAAAGCATAAGTGAAAATGCTTTTATGGATAATATCTGAGAGTAACCAGGCCACTATATTTTGCACCAACTGTTGTTTCTGGGTGGTCTTTAAGGTACCTCAAGTACTGCAGAAGTCTAGCCAAAAGTGATGAAAGCACAAGTCACCATTGCAACCACCTTAATTAATCAAGGTCTGTTGTTGCAGTTTGCTTCTCCTAACCTTTTCCCCATCTTTTTTGGTATTGTAAGAAATTTAGCATTTTAGGAAAATTATGTAGAACAACTCTCCTATCAATACCCTCAAGAGGTATTGGAATTTGCAATTCTGCTGGCTAGAAATTCTGAGAGTTGTGGTCTTCACTCATCTGGGGAATGCCATGTTGAAAAATGATGTTTTAAAACAACAGTATTATATATTTACACATGGTTTATTTTTCTTGTACTTTTTTCAATAAATGAGATTTACCATATTGGCTTCAAGTCTACTTTGATAATTATTGTAGTAAAGAAGTTCTAGAATCATATAAACAGATAAATCATATATAATAAAATGAAATAGGAGCTACTTTTTCACCAATATCTGTTTCAACAGATAGTCTTGTTGGTGAAATAAAGTCGTGCAAAATATTGCAATTCTTTTTATCTTTTACATAAAGCCTTCATCTATATACATTAATCTACATATGCATAGACACCTTTTTTCTTTATTGTTGCCTTTGCTGTACCTAGATTGAGGCAAATTTATCAGGCAATTAGAAAAAGGTCTGGACTAATCTGAATACTAATGAAATAGATTAAATTCTTTGTTAGAAAATAAACCATTCCCTCATATGCCCACCAAGCAAATAATTAAAATAATATCATAAGTATCCATTGCCTTTCAATGTTAAGCACAGGGCATTTGATGACAATCAACCCTTTTTCCTTGGAATTTTCACTATGCATCTGCCTCAAAGAATTCATCTGAAAAATCTCTCTTGCAATTATTCTGTCAAATGGTCCATTGGTATCTTATACAGAACGAACTGGAAGAGTCCTTTTGAAAAATGTAGTGTTGAGATGTCCAGGTTTATTAAATCCAATCACCTGAAAATAAGCCATCTGTTACACAAAGCCTGTCTTCTTCTTTTGTTTAAAAACAAATTCCAACCAATTGTCATATGTACCTATTAAATTATATACAGGTTTTACCCTTAGTGCAAAAACATACCTTTCCAAAATATGCATCAAACTATATTTAGGCTATATTCTTGGGTCTGTATCCCAGTAGAAAACAGCATATAATAAATCTTGATTGATTTTGAAAAGTAAGCAGGATTCGACTTGGGTAGTACTTGGATGGAAGACCACTAGGGAGACTACCCAGAGTGATAAAATAGACTGGAAAAAATTTAAAAATCCTGACTGAAGAAAATAAACTCCTTCTACAGCATTACAAAGACAATATGGACTTGTCCACATAGTCATCAAATATCATGGTCAACTCAAGGGCACCTTAAGAATACTGCAGTATCAGACTATAGGTCCATACAGTCCAAAATACTTTATTTCAGACTAATCTATTAGATGCATTTAGGAAGTTCAGGCACTGTGACTAAAAAGTAATAGGTACCCCTTTCGGTTTTTCCCAGTAACTGATATTTAAGATACTCAGAAGAATTAAAGTGTTAGCAATAGCTACTAATATTCTGATTCCTTATGAACCTGTCCAATATCTTTTAAGAATTATCCAAATTGGCTACCATTTCAGTAATCACTGACACCATATTCTATATCAGGGATGTCAAACAAGCGTCATCGTGGCATCATGTGACGTATTGGGACTTTCTCCCCCTTCACTAAACCGGACAGGGGCAGGGCCAGCATGTGACGCATCCGGCCTGTGAGTTTGACACCCCTGTTCTATATTATAACTACATTCTGCATAAAAATATTTCTTTATGCAGCATTTATTTTCAATGGATGACCTTCAGTTTTAAGAGAGGGTGGAGTATTTTCATATGGCCTGTGCCATGTCTATCCTTACCTTCTGATACTCCATATTATTGTCATTGCTTACTCACTTCCAATTCTTCCTGACCTGATGGACATCATTTTGCTAGGCTTGCATATCAGTAACTGCATTGAGTTCTCATAAGTCTGTGTTTGTTCATCTGAGCATATGGCCTCTTTTTCAATTCTCTTTTCTTTTTCTAAACATCGGGATCTTCTCCAATTATTCTTGTTCTGGGCAGTACTTACATTGTGGACTTACATTGTGGTTATGTTTCCATGTGGAGTATTTACTATTTTTTGCATGTTTTGTGGATATTTTCATTAAGCTGTCTACTCTAACTCCCTCTTACTCTACCTCTGTGAGCTAAGATCCCATTATGACATTGTGCCAATGTGAAGTACCAGTTTATACTGAACTAGAGTTGTTACTTTGAACCCAACCTGTAGATACCTTTTTGGAGGACTTCACAATCCTTTTTTGATTTGACCTGTTGGATACCATCAACAGATATGTATGTATGTATATTAGTTATAGGAGAATATTTTGACATCTCCCCTTGGTAAGAATTGTCTATTCTTATTCTGTTTTTGAACCAGTTGCCAATGTATAAAG
This sequence comes from Arizona elegans, assembly GCA_022577455.1. Classification (NCBI taxonomy): domain Eukaryota; kingdom Metazoa; phylum Chordata; class Lepidosauria; order Squamata; family Colubridae; genus Arizona; species Arizona elegans. The sequence continues at coordinate 59,383,924 of JAKOOJ010000006.1, forward strand.
TTGAAATATAGTTTGCAAGAAAAGAAAGGTAAGGACAGAAATTATGGTTCAAACAGCAGTGGACTTGCTTAGAGTTAAAGCCTCATCTATTTTCTCCCATTGTCTAATTCTTCTCAGTCACTTTATCTTAGCATACCATCTTAAAATCATGTTTAATTTTAACATGCTTACTGGGCAGTTACATTAATGTTTCTTTTGTAACATGTTTTGGGAATAAGCAAGTATTTATTTCCTAAAATCTTTGTTTTGTCCCAAGTAAAATCTACCTCCTTGAAATCCTTTGAGAATGGCTTATGAGGTCAAATACTTTGTGATGTAATTGCAAGTAGGATATCACACTTAGAATATAGTTGCATTTAACTATCTGCACTTCCATACTTAAATGAAGCGTACATAGATATAAATCGCTGAGAAACAATAGTGTGAAAAGGCTGCTGCTTTCCTACCACATGTTCAGGCTTCCAATGCCATCTGGTTGTTTATTCTGGGGAGGAAAAAGTTAGGATTAGATAGACATCTGGGATGTGAGGTTTTTTTTTCCCCTTAAATTCCAATGTAAGATTCTTACTCCTTGAATAAAATTTGTGTCAAGCAATAATTCACTTTCTGCACTTTTTCCAGCATGTGGTAAGAAATGCTTCATTGACTAGATTTTCAAAATGTGTTATGCAGAATTGACAGGGCAAATAGCTCTAGATTCCAAAACACTTGGGAATTTGGGAATAAAGTCCTCATTTACTCATAAATGACTATGATGTCCACAGCAATTTTATTTTTCATGCTAAAATCTTATATCTCTATCACCTGCATAACACTGCATTTGTTTAAAAGTTTTTATTATGTGTGTATTTATGTTAAAGCTACTGAAATGTACATGGAAAAGAATGACCTGCCTTATACTGTCCTTCTGGTAGATTTCTGTTCCAGCTGTGCTGTTTATGAATACACTGATTAAAGCTGTCAAAATGGCTGCTGTATGAACTTAAATGGCTGCTCCTATTACTGCTACAACTCTGATTGTTTGCTTATAGCAGCCCTATAGATGGTATTATTATTCCCTTGAGCAAAGGTATTTTACAAGATGATCATAGGTACTAGTGTGCTCTGAATGCCTCCCTTGACAACCATTAGTTTTTTTGTCCCACCCGATAAATAAATAGGAAATTGACATGCTACAAAATGCCAGTGCCTAACACAATTTTTATTGATGACAGTACGGTAAAGTAGAAATAATTGATGTTTTTTTTCTGCTTGGAAAGTAATACAGATGAAAGCTGTTGTAATAGACAGCATTCTCGGGACATGTGGATAAGGGAGACCAAATTCAACAATCCGCCTTCTTCCAACTGGGTGTCCTATGACTGGCCACGCCCACTATGACAAAGATTCATAAATATCCCCAAGGTTATGCTTTCGTGCCATAGCAGATTTTTGTGATGTCTTTCTACTGAGACAAAGTCTCGCAAGATGAAATAAATCTTCACCTTTGGTAAGTATCTTTTTCAGTGATATGCCGAAGCCAAGGATTTAAAAAATGGTAGATTAGAGAATCTGCATTTGTTCCACGTACTTAACATGATCAATGACAGCCTCACATATCATTCAAACTAGACAATTTTAGGAAAATGAAAACTATTTCATCCTTTTTCATGCAGAATTTAATCAATGTTTATCTTACTTTAATTAAGAATTATAGTCACCTCCACATAATCTTCTCTTCCAGTTACTGCCACAGAGATAAAATGGTTTACTGGATTCCCACAATTTGCAGGAGTCTGGACTAGATGACCTATGTCAGTGTTTCTCAACCTTGGCCGCTGGACGATGTGTGGATTTCAACTCCCAGAATTCTGGGAGTTGAAGTCCACACATCGTCCAGCGGCCAAGGTTGAGAAACACTGACATAGGTCATCTCCGCCCACTCATACATTTTAAGGTGGTATGCTAAGATCCAGAAAATCAAGGATGTTCTGAGTACTATGGAGTTTCTTGTTTTTTTTCTTTTTGTTTGTATAGTTTACATGAGTTGTAGCTGAATATGTCACACTGTAGGAAGAAATCTCCTTCTGGGTTCTGCTCCAAGTGGGGAAAAAGACACTGGAAACATGGAGACTGCTTGGAAATATGGTTTAATGGTGGACAGGATCACATGGCTTGAGTTCCTGAACAGAAAAGGGCAGATACAGTAAATCCTCGCGTTTTTATGCTCTCTCTGGCTTTGCATTTCTTGGGGCCATGAAAGAGTATCCTGATTGGTTGTCAGACTCCCAGGGGGTCTTAGCTAGCCTTGTTAGCTGATGGTCACATGTGCTTCCCAGGTCACATGCTTCCCAGGTCACATGTGGTGAGTTTCTGCTGCTATGGTGTAGAGGGCTAATCCTATCTTTGTTGGATCTTTGACAATTCCTACTATGGCTCTGCCTGAAGGAGGTAGATCTTTGTTATGTAAAATAGACTGGCCCAGGCCTTAATGGCCCATTGACAAAGGGTGGGGGCAGGAAGATGGGAGCTGCTTCAAAACATACTTATCCATTTCTCATCCAGGGAAATATAATATTCTGCCTTTTTCATATTTCCTAAAATATTTCACTCTTCCAGGAAAGGGGTGGGTGCTAACCTCCTATAACACAAAGCTGTCAGAGAGAAAGTAGGATAATTTACAAAAAATGGGCTGGACAAGGAATGATGGTGGTGGATAAAAGGTTGATAAAACCTGAATAACATAAAAATAAGCAGGATGGAAACTGAGTGTTTTCCTTTACACTCACTGTAAACAATGTAGTATCTTTATCATAATGTTAAAAAAACTCTTCACTTTTGCTTGGGGGGAGGGGAAAATTGCTACTTTTTCCACGGTGACCTCCTTTTTAATAGCAGCATACAGTACTATGTCACTTAAACCAAGAAAATTGCCTGACTAACTGAGACTCAGGGTATTTGCTGCAAAGAGAGGTGACAAATGCCCAAAAATCTTTTTGTATAGAAATTCTATTGAAGGCAACAGATACAGCAATAAAAAACAGACACACCTTCCCTGAAAAAGCCATTCAGCATATTTTTCTCATATTCTTTCTTCAGACTTGCTGCCTGCATTGGATACTAGGCCTGTTAGCTTGTAATTTTAAAAATGCTTAGGCAGTTGGTATTGCTGGAAGCATTTGATAGGCCAAGAGATGGTGCCTGGGAATTTTTTCCCCTACATAGAATGTAGGCATAGAATGGAGCTTAGTAAATTTTTGGTAATTCAGAGATGAGGATTAGCTGGCTTGGCAAGTGAGGCCAAGCACATCAAGTATTGAGAATCAGAAGGAAAAGAGAAAGGTTTGAAATCCCTAGCTCTGAATATTTGACTTAAATAAAATATTACTCAACCATCCAAACCATCAAAGATATAGATAAAACACTTACCTGTTGATAACCTTGTAATGTATAGATTTATTACTGCACAAATCTATTTTTTAAAAATATATCAACACATGAAGGCAGAAAAACTCATGCAAGTCATAAAGTTGTCTATTGTGCAAATAACATCTGAAGTGTGTATTAAAGATGCTGATTAGTACGTAGGATTGAAAGATGCCAAATGAATGAACTGTGACATACAGTACATAGTTAGGCTGGACCCTAGCCCAAAGTTTGCTAAGAAGGAAGAAAAAGATCAAAGTAGTGTAAAAAAATCTTAATAAATAAGCAAAGAGAGCTGGTAGTGACATGCTGAAAGTCAAATGATATATGTGATCTTCCACAAACTTTTTGTTCCAAAAATCAACATTCTAGTGTAGATCTCAAGTAAATAGTAGGTCTATTTTCCAACCTGAACTCGCATCCTCTTCCCCAATAACAAAACTTTCTGGTTGTCTACCTTACTCTCGAGTTGATTTTTTTTCTTGTTATGACCCTGTAATTCCTTGCTTCAGGGTGGGGTTAGGGTGACTGAGTGGAGCTGAGCATTTACTGGCTGGATGCCCTTTCTGACACCTATGCAGCTTGCAGTAAATATTTTCTGTTTGTGCCTTGTTAGGGAAACATCTGTTGTTGCTTAGGATTGAACTCTCAACCTTCCGAGTGGCCACCATGCTGCTCCTCAAGATAATATAGATTATCGTTTGCTAATTTTGTTACTAAGCTTCCATGAGCTGGTACAGCTTGCTGGGACTGATGGTTGTTTCCTATTGCAGCTTTCTTCATACGTCTCCTGCCCATGTTTCTTAATTTTAAAAAAGGGGTTATTGTTATAATGGAGTGCTTTCAGTGATGGAATCACACATGGAGAGCCAAGTTCAGATCCAAACTTAATCAAGGACACGCACTGAGTGACTTGAGTAATTGCTGTCTCTCAGCTTAACCTCTCTCCCACAGAGCAAAAGGGGACCATCTAGAACACATTCCTCCAATTTTTTCCTATAACAACACTCCTAAGAGGTAGATTGGGCGTGGTGGGAATGCTCAAAAGCAAAAAGTTTTTGGCAGCAAATGAGCTGGTTAGAAGAGATGTTAATGTTCAAAATAGAAGTCAAGCCGGAATTTTTCTTACTGGGCATGACAGATGGCAAATATGACAAAAATGTATCCTATTTAATATTGCATACACTTACTGTGGCAAGACTAGCATTTGCTCAAAAATGGAAGTGTAAAGAAATACCCTCAGAAGAAGAAGTAATACACAAATTTTACAGCTGTGCAGAGATGGACAGTCTTACTTTAGAACTCAAAGACAAAAGTGAATCAACATACTATGAAGTCTGGAATAAATTTTATAATTGGTTAGATAAGAGGAAGAATCCCAGAAACAAGGGATAATGAATGTCTGGAAATGTATATATCAATGTATATCAATATATCAAGCTATATTGTATTTGTGAATGTAATAAGGGGTTTACTAAATATAAGTATAGCTGTTTAGGAAGTAAAATACTGTATACTTGATATATAATGAAACAGGAGATATGTAAATTTGTATATAGATTAAGGAATATATTACTTATTAACTTGAATTTGATGCAAATGTTAGAATCCAGAGACATAGAGCAATGTCCATTGTTTTACTTTTAAAACTAATACAATATTTATTTAAAAAAAGAGAGCTAGATTGGGCAAAGTCAGGAGGCTGCAATCTTAAATACTCAGAGCCATTTGGACCTGTTTCCCACAGAAAACACCGAGAACCACAAACTCTGGGTGGGCGTGGCCAACTCAATGTCACTCACTCCTACCCAGTCACATGAATCCCAGCCAAGCATAGCCAGATTTTGTGTTTCTGTGGGAAACAGGTATCTCTCTCTGTGTCTCTCTCTTACTCTCTCTCTCTCTCTCTCTCTCTCTCTCTCTCTCTCTCTCTCTCTCTCTCTCTCTCTCTCTCTCTCTCTCTCTCTCTCTCTCTTGTGTTCCCTCTTGAACCATTTCCAAAAACAGGTGAGGGTTGGTGGGGTTTTTCCCCCCCCTGATGTTGTTCTTTCTTCTTCTTTGGGTACTTTTTACCATATGATTTAAATCAAGAGTCATCCCAGATAAATGAAGCTCTTTCATCCCCCTGCTGTGGCTCCCTGTTGGCTGAACCCACTACTGGCTGGCCCCACCCCTCGCCCTCCCCTCCCAGTCACTCCTCGCCTGGCCTGAAAAGGTAAGGGTGAAGGCGGGGGATGGAGACTTGCTCCATATTCCGGAGCGGGAGCAAAGCACCCTTGTACTTGCCTCATCTTGCGGGTGCTTCTTCCAGCCCTTGTTGGTACTGTGCGCACCTTGGTTGCTCAGGGAGACGTGCGATTTGCTCTCCACCCTGAGACACTGACCTGGCTGAGGCTGATGCTTTGTGTCATAATGGGCTCCAGGAGGAGGAGGGGACGCCATCTCCCCCACTGTGAAGCACGCTAAATTTAACTGTGCTGCCGGTGGTGGGTTCAGCTGGCAGGGAGCCACAGCAGGGGGACAAAAGAGCCGCATGTGGCTCCAGAACCGCTGGTTGCCAACCCCAGTTAAGTGAAAGTCACTTGGCTGCTATAGTTCAGAGTACTTTGATAGCATTCTATTATATAGCTGGAGTATTCTACTAGATGCAGAGAGCAACCTCTGCAGGAGGATTGTTTGCCATAGAAGGAGAGAAGAACCACTACTGAGCTGGCAGATCTATCTTTTAAAAAATGGACTTGTGAAGAGGAGGAGGCACTTTTAGGAGGCAGGATAGAGTATAATGAATGGCAAAACCATGATGGATTTTAATCAGCTTGGTTACTGAAGCTTGTTGGTTTTAGAGAAATGTGTAGATCAGGGGTATCAAACTCAATTTCATTGAGAGCTACATCAGCATTATGATTGCCCTCAAAGGGCCAGCTACATATAAGAATATGATGACTCACAGCGGCCAGGTTATATAGTAGGCATGGCTGGGTGTTCACAGCCAGGTTGCTGAGACTAGGTGGGTGTGGCCGGCTCTATGCCACTCACTGGGCACTGCTGACTTGGGACAGCTGGGTCAGGATGGAACAAGTTGCACCAGCTAACTCGACATGGGGACAATTCGGTGCCCCACAAGCTTCTCGCTTCCCCAAACTGCTGGCAGCTAAGCGCAGGCATGCATAAGTGCGCGCACACACACACTGCATTCTAAGTTTGGGGACTTCTATCCACAGAGGAAGGAGAGGGCCTTCTCTCCAAGCCCAGGCATATGACTGGCAGTTTGCAAGCTCAGATGTGGATAAAAGTCTCCAAGCTTGGAATGGTTGTGTGTGTCTGCATGTACAGCATTCCAAAGGGGACGTTCTTCTCCCAACCCCAGACATCATTGGCCTTTCCCTGTCCGGTACCCCCTCACAGAAAAGCAGGAGGCAGAGGACAACACTGCTGCATGTGGAAGCATGAAACAGAAAGTTTGCAAGTAGTAGTTTCTTCAGAGTCCAACTTCTGCCGTGACAAAGGAAGGTGAGACCAGGGTGAGTGCCAAAGTCTTGTCCACCAGAGGAGCCTCGCTGTCCCTCTCAGGCCACAAGGAGGACCCCCAGACAGCGGCATGGGCTGCCTGGAGCCCTGGGCAGTGTAGATCAAGTGCCCAGCCTGGCTGTCAAGCTCCTGGGGCACCAGGACCCTCACAGCCCAGCCCTGCCCTGCTTCCCTGAGGGAGCATCCAGTCATGCTTACCTCCTCTTCGAGGCTGCTGCTGCTGCGCTCGCTCTCCTTAGGCCAGGTGCTCATGGTGGATGCGGGGGGGGGGAAGTGCATGGCTCAGAGAGAGGCCTACTCCCTCTCCATGTGAGGAGACATTGCTTTGTAAGCAAAGCATCCTCAGCAATAGTGTTATGTCCTTATAAGGACATCCGCCCGGATTGGCTGCCAGCCATCAGGCGGGAAAGTTTGAATCACTGTCAGGGGCGGTGCGACTGCCAGAGCGAATATAAAGAGAGCTCTGGCAGCGCGCAGCCAGTCTTGTTACTGTTTCCAAATAAAGTTACTAAATGTAACGAGCTGGTCGCGTCTTCCATTTCCTGCGCCGATCTAACACTGGCGACGAAGGACTAGAACCAAGCGACGAACCTCGTGGCGCGAAGCCAACCAAGACCAAGTTACTCGGCACCTGAAACCACGATAGGCATTTCTGAAGCATGGCATCTGCTGAAGTCACATTGCCAGCTCTTGCTCCATTCCGTCCAGGGAAGGACAAGTGGAAATCCTACGTGGTCAAATTTCGGCAATACCTGAGAGGCAACAATATCAGGGATGCCGATGATGACCGAAAAAAGGGCATTTTCCTGGCCAACTGTGGCTCAGAAGTCCTCGACATGGCCATCGATCTTGTGGCACCACGGGACATCGAAGAAGTACCATGGACAGACCTGCTGCAAATCCTACAGGACCATTATGCCCCAACAGGAACACCAGTGGCGAACCGGTTCACCTTCCATCAGAGGGATCAGAAGGAAGGTGAGACCATCAAAGAATTCGTGGCCGCCCTGCGCCAAATCGCAGCCAGCTGTGAGTTTGACCATGTGGACAACGCCATTGCTGACCGCGTGGTCTTCGGCATGAGGGACAGAGGCCTGCAAAAGAAATTCCTGAGCAGGAAGAAACTCGTGCTCAAGGATGTGGTGGAGGAAGCTACCGCATCCGAAATTTCAGAAAAAGCGGCAGCTGCGGTAATCAGGGCAAAGGGAATCCACAAGATTCGCAGTGCCACACAATCATCAACTGAGGATTCCACAGCTGGATTGGAGTCGGAGGAAGAGTCCACCGTCCACAAGGTATCCAGACCCCCAAGGCGGGAAAGGCTACAAGGGGGAACGCTGTGCCAGCTGCAGAGGAGACCATGCCAGGGCAACCTGTAAGTGGAGAGATGCGACCTGCAGACGCTGCAACAGAAGGGGTCACATCGCCGAAGCTTGCAGAGCCGAGGAACCAGCCCCAGAGCCCTCCAGCCACCGTCCTCGCGAAAATCGGAAAGATTACCAGAGATCATCCAAACGGTCCTCTGGCCAATCTAGACGCAGAGATGATGAATTTCCCAGGAGCGGAGCGGTCCACCAGACGACCATTGCCCACACCAACTCAGACAATGCCACCAAGTTCCACGTGACCATCCACGTGGAAGGATCACCCTGCTCAATGGAGGTAGACTCGGGCTCGGTCTACTCCATAATGGATTGGCACCAGCTGAAGCGCTTGCAACCCAGCATCAGCAAAAGAGACCTGAAGCCACTACACTCCAAGCTCGTCGATTTTGGGGGAAACCCCATCGGAGTCTTAGGAAGAGCCAACATCCGAGTCTCCTACAACCAGTTCCAAGGCAAGCTTCCCATCACAGTCGTGGAGCACAGCCGACCGAACCTGCTAGGAGTGGAGTGGTTTAAGCCGCTGGGGCTATCAATCGGAGGCATCCACCAAATTCACAGGGATGAACTCGACAACCTCATCGAAGAGTTCAAGGAAGTCTTCGATGGTAAGCTGGGGAAATTTGTGGGGAGGCCAATCTCTTTTAATCTGGATAAGGGAATCACCCCAATCAGGCTGAAGCCCCGCCGGGTTCCGTTTGCCTTGTGGCCAAAAGTAGACGAGCAGCTGGATAAGCTGATCGCCCAGGGCGTACTGGAACCGATCGATCATGCCTCATGGGAAACCCCCATTGTGACCCCACTGAAGCATGATGGATCTGTGCGCATCTGCGCCGACTATCGTTGTACCATCAACAAGGTGTTGGCACAGAGCACATACCCAGTCCCAGTGGTGCAACACCTGCTGCATTCCCTGGGGACTGGCTCAATTTTTGCCAAACTGGACCTGGCCCAGGCTTACCAGCAACTGCCAGTGGACGAAAAAACGGCGGAGGCACAAACAATTGTCACACACAGGGGGGCATTCAAATGCAACTGTCTCCAATTTGGAGTCAGCGCTGTCCCCGGCATCTTCCAATCAATGATGGAACGCCTTCTCCAAGGCGTTCCAGGGGTGGTGCCATACTTTGACAATGTACTAATCTCCGGAGATTCCCAGGCACAACTCCTTGAAAGACTCAGGCTCGTCCTGCAGCACTTCAAGGCCAAGGGCTTGAGAGTCAGGAGAGATAAATTCATCTTAGGAGTACAGGAAGTCGAGTTCCTGGGCTACCTCATAGATAGCACTGGCATCCACCCCACCAAATCAAAAGTGAAAGCCATCCATGAAACTCCGAGCCCACAGCCATAGGAAACGTCGACGCACTGAGCAAATGCCCATTGAAGGATCCAGTGGAAGACCCAGCCCCCTCTCCACCTCTTTCACATAGACAATGACGCCAGCTGTCCAGTCTCTTCTGCAGATGTGGCCATCCACACCCAAAAGGACTCCACACTCCGCCAAGTGAAATCCTGGATCCTCAGGGGGTGGCCAACGGAGAAGACGGAGGACAAATTCAGCCCATTCGTCAGGAAGCAAAAGGAGCTGTCCACAATGAAGGGCTGTTTGCTATGGGAAGACAGGGTGCTGATTCCAAGCACTCTGCAATGGAGAGCACTAGAGACATTGCATAATGGGCACCCAGGCATCGTCCGCATGAAGGCCCTGGCATGGAGTTACGTCTGGTGGCCCTCGCTGGACAGAGACATTGAAGAATGGGTCTCCAGATGTGACCCGTGCCAAGAAGTACGCCCAGCGCCACCACAAGCCGAGACAGCGAAGTGGAAACCCCCAGCAACCCTGGTCGAGGATTCACATCGACTTCGCGGGTCCAATGCAAGGGCGCCACCTGCTCATCGTCGTCGATGCCTTCTCCAAGTGGCTCGAGGTGGTACCAATGGCATCTACCACAACGGAAGCGATGATCAGGGCCCTATGCCGTCTCTTCGCCACCCATGGACTGCCGGATGTGCTGGTCTCCGACAACGGGCCCCAACTCACATCCCTGGCCATGGAGGCATTCCTGGCAGGACTGGGCATCCGCCATGCCCTGTCCGCCCCGTACAGGCCAGCTGGGAACGCACAGGTGGAACGGATGGTGAGACTCACCAAGGAGGCACTCACCAAGATGGGCACGGGTGACTGGCAGGAAAGAATAGACATCTTCCGCCTCACCCAGCACATCACACCGCATGCCACCACCCACAAGAGCCCAGCCGAGTTGTTGATGGGCAGAAGGTTGAGGTCACCATTGGACCGGCTGCACCCCCAATATAGCCCAGAAGTGACCGCAACGGCCAGCCGCCCGCTTCGCGCCTTCAGCAAAGGAGATTCGGTTTTCGCACTCAATTTCCAAGGCTCTCCTAAGTGGCTGAAGGGGAAGATAGACAACCTAACCAGCCCAAAGTCCTACACAGTGGAGCTAGAAGATGGACAGGTCTGTAGACGTCACATCGACCAGCTCTGGAAAAGGTGGAGGGGATCGGAAGAAAACCAGCCTGACGAGGTAGGCCTGCAACACCCCGACGAGGTAGGCCTGCAACACCCCGACGAGGTAGGCCTGCAACACCCCAACGAGGCAGGCCTACAACACCCCGGCGAGGTAGGCCTGCGACACCCTGGCGAGGTAGGCCTACCACACCCCGGCGAGGCAGACCACCGACACCCTGACGAGGCCGGCCAAGCACACTACCAGGCAATAACACATCGACAGTCCAGAGCGGTAGACCGGGACCTGCCCCATGAGGGATGGCAACACCAGCCCAGCGAGGTGGGCACGCGTCACTCCAGGGCGAGGGACCGCCGAGACAGCCCACGAGTAGACCGGGACCTGCCCAGGGAGGAAGCATCGCACCCCTCCAGCAAAGGCGACCGACGACAACCCTGCCAGGGAGACCTCCACTTCAGGCAAGTAGACCGGGGACCATCCGAGGTGGGCACACCACAGCCCTTGGGTGAGGGTTGCACACAACACCCCAGCGAGGGGGACCCCCACCCAGCACAGAGAACAACCCAGCAACAACAACCCAGCCCAGAAGACCCCAGCCACCAACCTGCGGTAGACCAGGGACTAGGGCGAAGGGAAAGCCAACAACACCCTGGCCAGGGAGGCCTGCGCCACCCCGGCAGGGGAGACCTCCACCAACCCGTGGAGGTAGCCCCGCAACAACAACCCGACCAGGGCATCCACCGCTGACCCGACAGGATAGGCCAACGCCAGCCCGGCGAAGAAGGCCTCCGCCATCCCGGCCAAGGAGACCTGTGCCACCCCTGCGAGGTCGGACACCACGACCGGAGCCAACACCACCCATCGCTGGCAGACCGGACCCGAGGGCACCAATCCAAGACACCCCCCCGACAACAACGAGCTGAACCGCAACCGAACCGCAGAGCCCGGGAGACCGGGGAGGAGAAAGTGACAACCTGGGACTTACCGAGACTCAGACGCTCTTCCCGGGTTGGCACCGAGCAACCACAACGAGACAATAGATCCACAGGCCAGGAGGAAGACCACCAGAACCAGCCGTTCAAGGTCCGCGGTGTGGCCGGAGGCGCTGAGGGTGACCCCGCCCACTCGCCAGCCAAACCAAGCTCGGTTCCGGGGAGGGAACCAGGAGACGCAGGAGCCCCATCCGTCCAGGCCAGGGACGAGGAAGAAATGAGACTGCGCAGGTCAACTAGGGTGCCGAGGCGTCCTACGTACCTGCGCGATTACGTGACTTTCATTAAGGTTGATTGACTGTTTTCTGACTACGAGGGGAGGAGTGTTATGTCCTTATAAGGACATCCGCCCGGATTGGCTGCCACCATCGGGCGGGAAAGTTTGAATCACTGTCAGGGGCGGTGCGACTGCCGGACCGAATATAAAGAGAGCTCCGGCAGCGCGCAGCCAGTGTTGTTACTGTTTCCAAATAAAGTTACTAAATGTAATGAGCTGGTCGCGTCTTCCATTTCCTGCGCCGATCTAACAAATAGGATGGGAGACCACCAGGAGAGGCCAGGAGGACAGGACAAGGGATAGTGAAAGGGCAGCAGGGCTGCTGTTGGCCAAGTGCTAAGGCAGGATTTCCCTCAGATCCCCCCTCCCCCTCATTCCAATCTTCCTTCCTTCCTTCCTTCCTTCCTTCCTTCCTTCCTTCCTTCCTTCCTTCCTTCCTTCCTTCCTTCCTTCTTTCCTTCTCTCCCTCCCTCTCATTCCCATCTCCTCTCTCCCCCTCCCTCCCCGCCTTCCTCTCTCTGCACCCAGGAAGGGAAGGGGGGGAGAGAAGAGAGTGGCAGTGCTGCCAGCGGCTGTGGCTTTCCTGTTGAAAACAGCTCAAGCCTCTGATTCTTTATTCCTGTCCTTTTCTGTGGTGTGAGATAAGTAGAAACAGCAGAGAAGAGATTTTTGGTTTAGCTAGTAGTAATTATCTTGCAAAGAAATGCTAGCTAGTGAAAATAGAGGCTATTTTGTTTTATGCTCTTTGCTATGTCAATAAGTAAATAAATAAAATCACAAGTACTATCTGATGTACTGTGTCCTATATCAAATCCTTGTGAACCCAGAAAGAACCATAACAAATAAACGTGAGCCAATGTATTTTGTATTTTTATAGTTTTGTAGCATTCTATGGTACATAGTTTTATTTTTAATATTGTAAGCCATCCAGAGTTACCTTCTGGTAGAGTTACCTTCTGGTAGAACCAGTGGTGGGTTCTTCGTTTCCGCAGAGCCGGTAGCAGTGACGATATGATGTCACTGAACCAGTTCTGTCCCTCCTGCCCCCCGCTGTTATTCTTACCTTTTATTTGGCCCCACCCCCAATCTATTGCTGCCTCCTGAGTCCCAGCTGATCAGCTAGAAGGAAAAAAAACTGTTTAAACTCTTGCCGCGGGGCTTCAAAGGGCTGCCCTACAGCTGATCAGTGTTAAAAGGCAGTGTGCTGGTAGACCAGTGCCTGAAAAAACAAATGAGTAGACTGGTGCCTGCAAAAACAAATGGGTAGACTGATGCCTCCAAAAACAAATGAGTAGACCGGTGCCTCCAAAAATAAATGAGTAGACTGATACAGCTCTGCAAGCAGTTAAAAGCCTGGTAGACCAGTATCTCTGCTAAATCCTAAAGAATTGTCACATGACCATAAAGCCATGCCCACAAAATAAGCCACGCCCACAGAACGGGTAGTAAAAAATTTAGAACCCATCTATCTATCTATCTATCTATCTATCTATCTATCTATCTATCTATCTATCTATCTATCTATCTTGATAAATGTCTCCCTGGTCTTATCTGTAAGTATTGCACCATGCTCATTTACTGTTGGGGGAGGGGAACTGGTTATCATTCTATCTGTTGATTGGAAATATTCACTTTTGCTAGCGAAAAAAATAGTCTGTTAAGTTCATATGGCTCTTCTTAATGAAATTAAAAAAAAAACTTGCTCAAATATTTATATAATAGTTTGGCCACAGACCTTTTGTTCATCATGCAGCAGAAATGGCCATTCTTTTTGTGGCTAGATACTGCATTTTGCAGTCCTTGGGGGTGGATGGGGACATGATCAGGAACAGTGATATACTGAAAAAGATAGTGTTGGCAGTAATTAAATTAAAACTGTGCAAAGCACACCAAATACACGAGAGCCTTATTAAAGTTGTGATTTTTCCCCCACAAAAAATGGCACAATCCAATTGCAGTGAACTGCTGCCAAATATCAGGAGCTCAGACTTGCGTTGCTCTGAGGAGATATATGCATCTAGAAAAATATTTTGTAACATATAGGATTGCCCACTCCAGGTGCAGAAGAAAAGGGAATGAAAAAGCTGATAGTTATACTGTATATCATTCCATTCCTTCCCATTCATAGCAAACTGCTATACAGGTAGTCCTCAACTTACAACCTTTTGTTTAGTGAATGTTTGAAGTTACAATGGCATTGAAAAAAGTATCTTATGACCTTTTTTTCACACTTATGATTTCTGCAGCATCCCCATGGTCATGTGATCAAAATTTGGACCCTTGGCAACTGGTTCATATTTATGATGGTTGCAGTGTCCTGGGGTCACTTGACCATCTTTTGCGACCTTTTGACAAGCAAAGGCAATGGGAAAGCCAGATTCACCTCACAACCATGTTACTAACTTAACAACTGCTGTGATTCACTTAACAACTGTGGCAAGAAAGGTCATAATATGGTGCAAAACTCACTTAACAACTGTCTCAGAAACAGAATTTTTGGGTTCAATTGTGATTATAAGTCAAGGACTACCTGTATTTATAATTTGATATCCAGATAAATCAATGATGTGATAGCATAACACAATAATTTGCATATATATGAGTTTTAAACAAAATGAAAAATAACAAATATAGTTACAGAGGTACAAACAAGATGTCTTTCATTTTACAAAGAGTGAATTAGTAATAAAAATGTAAAAGAAAACAATAGATATTTGTATCATACGTTAAAAAAATAGAGAATTCTTGGGTCAGTTGCTTAAATTTTAAATTTCCTTCACATTGCATAAAATATTTACAGTATTCAAATATGCACATATCAACAATCCATCAAACTTAGACAGTCAGGAGGTGGGCAGAGGGGAGAGTGACTGACTGTGCATTGTGATGTCATGACACAAACTCTGTGAATTATGTACTTGTAATGCAAGTACAAAAAGCTGAAGCTTGCACTATAAAATTAATACACATTTCTTCATTTTTTTCATAAAAATTTCTAATTTTTAGCAGGTACCTGTGTCATTAGGATGGATTCACATTTCCAAAACCTGTCATAGTTCTAAAGGTATTTGAAATGGGCAGTGATATAAATCTAAATAAATGGCTAGCTTTGTTGCCAAATTCAGTGATCATATTCCCAGTCAAATGAATATGTACAGTAAGGCATCTCCCCTTACATTCCTGATTAGGGTATGATCCAGGGATGAAATGTAAAATCTTTTACTACTGGTTCTGTGGGCGTGGCTTGGTGGGGGGCGGAGTAATGTGACTGGGTGGGCATGGTCAACTTTTTAAAAAAAAAAAACTTTTCAAAGCATTTTTTCTAATGCTTTGAAAAGCCTCTCTGCCAATCAGGAACTCAGCTGGGATTGTCAGAGACTTTTCCAAGCATTTTTTTTACCACCTCTTCGGCCAAGAGGTTGCAGAAAAAAATGCTTTGAAAAGCCTCTGAGCCGCGCGATCATCAGAGACTTTTTTTTTTACTTTTAAAAGCATTTTTTCATTGGAAGAGGTTGTAGAAAAAATGCTTTTAAAACTAAAAAAAAAAAGCCTCTGATGATCGTGCAGCTCAGCTGGGCATGGTGGGGGTGGGGGGGGCACAGGGATTTTTGCTACCGGTTCTCCGAACCACCTGCCATCGCTACCGGATCAGGCGATCCGGTCCGAACCGGGAGCATTTCACCCCTGGTATGATCTCTTTCTCTACATAAAAAAACAGGGCCCTGTGACAATGCTTTCCCATATTGGCCTTGAATAAGGAAAGGTCATCTGAACCCTTTTACATTACAAACTATTGGGAAGAAGTGTTAAGGAAAACTAGGGTAAAAAATAGTTCTCCCAAATGCATTTCACTGGCTTTTCTAAGACATTTGGCACATTTATTTTGAAAAAGTGTGTAGTGCCATAAAATGAATATTCAGATTTCAAATCTGAGAGATGCTTATTAACGAATATTTACTAAGTGTACTGGGATTTACTTTGGGATAAGTACATATAAGATTGCAATCAATCAAAATGCATAGAATTGTAGCCTTCCTTTTATAATGAAGCTTTTTGGTGTTAAACTGAACTTTATCTGACCCAAAAAAGTGACTCAAAATAGTCACTCTGTTTGCTAGGGATGCACTAAATTGTATTAACCTTTCAGGAAAAAGAAGTAAGTGATGAGATGGAAGAATTAGGGCTTGCTCAAAACATTTTGTATCTAAATCAGATTAGCAAATGGCAGCCAACGAAGATAAATGGTTGCATTTCTGGCCTGCCAAGGTATTTTGCCATATGAAGCTAAACATTGGTTCCATCTTCCTTATAGTAAAAAATAAATGCAACTGTCCCTTCATAGCACCACATGTCAACTGGCTGAGGTGTCTTCCTCATGATGCTCAACCGGTAGGCTTGCAGTTGTGTTTTAAATTGTTTGTGTCATTGAAAGAATAGCACCTGGAATGTTTCTGGGTTTGGGCTGAAATAAATCTAGAACAGTGATGGCAAACCTTTTAGAGACTGAGTGCCCAAACTACAACCCAGAACCCAATTATTTATCGTAAAGTGCCATCACAGCAATTTAACCTGAATAATGAGTTTTACTACCTAAAATAAAGATAAAACAACACAGTGTTCAGCTAATTGTTCTAAGAAAAACAAGATAAGTGCACTTTTATGCCCCTTCATTTTTCCCTGCTTTTGAAATATTATGTTTAGCAAAAAGAAAAAAGAAAAAACTTTTGTAATATCTTTCCCTCTTTCCCTCCCACTCTTTCCCCTCTCTCTTTCCCTCCCTCCCTCTCTTTATCTCTCTCTGTCCCATCTATCTATCTATCTATCCATGCTCTCCTGTCCAGCTTCATGTGTTGTGTGAATCCAACCACTTGGGCTGTGGAGGGGGAGTGGAAGCTGGTAGGCAAAGCCAAGCATTAGAGAGCCACACAAAATAAGGCAACTCTTAACCTGGATCCTGTTGGGGAGACCCCCCACCCTTTCCCTCTCCCTCTCTTCCCCCGCAGCAGGTACCTGGGCAGCCTGAGTGTAGCTCCCTCCTCGGAGGCGACAAGCAAGCAAACAAACATGGCGCTCTGGCTGGGAGGCAGTGGTGTGGAGCCCCACCTCTGGCCAGTGAGAACAGAGCAGGCAGGGGGCACACCTTCCCCGCCACCGCTGCAGAACTGGTGCTAGTCAATAGGGACGCGCAAGCAGAATGTTTGGAGCCGTGCTCGGAGGAGTTTGCAAACGGGCTGGTTGGGGCTGCTTAGTGGGGAGACCCCAGTCCGTTTGGTTTGCTTCAGCACGCAGTGGGAATGCAGAAGGCAGAGGAAATCTATGCCTCTCGATGTTCAGCCCTCAAAGACTCCTTTGGGGTGACTATTTCTGCTTTTGAAACATTACGTTTAGCAACAATAAAAAAGAAAAACTTTTGTAATATCATTTGTCTTTCCCTCTTGCTGTCTCTTTCCCTCCCCCCCTCTTTTTCTCTCTCTCCTCTCTCTGTTTCTCCCCCCACCCAGTGAACTGGTGCTGGGTGATGGAAATGACGTTCGAAGGCCAACAAGCCCAGGAACAATGCGCCCACGCTCAGTTAGCTGGCGGGGAGGTGGGGCATCCCAACACAGGCAGCTCTGCAGGAAAAGCAACTGAGACAAGACGACATAGGGCCGTATTGTGGCTCTGCATCATAATTGGCTTCAGGAGAAGGGGACGCTGACTCTCCCATTGTGAAGCACACAAGTGAAAAAGTTCACTCAATCAATTCCAACTTCGTAAAATCTTTTTCTTTTGCAAAAAGTTGGAATTGATTGAGTGAAACATGATAGAGAAACGCGATTGGAGCTGGGCTGGGGTGACTGTGCATTTGCCCACAGACAGGGCTCTGGATGTCATATCTGGCATGAGTGCCATAGGTTCGCCATCACGGGTCTAGAAGAATCCCAGAGTGATTCTTCTAGACCGGAGAAGAATCACTCAGATTTACAGGCCAAGAAAGAAAAGTTTGGATAAACCTCTGCCACGTATCAGTGCCCCTTCCCAGGCTTCTCAGCCCTCCCCCTTCCCTCTTTTGTCTGCCATTCCTTAGTTGCACCCTTCCACTATGGCATATTCCAATGTTTTTCAACCTTAGCCCCTTTAAGGGTCTGGACTTCAACTCCCAGAATTCCCCAGGTAGCCATTCTAGTTGTGGAATTTTGGGAGTTGAAGTCCAGAGCTCATAAATTAGCTAAGGTTTAAAAACACTGGCATATCCTATTGGCTAGCCTGGATCTTCTTGGCCACTCCCTCTCCTTCCCTCTGACTCCCATCAACTACCC
This sequence comes from Arizona elegans, assembly GCA_022577455.1. Classification (NCBI taxonomy): domain Eukaryota; kingdom Metazoa; phylum Chordata; class Lepidosauria; order Squamata; family Colubridae; genus Arizona; species Arizona elegans. Next base: position 59,402,296 of record JAKOOJ010000006.1, read on the forward strand.
AATTGCTAATGTCCATACAAGTGAAGATTATTCTTCATTCTTGGTTCCCCCCCACCATTGTTTCCCCCTCACCCCAAACAACTATGCTCTACTCAAAATCTGCAATAAAATAGCCTCACTTTGTGCTGTAGATGGACCTAAAATAAAAAAAAATTGAAAACATAAATAAAAAATAAACATAAAATTTAAAACATAATTACTTTGGTTTGTAAATGAACCACTCCACATTAACTGTTTCACAGGCAGAATGGTTTGCACATAGAACATTTTTCACACTTCTTATTTTAAATGTGCACTTAAAAGAAACCATTTAAAGGAAAATCAGGGGACAATAAAGGCCTCAGAACTGAAAGCATTGACTCCATTAATTCAATACAGTTTCTGCATGCAGAAAACTATGTTCTGGATAACAGCCTAAGAAACTGAGTGATTCAGCTTAGCTTTGTTCCCTAAGAACAGTATAGAGTAGGTGTAAATCAAATGGTGTTGGCATCACTTGCATTACTTTTAAGCACTTTAACAAAATTATCAATTTAAATATGAGACTATCAGCAATATGTCCATCTGTTACATGTAAACCATCAGTGCTTCAAAATGTAACATATACATTTTCATGCAATAACTTTGGACTGAGAGGCACGATTGAGATAAATACCATTGCACATTCTACTGTTATGAACTTACAGTTTACTCCTCAATAAGGATCCTTATTCCAAGCTCTCTGTTCCTCACTCTTAAATACATAGAATTGACCCTCAATCTTGCCTCTTCAGTTGCTTTCTACAGCCCGCTAAATTTTAGATTGACCATTTTTCTTTTTGTCCAGTGCCTTGTTGCCCTCACCCAGCTATCTTTCTCTCTCTTTCTTTGTCCTCATGCTGTCTTAATATTGAATTCTCTAGTAGAAGAATTTAGTTTTGGCCCTGAAAAGTAATGGGAAAGATGAAAACAGGAAGCACAAGAAAAAGACTCAGAACAGCCTTGCCTTGACCTTCAGAAACTGTATTTATATGCAAGATATATATTCTGTGACTTTATTTACTTTACTGTTAAAGTTGATGGTGTAAGTTATGTTTCTGTTTTTTGATATATAAAAAAGAGAATGCAAGATAAAAGAAAATTAATATTTCTGATAATCTGTTTAGGTGGCATTTTGTATAATCTAGGATCTTTGTTTTTGAGAATATTTTGCAGTAGCTTTAATAAATAGTACAGAATTGGTTTGCTATTTATTTGTTAACCACTCAAAACATGTTTCTATTAATTAGCTTTAAAATGTTATAAACAAACAAACAAATATGTGTTTACCACTAAAGAACTTGGTCTTACCTACCAATGTTATTCTGGGATGTATTACAGAATACTGTATAATTCCTAACTCTCAGACATGTACAAGTTTTGTTATATTATTATATATATTGAACATTTGATTCATGATCTGATTTATTTTCAAGAATTCTGTTTTTCTTACCAAGAAGGTCTTATTACTTCCAAAAGTAAAATCTGAGTATCTAAAAAAGCTGATATTGTAAACTAATTATAGCTATTCATAGATCTTGTTTTAACACACTAGAAGCAATCACACACTTTTTTCTTGGTCATATGAAGTTCATTAAATATAACAATTTTAGGTAAAAAAGTAAGTTTGAGTTCAAATTTGAAAAACCAGAATGCCAGTGTCATCTTGAGTTTGCACATGATATAAAGGCCAGAGAATTTGCGCCAAAGGTTTGGATTGGAATTTTGCATTACTGTAATATACACTTTTAAGTATGGGCTGTAAGAATCCATTTTTGGAGTAATTCCAATCTGTAGATACAACTACAAATGCCTATGCATGCAGTTTTTCTTTAATATTTTAGGGAACTACACTGGAGGCCTTTAAAAGAGGCTTTTAATATCTTCCTCTATTCGGTTTTCATTTTAATAGGCCAGTCTGGATGTTGTCATGGTAGCCATCTTGTAAACCGGCAGAGGGTGGTGCTGCGTAAGTGTGTGTATGTGTGTCATTGTGGACACAAATGTGGGTATTTCTATTCTTTTTACCTTTATAGAATTCCATTCAGGTAGAATCCACTGGGGAAATACAAAAAAAATAGAGCAGGCATTTTTCTAATGAAACAGGCCTAAAAGTATTGTGCTGTTCATTTTTAATCACCTACCTTGCATATTAATAGAAAAGATGATCAAAATTGGACTGAAGCCTTTGCAACCTGTCATTAATGAGCAAACTGTTCTTTTTTAGTGTAGAAAATATTGATTTAGGTTTCAGAAATGTAGCTTAATTTGGTAAATTTATCTGTGCACTGTGTGATGGCCTTCCACAGTTGTCATCACCTTGTCAACCATTATATTTAAAAATCAGAATCTATCTGAGGAGGGGAGATGACTTGGCATGGAGGGAAGGTCTGTGCAGCTCCAGCAATTGCTCTGGCCGGCTGGGTCTCTCTCTCCCTCTCTCTCTCCCCTCCCTCCCTCTCTCTCCTCCTGCCTGAAGAACGGAGCGAGGGCTGCGACTGGCGGAGGAGGCTTGCGAGAGGGTTAATGCTCTCCGCCAGGCAGGGAAGGTTAGCAGAGGGATCAATGTGATTAAGGCGGTAGGAGAGGAAAGATGCGCCTGCTGCCTGGCTGCGGTGGCTGAAGGGTGGTGCGCGGGGAGCCGCCTGCCTGCTTGCCGCAGAGAAAGGGCCGGATATGACCAGGAACGGTCCTCTGCCTTTGCTGGAGGGCGGCTTCACCTGTGGACCTGCTCCTGCCAACCTGCCAGCCTCTACCTGGGCCAGGAAGGAGGACCCACCTGAGGTGCCCGCGGCCGCCTCCCTTTCGCCCCGAGCTGCATCTCCGTGCCAGAGAAAGGCAGAGTCCGCGGCGAAGAGACGCTGAAGGCGAGGCGGGCAGCGCGTTGGCTGGAAGGGCACCGAGGCAGGAGCAGGGCTGGTCCCCTCTTGGCTGGCTGCGGGAGAGGAAGCGGGCGGCGAGCGGAGCCCAGACGTGGCTGGGAGGCGAGCAAGGCGCAGGGCATGTGGAGGCTGGCCGCCCTCTTGTTCCAGAGCATCTTGAATGGTGAGCCGGCGGGTCGGGCGGACTTCGGGGGCCGGTGGGCGAAGGGCGGGGAGTTGCGGAGAGACTGGCGCGTTGACCGAATCGCTTTTCGTTTCTCTTCAAGCCTTGTGACCAGCTCCGGGACGACGAAGACAAAAATTGCTCTCTAATAATCGAAATTAGCTTACTTGGCAAAGTGGCAGATTGCAAGCGGTATGCCATGTCTCTGTCTCCTTTAGTACCGAAGTATGCTTGATGAAATGGAGAAGTCTGCGTCCTTTCCTGTTACCCTTGTAACAATACAGGATTATAACCTACAGTGTGTATATCTGCAGGAAGGACATTGGGCTTCTCAAAGGTTGAGAAAGAAAAAAGCCATTTATTTTTTAAAATTTTTCAGACCCTCATTACTTTTTATCTAATATTATAGTTTAAGAACTATGATATCAACCTGCCTCTCTTTCTCTCTCTCATAGTAATGGCAATGACATTTCTTATATACTCATCCCCTCATTTATGTAAAAATATGCACTAATAACTGTTACATCACCTGATAGGGGTTTGGGGGCTTTATCAATCAATTTTGAGAGTTATAGAAGTGAAAAGGTAAAACGTCACTTTAATATTTTTGTAAATGCAGTATTTCTTCTCAATGTTTTTCTCTCTCTTCAGAATTTATGCAATTTTTAAATGCCTAGTTAAAGGTACTTTTGTTGAATATCTTAATTCAATTAAATGATGTATCATATTCCTTTTGAAGAAAAGAGATCCCAGTTTTTTAAACCTGATACTAAAGACAGCTTGGAGGTGAAATGGAGAACAATCCCAGCATGAATGTTGTTGTTAAATGGCATTCTGATTTTTCAAATTTGAAAGGACAGTTCTCTTCAAGGTGTCATTAATATGCTGACAATTAAAATAAAAATATATTTCTAATTTCCAAAATAGGAAAAGCAGGCAGAAACAGAATATTGGTAGTAAGGCTGAATGAGAATTGAAGCATGGATGGGGGTGTGCAGGGAAAATGGAAAGATACAAATAATTGAAGCTCCAAGCAGAGGGCGAGAAGTGAATGTTGTATGAGGTGCTGAGGTCTGCTTAGCCATACTCTAGAAGAAAAAATATATTGACAAAAAAAGCAAATTTAGTAATAAGGAATGAAATTAAGAAATACTTAGAATGCTTCCAAGTGTAGCTTCATAGTGTAAAATGATTAACTTTGGAAATTGTCATAGCCTAATTGGAACAAGTTTTATCATTTAAGGGTGATTTTTTTTTTTTTTTTTTGCTACCAGAAATAGTTCCCTGCGACCTCTGCAGGAAGACACCTTTTAGAATACAGATTTCCTGTCTTTTTTGGGGGGAGGGGTGGATAGGCCACGAAAGTCTATTTTTAGCTGACATTATTACCTTAAGCATAAATCAGCATTATCAGAGAATGTAAATAATTTGCTTTAAATTATATAACCAAATTAAAGAAGAAAAAACCACATCTAAAGCCCCAGCTTCATACAGTACATTCTTGTTATAAATGCCACAATGGAAGCCCTCATCAGAGAAATAGTGACTTATTTGTGTGTGCATGGGAGGTTATAGTGGAAAGGTTTATGACTGCACTGACAGTTTTAGTCTTTATGCTTATAATCACTAGCAATGCGAATATTCATTTCTTTACTCAGTAAACCAAAGCAGATGAGCTACTTAGCTTTTTAGTTCCTTGATGAAAAGCCATCATACTGGGAGATGTTATATGCGCACATATGAATGTAAATAATGAAAAATTGGAACTGTAAATTTAATAGAAATTATGTCTTTCGTTAATATCACCCTTTCCTTCATCAGAAAGTACTAAATGTTTCTAATGTAATTCATTTTTTTTAACAATAGAAAGATTTGAGAGAATTTTTTTTTGCATTTTATTATATATAGGAAAAATAATAAATTGGTTGAGAGTAATACACAGACACACACAGACACACACACACACGTATGTGTGTATATATATATGTTCCTTAAACGAAATATGAAATTTTATCAAGAGTTGTCACTTCTCTGTTATAAATGCTCAGTGACTAATGCTTTTAAAGCAGTTGAATAAATATGAAAAAATAAGAATAAATATGAATAAATCAGAAAAAATATATGATTATTATTATTTGGTGGCTTTTTATCATAATAGATTATTCTGCAACAATTGCATAACTGCCCAGTTGTTCTCTTAGAGGTTTTCTTTTGAAAAAGAATATGCTGTTACAAATATATTTGTTTCTGTTATTCTGTAGACAATGAGATAAAATAAGAATAGCATGTAAAATTACCATTTTATTTGTAATGATTTATATCTTATCTAAATTCATTTGTAAAATACATCAATGGTCCCGATTTAGAAACATATTTGTTCTTTGGCCTAGTCTATTTTGATATAGATGAATCTGGTTATTGTATGAAATACAATGTATCAATTTTATTGATAATTCTTTTAATATTTTGAGCATAGTCAATAATTATTATTACAAGATTAGTTCCCTTTTAATTTTTAAAATGAATAAAATGGCATCAATTGTAAATGTGATTCTTCTGTTTTTGTCAGAAGAGAAGTATAAATTTTCAGACCAGTTATGTTAATTACTTCGATACTATCAAGAGTCATGTAGCTATTAGCCTGTCTAAGTAACTATGACAAGTTCTTTGGTTCATTGTACTGAGGAATTTTTAATATGAGTATGATAAAAAAGAAATTTTGTGTAATTGTTATTTATATTGAGCCTGCAATATATAGATAAAACATTAGATTTAAAATTGACCTTGAATTATTTAGTTTGTTTGAAATTTAACTTAGGACTTCTAGAGTTTTTTTTAAAAAACGTAAGTATTTTATATATAATTAATATGTATGCCAATTTGTTATTTTTTTTCTTTCTAGTGCTTGTGTTGCATAATATTTGTTGATACACACATAGTCAAAAAAGAATCAATAAAAATTAAGTTACAACCAATAAACTAGAGGTAATGCTAAAAATAGACGCCTATTAAAAGATTTTTCTTGGAATGTATAATGCATGCACTTATCCATCTTTTACAAACTAGAGTGTTTTTATTTTATTAATAGATTAAAACACTGGAATCATGGGAAAAGAATTAAACTGGAGAAGTAGTGGTAGCACTATACATTTTATGAGGGCATAAAAGTCACACTTCAAAGAAATATATATGGTTTTAAAAAATAAATATTAAAATTATCTATTTGTTTTGGTGAGATAGATGTTGAATTTAACTGTGCTTTGTTATCTTTCCTCTCAATATTGGAAACATGTTTAATAGAAGCATTATATATATATATATATATATATATATATATATATATATATATATATAATATTATATTATATTTAATAGAAGCACACACTCACATGCACATGCACACACACATATGATCTGAGAGGTGACATGACACATAGAACTTGAATGTGCCTCTCATTTCTATTCATGTATGATTGCATACTGAACAGGGCTTCTGGACAGGGAAACCCCCTGGTTATATCACGGTGAGGCTCTAAAAAATGAAAACATTTAGATGCCTGTATTTTTAACAGAAGTTACAAATTACGTATTTTTAAAAGATTATAACTGTTTTTAATATGTATTAGTATTAGCAAAATTATAAATTAGTTAATTTATAATTTTATATGTAGTGTTAGCCATCCTGAATGCTACTTTTAACAAAGAGTTGAAATAACAACAATTAAAAGAAATTAATTTCTTGGCAAATAAAAAGGAAGCATTTGAAGATATCGCATCATCTCATAATGCAGACATACACGTGTGCAGGACTGAATTAGAATTTGAATAGAGTTGGGGAATTAGTATACTGTACTAATTTTACTAGAAGCTTCACTTTACATAGGCATTAAGTATAATATGTTATAGGAAAAATCATTTTAGAAAAAATCTATGTTGACCATATTTTCTTTCTGGCAATGACTGCTAACAAGGAAGAGAAATAATATTTGCATTGATTAGGAAGGCAGGTGCATTTCAGACAAATAATTCCTGTATGCATCAAATGGTAGCCTAATAGCAAGGTCTTTTAATATGCACCAGGTTTAGTCCTTTTGATGGATTTCCCCAGATACATCACAAGATTATGAGCCATTGTGCTGTCTACTTGCAAGCCTGTATTTTAGGACACTAGTGGGCAGCAAATCATGCAACACTGGGAACTTTTTATAGTATTAGAGAAATAGAGAGCAACTCTTCAGTGGATGGAATACATTTTAATAGCTTTTCAGAATCCCTACTTCATCCTTTGGCATGCCAGACAACTGTCTGTCTGTCTGTTTAGCTTGCTTGCTTGCTTGCTTTTCTTTGTTGCTTTGTTGCTTTCTTTCTTTCTTTCTTTCTTTCTTTCTTTCTTTCTTTCTTTCTTTCTTTCTTTCTTTCTTTCTCTCTCTCTCTCTCTCTCTCTCTCTCTCTCCCTCTCCCTCTCCCTCTCCCTCTCCCTCTCCCTCTCCCTCTCCCTCTCCCTCTCCCTCCCTCCCTCTTCCCTATTTGAATTGTAACTTCTATTGAAGAATTCAGGAGGTTTTGTGTCAAAATGTACTTCCTTTTTAAATGCAATGAAAACTAATTGTAACAGAGGATAGTGGAACAGATGAGAAGTGGGGATATAGAAGCTTAAAAGTTTTCCCAGTCTTCAGGATTTGTCCTTCAAATTTAGATTTTTTATTACTGAAAGAGGACTGCAATTCAGAAAAGATAATCCATGCAAGAAATCTGCATGGCTTGAATTGGCTTGAAGCAGGAAAAAGAAAGCAGCCTTAGGAGAAAGCAACCTCATAGACTAGATTAGAGGACTGTTTCTGGCAATTTGAGTGAGTAGGGTATAGTAATTGTTTAAACCACAATGATCTTGTAATATTCTGAATATTAGTAATGTTTGTTGTCTATATCCTTCAGTTTGAATGTGGAGATATACTAACGCACACATTTGTGTTTATATGTATTATTTTCTGAAGGGAATAAATAAATAGATAATAATGGCAGTAGCCTTCGTGCCATAAATGGCATTACCTGTCCCTTCTCTGGTTTTATTTTATGTTAGAAATTTATTAATTTATTTTCCACAATATGCAACAATATTTTAAAATATCTATTTCTAAAATCATATAGAAATATTTTAGAAAAGTTTGACAATTTATTGCTTATTGTGTTGGGAAAATATGCAGTACATGTGCTATTAGAGTTTTGGTGGTGCAGTGGTTAGAATGCAGGCTAATTCTGCTGACTGCCAGCAGTTTGGTAGTTTGGGTCTCACCGGCTCAAGATTGACTCAGTCTTCCATCCTTCCGAGGTTGGTAAACTGAGGACCAGATTGTTGGGGGCAATATGCTGACTCTGTAAACTGCTTAGAGATGGCTGTAAAGCGGTATATAAGTCTAAGTGCTGTTGCTATCATCCCAGCTATCATCCCAATTTTCATCTCTGACTGTTTGGTGATTAGACTAACCTTCCCAAGACACAGAACTTTCTCAGTTGTTGAGTGCCTGCTGTGAAATTTACCGAGTTATTTGGTTGATTGATTCTAAAATGGGGTCAAAAAGGCTTATTTGTTTTCATTCCCATTTAACTGTTAGATTTTGAAATCTGCTTTTAAATTATAACTTTATTCATTTGTTTATTTTATAATATTTATAACCTATCACAATACATTTATTTACTTGCTACATTTCTAAGCTGCCCAATTCCAAAATGTCTCTGGCTAGCTTCACACACACACACACACACACACACACACAAATTAGCCATTAGCTGGGGGAACAAACTATTACATTTCTACAACCCCCTCCCCAAATGGTTCTATCTCAATCACCTAACTGAAACCCAGTGATGGTTTGTGTTGGGGATAGGTTTTAAAGATTTTTTCCACACATTTCTTCCCTGTTCCAAAGGACAGACGTAGTGACAGAGAAGAGCTATTTCCTAGGTTTGTTAGGTTGTATCATTCAATTGGTGAGATCAAAGCCACCTTGTCAGAGTGAACATGAGGGAAAGATACTGTAGAAGGCTATGGTCCCTTAATTAGCAAGGCCCCAGGCCGTATAGATGATAACCAGAATCTTGAATTACACCCGAAACCAACTGATATCCAAGGTAGTTCATGTGGGAAAGGTGTGAAGTTGGGCATAGTGGAGTTTGGCTGCCCATTCGGGATCATGATGGATCAGCTGTAGCTTCTTAAAACTAAAATCATTTAATTTGTGGATCCAAAGATTCCTTCAACAAACTACTTTAGGTTGTTTCTCAGCTGTACCCCTAGATGTTATTCAATAAAATTGAAGTTCCATTTGGAGTTCCCTTGAGGTGGCCTGATGTTATGCATGATTACCATTTTATTATTAAATTTGGAAATAATTTGTATCCTGGTATAAGACTAAGGCTTGTGAGTAGGTAAACTTCAGGAATGAAAACCAGGATCTTTTTAGGTTTGAAACTCTGAAGATATGTTGCTTTTGGGAATGTCCATTGTTAATTAAATAGGAACATTCTGTTAGACTTTTGTGCACTGATTACTAATTTAAGGAATTATGCTGATGAAGGAAATGTGGGGCACTATCAGTTTGTAATGAAAAGTTCTATGTATGCTAGAAGGGAAGTGGAGAATGGATAAAATTAATCTATAGAATTAGTTCATCTTTATATTGGCAGAAGAATCAGTAACTCAGATTTTTTCAGTTCTGATTTGTTGTCATTGTGACTTTTTAATTAATGGGTGTTTAATTTTTGAATATTAAGTTGTTATTTTATAGTATTTCGTATTAGTATTTAATACTAATGTGAAAAAATGTTTACTTCAAATGAAGTATGTAAAATTTTGTTAGTATTTTTATTTTTATTTAAATAATTATATTGAAATAATGTTACATATGGAAAGTACCTATTAATTCCCATCAGACAGTGATAGCCACATACCTTTCCAGGTATTTACTTTCTCCAGATTAGCCCCAGCACTGTATACATTAAGAGAGAGTGACATTATTTATGTTCTTTATTTCTCTACTACCACATTTGCTACAGTGGGTTCTTTTGACTTGAGTCAGGGTTGATGTTGTATTATAGAAACTCAAATTAATATATTGTAGAAATAATCCTTAAAATCCTCAAAATCTTTAATAAATGCATATATTCAGAAATAATAGTAATAAGATAAGTACCAAAGCCAGTTGTTAAGTAAAGTTTCTTCTAAATAGTTCAGTTTTAAGGCTCTTCTAAGGACAGGAGGATGGTGCCATCCAGATTATTGGTTAGAAGCCATTGCTGATGAACAAGATGTTCTTTCTTTTCCTGGATCTTGGGAAAGGAGAAGGTACTGGAGATGCATGCATTGAAGATATAGGATGGAACTGACGTACAATCATAGACTGTTTTGAAGACAGCTAGGTGCTAAGCTATGGAGAAATTTATGAGTCAAATCCAGCATTTTGCAATGACATATATAAGGTGATAGGCTGAAGGATTTATTAATTACATAAGAAATATAGCTCAGTAGAAAAGTTAAGGCTTTACAATTTTATAGCCTACAAAGAGGCCTCATATACAAATTGCTAAGGTGGATACAAAGGGCAGGAATTGCTGGCATTTTGGCACTCTTTCTCTGAGATGGGCTCAAAGTATGCAACGCTGGGAAAGAATTTAGATGGCAGGATAAAAATGTCTATGCATAAGCATTATTTCTAATAAACAAAAATAATCAATTTGAAGTTATGTTACCATCTGCCCATTGTCATAGGAGTTCCTGGCATTTTGTACATGTAGAGTTTTTACTATATCATATGGTTCTTTAGTGTTCCATCTTAAGAAAATACAAATAAACAATATTTTACTTTTAGAACACTTAACTCTTTTGTCTATGTCGTTTCAGTGTGAGAAAGGGAAATTAGTCTCCATACTACTTATATGGTGATTATTTGTGTGCGTGTATGTGTGTGTGTGTGCATACGTTCCTCCTCACTATGATTTTTGCAAGTGTCTGTTGCATCATGACCAGAGATGAATCTTCCCCATCCTCTGTTTCTACTATTTTTACTCAGAAGATAATGAGGAAAAGTGAGATAGCAGTGACAATTTCATGTAAATACAGTATACTTGTTTAAGGAGAGTCACATCCACATTAAACACCAGTTGCCTAAAAAATCCTTTTGCAATCTGGAAAGAAGTGATGGCAGCACTGGACTAAATTAATAGTTCAACGATTGGCAGCATATTTAGGAGGAGAGCTGAAGTGATCCATAAAGCCCTATTTAAAATCTCAAGCACAAAGCCAGAGGAGGTCATATGGGCATCGGGCTAGATTGCCAAAATACCATTCCAGGCATCTGACCCAGGGGTGGGGTCTACATTTTTTAATTACTGGTTATGTGGGCGTGGCTTATTTTGTGGGCGTGGTTTGATGGTCATGTGACAATTCTTTAGTATTTAGCAGGTACTGGTCTACCAGTCTTTTAACTGCTTGCAGAACCGTACTGGTCTACCCATTTGTTTTTGGAGCATTCCGGTCTACCTATTTGTTTTTGGAGTGCACTGGTCTACCACCACACTGCCTTTTACTGCTGATCAGCTGTAGGATGGCCCTTTGAAGCACCGCGGCAAGAGTTTAAACAGTTTTTTTCCTTCTAGCCGATCAGCTGGGACTCAGGAGGCAACAATAGATTGGGGGTGGGGCCAAATAAAAGGTAAGAATAACAGCGGGTTAAAGTGTCTCCTTAATTTCAAATATGCTATGGCAAACCTAGACAGCATATTAAAAAGCAAAGACATCACCTTGCCAACAAAGGTCTATATAGTCAAAGCTATGGTTTTCCCAATAGTAATCTATAGTTTACTATAGATTAGAGCCGTGTTGGCGAACCTATAGAACGCGTGCCAGAAGCGATATGCAGAACCATCCCACGAGGAATGCATGGCCTTGCTGGCTCCTCTTCCACATTCCTGTGCACACACGCGTGCCAGACAGCTGGGCATCGTGCGCGCTGGAGCGGTGAAACCCAGAAGAGCGGCGTCCCATCGTGCATGCGCAGGCCAGCACCTGATCTTCTGCGTTTACGTCATGTGCATGTGCGATGACCAGCTGTTCATCGGGCACACGTCTGTGCCGGAAACCGGAAGTTTGGGGGCCAGATCGCGCATGCACGCCAAACCGCTGCTCTTCTGGGTATCGGTGCTCACATGCACGCGAAGGCCATCAGGGCTGTGCATTCCTCGTGGGATGGTTTTCTGTGCCATTTCTGGCACGCAGGCCAGCACGCAGTGACATAAAAGGTTAGCCATCAATGGATTAGAGAATTGGATCATAAGCAAAGCTGAGCACCAAAGAATTGATGCTTTCAATTTGTGGTGTTAGGGAAGACTCTTGAGAATCTCTTGGACTGCAAGATTGATGAAATCAATCAATCCTAAAGAAAATCAACCTTAACTCTTTTTCAGAAGAATAGATACTGAAGCTCAAATACTTTGGCCACCAAATGAGAAGACAGGACTCTTTACAAAAGACCCTGATGATAGGTCAAAAAATGACCTTGAACAAATATGATGGCACCAAAAATACAAAGAGTTTTCATGCTAGCAATTAGCAGCATGTACTATATTTTATTTCAGCATTTTCCCACCAATTTGTGAGTATATCGTCATTAAAATTTGCCTCTTGTATCAACATACTTGAGAGTAAGTCTCACTGAATTTAATATATTTTTCAGTAAGCATTGATTATTGCATGGTAAGTATTAATATTTCAAACATACAAAATAAAAAAATACAACATCATCGCTGGAAAAATGTATTTTCTAAATTATTTGCAAACTCCCAAATAAGGTATTTAAAATATCATCTTATTTATTTATTTATTTATTTATTTATTTATTTATTTAATTAATTAATTTGTATACCGCCCTTTCGGACTCAGGGTGGTGAACAGCCAAAATAAAAACATTTGTACACAAAAGTTAAAATAATTATTAAAACTAATTAAATGAAATTTGGCCCATAATTTAAAACATATCAATTAAAAAATCCGTATCAAACGTTAAAACCAACATGGAATCAGGCCAGCCCGGCTAGCTGAAAAAAGTAAGTTTTTAGGGCCCCTATGAAAAGTCTGGAGGTCTGGATCACTCGTATCGCTGGGGGTAGATCGTTTCAGAGGGTAAGTGCCACCACAGAGAAAGCTCTCTCCCTGGGGGTTGCTAGCTGACATTGTCTGGCTGACGGCACCCTGAGGAGGCCCTCTCTGTGGGAGCGAACTGGCTGGTGGGAGGCAATTGGTGACAGAAAGCGGTCCCGTAAGTACCCCGGCCCTAAGCCATGGAGCACTTTAAAGGTGGCCACCAACACCTTGAAGCGCACCCGGAAGTCCACTGGAAGCCAATGCAGCTCACGTAGGAGAGGTGTCACGTGGGAGCGCCCCGTCACTCCCATAATCCCCCGTGCGGCCGCATTTTGCACCAGTTGGAGCCTCCGGGTGCACCCCAAAGGGAGCCCCATGTAAAGAGCATTACAATAGTCCAGACAAGAAGTGACAAGTGCTTGAGTGACCGTGCATAAGGAGTCCCGATCTAGAAAGGGGCTCTTATAATGGTTATGTTATTTTTATTTTAATCTCTGTAAGAATCAAAAACATTTTGCTTGACCTGAGTTATAAATTGTAGCCTATTATTTTATTTTAATTTATCAAACATAGAGAACGAAACAATATGACAGTTCTGCTCTTATCAGTTTTGGAACCATTTCTAAGGCATCAGGATCAGTGGTGGGTTGCTACCAGTTCGCCCTGGATCGGGCGAACCGGTAGCAGCAGCGGTGGGAGGCTCCGTCCACCCATCTGAACGTCTCTGCACATGCGCAGAAGCATCGCACATGCATGTGAGAGTGCATGCACCACGAGCGAACCGGTAGTGACCAAAAGTAAAACCCACTACTGATCAGGATAGAATCAGAATTAAAGAAGCAGGGATCCCTGCTTTCTCGGTTGTTATTTTTGAATAGAAACATAAGAAGAGAGAATTGCTAAAATGAAAGTTAAAAATGGATTTGTATAAACTAAGGGCATCTGCTGATGATTTAGTTTTAACTTTGGAGAACTGTTTGGGACATGGGTGTCAAATTTGATCGTGTCATGTGATATTATGTAATGTATTGTCACTTTTTTACCTTTGCTGAGTCGGAGTGGGTGTGGCCTGCACGTGATGCATCCGGCCTGCATAGAAGAACTAAAAGAATTTGGTGAATTGGATGAATTTAAAATCAATAAGGACAAAAACAAAGAAGTTGACAAAGGAAGTTATTGACAAAGACCTAAAGAACCAGTTTGGTCTAGTACAGCCTGTCAAACTAGCGGCTCACAGGTTGGATGCATCATGTGCGGACCAAGCCCATCCCGGCTCCACAAAGGCAAAAAATGTTACGCTACATCACACTGTTACGTGACACAATCGAGTTTGACACACGTGGTCTAGTGGTTATGGCACTGGGCTTGAAAGCAGGAGACTATGAGTCTCACTTGGCCATGAAAGTTGGGTGATTTTGGGTCAGTCACTCTTTCAGTCCAACCCACATCACAGGGTTGTTGTGAGGAAAATAGGAGTAGGAAGGTTTGTTGGATGTTCGCTGCCTTGAGTTATTATAAAAATAATAAGTGTGAAATATAAATAAATAAACATGAAAATGGAAGACTAAAAATAATTTTCTGTGAAAACTGGTTTTCAGACTGAAAAAAAGTAAACAATTTTGGTATCAAAACAAACATGAATTGTATGATATATAATGTTTATGTAGTTTTTAAAATCATTGTAAAATCTTCTTTCAATAAAAATTATTCATTACAAAAGGATAGAATAGCAACTTGTAAAAATCCATGCTTTACAAATGGGCAGGCCTGGTGTATTTATATATGAACGTTAAAACTCTTAATAGAATACATTTGTTTTTGAACATTTATTCTCTTGTTTGTTTTAGCAGTCCTACTTCAGAATAAGACTGCATAGGATTGTAGTTAAAGTGTTCTAATAAATTGCCTGCTTTTGGTTTTATTGTAATGCAAAGCTATTTCGAGACAGTAATCTGATTATCATTTGAAATCCTTAGCTAATTAAAAAAGATTGTATCATACTAGCTATTTATCCTCTGCTGATCAGAAAGCATTAAACATAGGTTGTGCCTAATTATATCCATGTGATAAAATTAAATAAGTCAAGGGCACACAGCTAAGTCCCCAGTGCTGCACGTTGACCCCAGAAACGTGGGTATGTACTTTGAAACCTGTAGATATTGCCATGTCAGCCGGTCATTTCTAGCACAATAGAAAGGGAACATTATGATCTGGGGGAATTAACATAATAAATTACTTAATTACTTTACTTTAAATCAAATTAATTTAATGTAGTTAAATTTAAATGTGTATCACTCAAAGGGCAACTGTGGCCCTTGACCTGCTAGAAAAGTTGTTCAGTCTTGCACTAAATGAATGTCAGTCATTATTTTCTTACATTTGGTAAAATTTAAAATAGGCAGCATTGGACACATGGGGTTATTGAGTGATTTTACTAGTTTTCCCTTTATCTACTCACATTTGGATGCTTTCGAACTGCTAGGTGGGCAGGAGCTGGGGCAAGTAATGGGAGCTCAATCTGTTGCATGGTGCTCTGGTCTCGAACCCGAGCTGTCAACTTTCCAGCTGATAAGCTCAGCATTGTTAACCACTAAAATACTAGCTGGAATAATGCTTGAAACGCTTCTAACTTCAAGCTTCTTTTTCCCTCTACAGTAAGGACATGACACCCTAATAGCAGGAGACAAAAACTATTCTTCTCCAAGTGGGTTCTTTAGATTTGTAGGGATTACTTCTAAATTCTCCTTTGGAACAACCTATCTCTGGATACTTATATGTCTCCCTTGTATTACATTTTGGGAGCTACAAGACATGTCATTCAGAAAGATATTCATAGTACTTTCAAAATGGTGAAGGATTTGATTTCTTGCTTATAATTGGGTTATTCAATTTTTGTTTTTAAAATGATTAATTCTAATTATCAGCTGTTCGGAGTGTCTACAATAGAAGGGCATATAGGTTCCACTAATACATATATATTTATATAGCAGTAATACCTATTTTGACAGTGGAAGCCACCAGTTTGGAGAAGGGTAAGTTATCATAGTTTCACTTCCAATATGAAAAAATCTATTTACTCTTGGGGTCCCAAAGGGTGTAACTAGAGGTAAACCTTTACATGAATATCTGGGGTTGGGAGTGAAGGCAATGATGGGGTTATGACAGATCAGTAGGAAAATGCACATGCAGAGTGTAATCCTGCTAAAATATGTGTATGTCTTCCTTAAATCTTGCTTAACAGAAAACAGATTGTTAATGATCTTTTAATTGCAAAAATAGCATTAATGAATCAGACAACAGCACCAGTGTTAAAAAGCCATTTGTGGTGCTGGTGGCAGAAGACATAAAGCCATCCTCCAATCTTACAAAGTCCCCCCCCCCCCACATTTGTTTTAAACAAAATGAGAGGACCTCTCCCCCATAAAAATAACATTAAAGTTTTGGATATCCCAAAGTATTCCTTTGCATTTTCTCTAGCAGCCTTCCCTTCAAGCCATTATGTTAATTAGTGTTTGATCAGATGATTAAATTATAATTTGATTAATCCAATGTGCTAAATGCTCTGAATGAATGCATTTTGTATTGCCTGAATGCCTTCCCTTTAAGAGCTTCTATTTGCTAAATGCTCCCTTCCCCCCTTGTTTCCTCTGATTATTGCTTTTTTATATTAAAGGCACTGTGGCCTCTTTGATACATTTTGGCGGTCCTTTGTGTCTGCCATTATTTTTTTCAAGCTTGAAATTGAAAGGCCTGCTGCTGCTGCTTTTGTATAATGCACTGCCTATCCCAACTTGCAGTATTAAAACATATATTTCTCTGTTCTTATTTCTCCTTGTGTTATCTTAAATGGTTATAAATGTTTATGAGCTGGCAACTTCTTGAAATTATCTAATACATTTATTTTATAGATTTTTTAAATTAAGGTTAATTTAATGTATCCTCAGATAAGACCCATTATTTACTACTCAATCTGATGCAAGTTTCCTCTTTTACACTCCACTGTACTGAATGGGATTTACTCACCCATCATCTCTTCTTATTTCTTTTGAATACTAGTTCTGCCGTGTGAGTAGTATCTCACCTTGAGACCCTGGATGCATCACAGTGCCACAAAGATGGCCTATGATATTAATGGTCCTTCCTTCCTTCCCTCCCTCCCTCCCTCCCAATTAATATGTCTGTATATGTTTTAAATACTATTGTTGTATGTTAACTGTTATTATCCACAATCATTCTCAGTCGCTTTCGTGCATAAAGGGTACTCTGCTCAATAACCTACAACATCGGTTATGAGCCAAGAATATCCTTAACAACTATGAATGGCACATGTTGATTTTGTAGTAAACTGAAATTTTCAAATAAGACCATGTTTTGAAATACAGCCATAGAAAACTGAAGAATGCCAGCTGGGTGACTTTGGGCCAGTCACTCTCTCTCAGCCCAACTCATCTCACAAGGTGGTGGTTGTGGGGAAAATAGGAGAAGGAGTATTATGTAAGTTCTAAGTTATTGAGCTAGTTATAGAAATAATAAAGGCAGGATAAAATCTAGATAAAATCTAAAAAAATATTTTTCTGGATACTTAAAAGATTTCCCGGTGTGATTTTGGACATTTGTGGATAGCTTAAAGTTTTAGTGAATCAGTTAGAATGATATTTTTGTACTATATGTGCTGTATAGTTTAAACCCATGTGTTATTTCTTATTCTATATTACAACCTTTTTCCACCCTCAATATAGTTATTGATCTTCTGAGTAGGAAGATATGTTACAGAGTGAACAAAGTAATACCAAAACTGATTTTCTTTTTTTGGCACCTCAGTAAGATAGAGCAATAAAATGGAAAGCTAATATTTAGTTTTTTTCTCTTCCTTAAACAACATTATTTCTGCAAAAATATGACATGTTTTCAATATATATAGTGAGAATTACTTCTGAGTAAATGAATAGCCTGTTTTGGTTAGATATGAAATTGAAGGGAAATCCAAATGAAATCAATATTTGATGTGATCTCCCATTGCCTTCAAAAGAGCATCAATTCTTCTAGGTACACTTGCACACAGTTTTTGAAGGAACTCAGTAAGGTTCCTTCAAGGTTGTTCCAAACTTCTTGGAGAACTGTAGATCTTGTGTGGATGTAGGCTGCCTGAAATTATTCTGTCTCTTCATGTAATCCACGATGATGTTGAGATTATGACTCTGTGGAGCCAAACCATCTCTTCCAGGACTTCTTGTTCTTCTTTATGCTGAAGATAGTTCCTAATGACATTGGCTGTATGTTTGGGGTGTTGTCCTGCTGCAGATACTCCTCCCTGAAGGTATGGCATGATGGATAACTATTTGCCTGTATTTCTCAGCACGAAGGACACCATTGATCCTGACCAAATCTCCAATTCCATTTGCAGAAATGCAGCTCTAATTTGCAAGGAACCTTCACTAGGCTACTAGACTCCTGCAGATACTCATTATTGTACTATTCTCCAGTCCTTCAGTGAACAAACTGCTTCCTGCTACAGACAAAATTTTCATAATTTGACTCATCAGTCTAGAGCACCTGCTGCCATTTTTCTGCACCCCAATTCCTATGTTTTCATGTAGAGTTAAGTTGCTTAGTCTTGTTTCCATATCAGAGGTATGGCTTTTTGGCCTTGATTCTTCCATGAAGGCCACTTCCGGCTGGACGTCTCCAGACAGGAGATGGGTGTACCTGTGTCTCACTGGTTTCTGCCAGTTCTATGCTGATGGCACTGTTGGATATCATCTGATGTCAAAGGGATGTAAGCAGTCTTTCATCTGCTGCATTAAGTTTCCTTGGCTGGCCACCATGTCTACAATTCACAGTGTTGCTCATGTGCTTCTTCAAAGAAACTTGAACAGCACATCTTGAAACCCCAGTCTGCTTTGAAATCTTTGCCTGGGAGAGATCTTGCTGATGCAATATAACTACCTTTTGTCTTGTTTCTGTGCTCAGTTTTGCCATAGTGTATGACCTGTGATATGAAACTATCCTCTGCAAGCTCCCCTTAGTAGCAGATTTTGGCTGTTCCTTACCAATTTTAAGCCTACTACATAGCTGGTTCTGTTTCAGTTAATCGTGTTTCAAGCTAAATTGATGATACCTGCGTGGCATAATTAGTTAATCATATACCTGACTGTAATCCTACAAAATCCCTGATTTTGTACAAGTGATGCTATTTTGTAGGGAAAGGGTGATCACACCAAATATTGATTTGATTTTGATTTCTCTTCTGTTCATTTAGTTTTCATTTTGTTAATGGATAAAAATAAACTATTAACACTTCTATTTCTGAAAACATTCTTAATTTACAGCATTTTTACACAACTGCCTAACACTTTTATGCAGTACTGTATATGATGACTTTGTGTAGTGTACAAATAGACATAAGATCATAAAAGCTATATATAAATATTATGCTAAAAATAGTTGAAACCAAGAATAAAATAGAACTAAAAAGGCAGGAGAGTGGCTTTAGGGGCCTAACAAGCCCCATGGCTGATTGTGTGTGTGTGTGTGTGTGTGTATGTATGTATGTGTGTGTGTGTGTGTATATATATATATATATATATATATATATATATATATATATATATATATATGCATATTCTTTCTAGCCAGGTTTTACCTACGTAAACTAAGTTGTTCTGCAGCCCTGGTTCTGTGAAATCTCATTCACAAGCTTCTGGGCCTTTTTTTCTGTTGACAAACTGCAACTCTGTGTTGCTCTCTGGGAGAGCAATATATATATATATATATAGGCTGTGTTCTGATTGGGTGGAAGTGTGTTCTGATTGGGTGGGAGCTTGGCTGTGCTCTGATTGAATGGGGGGTTGTCTCTGCTCTGATTGGCTGGAGGTGTGTTCTGTTTAGGTGGGGGCTTGGTTGTGCTCGGGTTAGTCTGAGTTGCAGGGGGATTTGAGCTGCTGAGCTGCGTTGCTGTTGTTTGGCTTCACGTTCGTGGTCGTGCCACATCTTCATGGTGGGTGTCAGTTTGCTTCATGTATGGATTGGAGAGGTTTAAAGTGGCTAATGATGCAGCTGTGGTCTGGCTTCTGGTTTGTGGTCGTACCTCATCGGTGTGGGTTTGGGTTTGCTTTTTGCATGGATGTGTGGTGGTGACATCCTGTGTGGTTTTTGTGAGTGTGGGTCTGGTGTCATTCTTTGTGTTAGGGACTCGTTTGTCAATAAGGGTGGGTTTCCAAATGACTGGTAGGCGGGAGGTATCATCTCATGTATTCATGCTGTGTGGGCGTTTTTCTATCTCAATGGCTTCTCTGATTATTCTGTTGTTGCTAAAAGTGTTCAGTTTTGACGATAGTTCTGGTCTTTTTAAAGTCAATTTCATGTCCTGTGGCTTTAAGGTGTTGGACCAGGCCAGACCACAGCTGCATCATTAGCCACTTTAAACCCCTCCAGTCCACACATGAAGCATGGTCGTGGCACAACCATGAACACGAAGCCAAACAACAGCAATGCAGCTCACCAGCTCAAATCCCCCTGCAACTCAGACTAACCCGAGCACAACCAACCCCCCACCTAAACAGAACACACCTCCATCCAATCAGAGAACAGCCAAGCCCCCATCCAAACAGAGCACAGCCAAGCCCCCAACCAATCAGAACACACTTCCACCCAATCAGAACACAGCCAAGCTCCCACCCAATCAGTTCAAACCCCCACTGGCAGTTAAAAGGAAGAAACAGCTGCGATCACATATTGCTTCTAGAAGCACGAAGCCGAAAACAGCCTGAAGATGACGAATGAGACTTTGTCGAAACGTCGCCAAGACACTTCCAATTTTACGTGGGAGAAAACCCGAATAACCAAAGAGCTACATACAAACACCCGCGAAAACCTCAGTGTATGTATGTATATGTATGTGTGTGTATATATATATATATATATATATATATATATATATATATGTATATGTATATGTATATGTATATGTATATGTATATGTATATGTATATGTATATATGTATGTATGTATGTATGTATGTATATGTAAGTTTTCACGGGTATATATGTGTGTATAGTTAATATTTCGGGTTTCTTCCCGTGTAATTGTGAACATATCCCTAAAAGGGTAGGAGCGACGTTTCGACAGAATCTCATCTGCCATCATCAGGCTTATGTGAAGGGTCTTTTGCTGTAACTGTTACAGCAAAAGACCCTTCACATAAGCCTGATGATGGCAGATGAGATTCTGTCGAAACGTCGCTCCTACCCTTTTAGGGATATGTTCACAATTACACGGGAAAAAACCCGAAATATTAACTGTACACACACACACACACATATATAATGCCATCTTCTTATGTCTCCCTTCTTTCAAATCCCACTTCAAAGCTCATCTTAGCTGAGTCACTGTCTTTCTTTTGCTATGCTGCACCAAAACCCATAACATACCTAAACACATACAACAATCAGTTACATATTCTTTTTTTTTAACCTTGCCTTCATTTTATCTTCCTCCCTCTGATATTTTTCCTGTCAAAATATAACTCCTGAGGGCAGAAACCTTTTATCTTGTATTCTATAATAAAAAGGAAATGCATGCTGACAGCATTAATAAGAAAGATAAATATAATAAACAGTTTAACTGAGTATAAATGTCTGTACTTTTTTCCCCTTTTATTCTGGGATAGGAAATAATGATGTATCATGGAAAAAATGATTTTCTAGAAAAACTGTTATTTTGAATTGTGAATGCAGTTCAGTAGTTTCAACTGTAATAATAACCAAGTCATGCAATTTTTAATTAGATTTAGGGGTATGCATTGGGAAAAGCTGGTCATGAAATTAGAATTTTAATTGATATTCCACTTCTAAAACGATTGCATTGCAAGTTATCTGGCCAGGTACTGTATGTGCCTTGCTCATTATTAAAACCTTGTTTAGAAGAAACTGAAATTATTTTGCCTAAAATGTTGGACAGGGATTGGCTTTTAACAATTTTTTTTTAACAATTTGAATCATACATTGGAAGAACTTGCCTATGAGCTTCACAGACTCTGGAGCTACCTTGCTTAATGTTTTCACCTTTTCCTCTGAGTAATTGTTTAATACATATTATGAATTGAATATATTTAGTTTCAAACTACAAGTATATTGTTTAATCTCACTATATGACACAACAGAGAAAGAGGCTTTTTTTTTAGGGAGGAGAACATTATTTAAGATAATGCAGATAATCCTCGCCCTTCAACAGTTCACTTAGTGACTGTTCAGAGTTACAATGGCACTGAAGAGAGCGACTTAAGTTGAAGCATCCCCATGATCACATGATCAAAATTCGGATGCTTGGCCACTGACTCATATTTATGATGGCTGCCATGTCCTGCATCATGTGACCTTCTGACAAGCAAAGTCAATGGAGAAGCCAGATTCACTTAACAATCATTTTACTAATTTAATAACTGCAATGATTCATTTAACAACTAACAAGAAAGGTAATAAAATGGGGCAAAGTTCACCTAACAAATGTTTTGCTTAGCAGCAGAAATTTTGGGCTAGGTTGCAATCATAAGTCAAGGACTACCTATAGTTCGAATTCTGAATTCCAGTCTGAAACTATTCACAAAAACAATAATCATCCTGATCTATTACTAACAATAGTTATTTCATCAGATTACATTAACACTTCGCATCCTGTAACTGGTTGTTATAGGAGCTGTAACTTTAAGAACTCACTAGACAATCTGTGACACACACACACACACCAAATTCTTTTAAACTTGTACTTGAAGCCTTTCTGAAAAACTTTTCAGTTATCATTTGAAAATGAAGCTAAGTGTGCTTCAAATAAATAAATACATGGTAAATGATTGGCTTTTTGAGTTAATATAACATCAAAATTATTTGCAAATGAATACAATGAAGCTGATTATTGTAATTTTGAAAGAGGTTCTAAATTGTACCAATATCTTTATGTCATTTCAGTGCTATTCTGAGACACGACAAACAGCTGGCTTATCTAGGAAATATCTGAATGTTTTGTTTTATTATTCTTAGAGGAAACTATTTTCCTAATTTACATTTGATTTTAAATTACAGAGCCATTTTCAGTTGTTGTTCTTGTAATAATTTCAATCTAGTGACATAACCCATTTCATTTTTCACTTTTGGAGACCATCAAAACACTGATTTTAGATCATTCGAATATAATAATCACCATCTGATAGATTATCTTTGAAATTATATGTGACAGCTTTCTATGTTAAACATAAAAATAGCTCAGACAAATAGCAGAGGTCAGCTTCTTTTACAACTGATTTGGTTTTGATGGCACATATGAATTCAAAGTTAAAGGTTTCCCCTGTCCAGTTGTATCTGATTCTAGGTGTTGGTGCTCACCTCTGTGTCTTAGCCAACTGAGTCAGCATTATTTAAAGACATTTTTGTAGTCATGTGGCTAGCATGACTATATGCCAAGGCGCACAGAAATTAGGTGTTAATATAATTAATTTAATATGAATTTAGTAGGATATTAAATGGAAAAGATATATCTTGGGTATTTATATATTAATCATGTTCCTTTTTATATTTCAAGATATTTTCCAACACAATTTCAGCTGTACACAAAGTTTTATTTAGTCTTCATTATTTTGCGGTAATTTTGATTGTAGATGTATTCATGTAGCGTACTTAACCTATTTCTTGTGTTTTTTCTGGGTTTACTCAGGGTAATGTTGCTTATTGTTAGCTTTTGTTCCACTTAGTTACAGGGTCAACTTGCTTTGTACCAGGGTGGATTTGATTTAAATCAAATTGATTTAAATCACAATTTAAATCATGATTTAAATCACTAGTAAAAAGGCTTGATTTAAATCAACTCGATTTAAATCATAATTTTTAAAGAGCAACTGTCATCTCTGCTACTCCTTTGACCCACTGTTGACTCACTGATAGTCCCAGTGTTGCAGAATATACAGCCTCATGCTACATAACTAAGCTCCATTTCATGCTGAATAAACTAAATTATTTATGTATCTTAAATAGAAAACTATCTTACGATAGATTTTTACCCCAAAAGTTTTTTATTAAAATAAATTCGATTTAAATAAAAAAAATCCGATTTAAATCAAAAAAATCTGATTTTTTTTTATTTTTTTAAAAAAATCATTGATTTTTATCCACCCTGCTTTGTACTGTAATAACCAATGCAGCTTGCAAACTAGAGGTGTAACATGAACAGATCTTGGTGCATATGTATTTGCCTGTGCTGCTGCACTGTGCACCAACTAAAGCTTCCAAATGCTATTCAAGGGTAGCCCCATGTAGAGTGCATTATAATAATCTACATGAAAGGTGACCAGGGTATCAGTGACTGAGCATAGTGCTTCCCATCCAGGAATGGATGCAACTGGTGCACAACACAGAGCTGAATAAAGGCCATCCTAGCTATGACTGCCTCTTCAAGCAGGAGTTGTGAGTCCAGAAGGACTCCAGATTACACAGCAGGTCTGTCTGGAAAAGTGAAAACCCATCCAAAACCTAAGACAGTAAGATCTTAGATAGAGGTGGCCCCAAACCCAGTCACAGTCTTGCGAGGATTGAGCCAAAATCTGCTGTTCCTCATCTATACCCATACAGTTTACAAGCACCAAGAAAGGACATTGGCAGCATTGCTTACTTCATCAGAGACAGAGCTATATGGCTGGGTATCATCAGCATACTGATGATACCTCACCCCATGGCTACAGATAATCTCACACAGTGACTTTATGTAGTTGTTAAATAACAGTGAAGAGAGTACTGAATTCTTAGGACTCCAGAGTTTAGGGGCTGAGGATGGGATATCTAACCCCCAATCAATGCTGACTGAAACTGGTCACTGAGGAAAGAAGAGAGTCAACTCAATACAGTACTGTTTTCTTTTAAACCCACAGCTGGTCCAGAAAGATATCATGACTGATGGCATTGTAAGCCACTGAGAGGTTAAGGAAAGTAAGGATGGATGCCTTACTTCCATTCTGCTTTTGTCAGAGTTCATCAAAATGCACAACTAATGCTGTCTCAATTCCATACTCACCCTAAACAGGGCCACCAGTTGGTTGCCCACAGATGGAATAAGAGCATAGAAATACTGATGCGTCATCTCCCTTACCACCATAATGTAAGCCTTAATACTAGTTTTCACCTGGGTTTGGTTGAGTTCATTTTTTCTTCTCTACCCTCAGTACCTTAGCTGCCTCTTAATTTGCTGCTTCTACCTCAGTTCTTCCTTAAGCCACAAAAAGAAACAGGCTCCACAAAAGGAGAGACCACGATCCTATCCAAGGCCTTTGTTGCCTTCCTGTTGCAGGCAACAACTAAGTCCTCAGATGGACCATGCAGCAGACCCTCAGAAATACATACCTACCTACTCCAGTTCCCTTTAGGGGTGGACTGTATGAATAACTCCTGACTCCTTGCAGTGTGTGGCAGGTAACAGCAGAATATCCCATGGTTATCACGATATGATATCCTGACTATGACAAAAGAGCTACAGACAGCTCCCCCAGTTCCAAAGCATATTGCTACTGTTCCATCAAGTGTCACTGTATCACTCAGATAGGTGGCATAAAAACTTAATAAATAAATAAATAAAACCAGATCAGTTGTGTAATCACTGTCCCACAGTGAGCTCTGGATGCCCTGGATAGGTCCATAGTTGTCATGGTAGCCATGAACTCCTGACTAACCTCAAACTCTTTTCCCAAGGAAGGCAAATTGAAGTCCCTTAGAATCATAAGCCTGAGGAACTTCATTTCAATGGAGTCAAGGAGCTCAGGCAGAGAGGCTGCTATATAGCAGAGAGGTTGGTACAATAACAACAGTACCAACTGATCTCTAGAGCCCAACTTAACAGGAACTCATATCCAGTAATTTACGAAGCAGCACTCTTGGAAATCGTAAGGGACTCCCTTATGATAATTGCCATTGTAATTATATATCATGACAAATATATTTATGCATCACAGGTGTTTTTCAACTTTTTAAACATGCAGTCAAAACCTCTGCAAATCTGTCTTAGATTCTGTTTGAAGAATGTATTACACCTTTTTTTAAAAGCAAATTGAGAATATAATAGTTTTGGGTTGCATTCCAAGTTATACCAAGAAAAGTTACTCACATACTTTATCCATGAATGATGCCAGGGTAAAAATCTGAAGTAAGGATGATTTAATTGTGACTTTCTGTTTGTAAATTCTAGTTTCTCTACAACTCAAACTGGATAAAGCTTCATTTAAGAAATTCTTATTCGGGAGATTAAATCAATGAATTGGTCTGAAGCTTCTAGTTGTGCCAGCTGGATTTTAGCTATTACTATCAATTACTACAAAGAATGAAACATGACATACTTCTTCTCCAATTTATCTTCATAAGAAAGCTGAGAAATTGTGACCAAACTAAGAATACAGATTAAGTTTCAAGGCTGAATAATGCTGAATGAGGGCAGTTTCGGAATTTCTATACTATTTTGGTATAGCAATAGCACTCAAACTTATATATTGCTCCATAGTGCTTTACAACACTCTCTGAGCTGTTTACAATAGTATTTAGACTTATATACCGCTTTGCAGTGCTTTACAGCCTTCTCTAAGTAGTTTACAGAGTCAGCATATTGCCCCAACTATCTGGGTCCTCATATTACCGATCTCGGAAGGAGGGGAAGGTTGAGTCAACCTTGAGCCTGGTGAGATTCGAACTGCCAAATTGCAGGCAGTCAGCAGTCAGCAGAAGTAGCCTGGAGTACTGCATTCTAACCATTGCACCACCAGTGATCCTAAGCTGCAGATATGTGCTATTTTGAGGAGCTATGGACACATTTTAATCAGAGGTATGATGTCATACAACTTACAATGCTGTGCCTCAAACCATTAGTTTGATGCAGTATATCAGCACAATTATTATTGGAAAGTTCTCTTGAGTTGTTCTCAGTGTGGTAAGAGGTAACCCACAGCATTATATTCAGCACAAATTACTGTTTATTTTATACATTTTGACAATGTAACTGGAAAATAAAAAGCTTTTTCCCCCTTAACTGCTCTTTTTTTCAATAAAAAAACCTATCAGGAAATAATAAAACACAGAAGATGACTGTTCTTGAACCATTATAGCTTTGGATTCAGATCCTCCTTGGATCAATTTCTTGTTAAAAGAAATTTTAACAAATGTACCTTTATTTTTGCTTATTCATTTGGAAATAGTTCTGTTTTTCTGTGATTGTCTAAATTTGGCTTGGCATTTTTTTAGCTAACTAGCAGAGAACATATAACTTTGTTTTCTCTTTTTTAATTACACAGTTGAGATAATGCTTTGAATTTTTGATGGGCTTTGGGTGACATACAGATTTCTTTTTTTTTTTTATTGAAAAGTTTTATAAGAAATACAAACAATTTTCTCCCGCCCACCCTTTCCCCGTCCCCACATAATAGAAAATATACATTTTCTTATACATAATAAATCCTACATATACATGTTTCCCTTAAAGAAAGCATTAAAATAAAACATTTTAATTACATTTGGAGTTGCTCTTCTTCTCTTTCTTCCCTCATTCCACAACAAACCTTCTTCTCCTCCTCCTTTCTTTCCCTTCCCTCCCTCCTCTTCTCTCCTACTTTCTCCTACCTCCTCTCCTACCTCATCCTACTTCCTTTTCCTTTCCCCCACTTCTCTCTTCTTTTACCCCTTCTCACCTTCACTCCTACTCCTGTCCCCTTCCCTTCCTCCTCTCCTTTCTTCCATTCCTCTCCCTCCCACTCCTCTTCCTACCCTCTCCTCCTCTCTCTAACTTCTTTGCTGTAAAATATTCTCCTCCTTTAGTATCTGAGCAACTCCTGTATTCTAATTGTAGATACTTTCTTCTGTTAAAACATTTCTCTATTCATCACTTTTTTCCCACCCCAATCCTTATCCCACCCTCCCCACCCAGAGCAAAAACAGGTTATAGCATCTAACAAACATATGCTAAAATAAACTAACTAATTATAAACTCCCACACGTTCTTTAACTCCCCTTGCTCCAATTCATCAACCTCCCTTTTATAAATTCTCACAACCAATTAAGTTAAATTCATTCTTCCTAATTATAAAAAACGTTTTCTTGATGTATAATCCAATACTTTAACAGTATTACAAACAGTAAAAATCATGAATAAATTCTATTTCCATACCCTCAAACATCATTCTTTTTGAACATTACTCCCTAATGAAATTCTGAATTTAACATTAATCCTCTTTCCTTCAGAAAAATTGAGCATCTTGAAATCTTACACATTTTATCTCATATATCTTTTCAAATAATATAATCTTATGTTAAACATTCTAAAAATCTCTTAATACCATTAAAACACTTATTTACCAAATATAAATTTCAAAATCTACAGGAGGATATCTTTCAGATTTTCACTTAACCATTTTAATACCTCTAACTTTTTAAAAAGCAGCCCTTTTACTATCCAAAACTAATTATCATTTTGTAATAGGATTCTGAATTTAACATTAATCCTCTTTGCTTCAAAAAGTTGGGCATCCTGAAAGCTTACACAATTTATCTCATATATCTTTTAAAATAATATAATCTTGTGTTAAACATTTTAAAAATCTCTTAATACCATTAAAACACATATTTGCCAAATGTAAATTTCAAAATCTACAGGAAGATATCTTTCTTAATCTTCTGTTCTTCTCTTCTTTCTATATTTTTTCCAATACTTTTTTTTTTATAAATTCTTTCAACAGTCCCCCCAATTTTATTTTTGAAAATTTTAAAATGTTGATTTGAGGTTGATGTTTCTGAAATACTCGCTCTCTTCTTGAGGTCACGTTTTCTAATTTGAAATCCCCATTTCGACTCTTCTTGCTTGTATAATCATTCAGTCCATTCCTTTGTCCATATAGCCAAAATTTGTTGCCATAAAATTGTCAGCTTGCAATAAATAGTCTATTTGTTGCTTTTCTATCAATTGAATGGAAACGTCCGCCAAAACCTTTGTTTCAACTGTGCCAGTCTGCCTTCCAATCCTGACAGCCTTTTGCTCTTCCAAAAACAAACTCCTCTGAGTAATTTCCTGCTGCCCCTCCAACAACTGCTTATGTTTTCCCAAGCTGTTTTTTGAAAAAACTCTTTCAATTGTATCCAAAAGAACAGAATTAAAAGAGTCTAGAAGTTCTTGAAAAACCTGAACAGTCACAGCTTGAGAATTTGCTGATCCCTCCAACAACTGCTTCTGATTTTCCAAGCTGTTTTTGAAAAAGCTCTTTCAATTGTATCCAAAAGAGCAGAATTAAAAGAGTCTAGAAGTTCTTGAAAAACCTGAACAGTCACAGCTTGAGAATTTGCTGATTCACCAGCCCTGATGTCAGCCATATTTCAGCCACTATCAGGACAACAATTCCAACTATTTTCCACACAGTATAAAAGCAAGCTTTTAATTAAAGTCAGTACCAAATTCTTTTCATCGATACCAAATTCTTTTCCTGGCCGCTTCCACTTTAAAACTTTCTCTTAAAGTGTAATCCAGTAGCTGTATCACTGTTGCAAACGTTAACAAGCGTTAACAAGCACTTTCCCTAGTAGCTTCCTCCTCCCGCTCTCAGACGCCATTTTCTGCATTTTAAAACAGAGTTAAAGTGTTACTTGCAATTTTTTCCTTTTTTCTCCTGATTTGCTCTGTCTGCGATCAAAGTAAAGATGTTAAAAGTCCCCCCAGTTATTTTCAGCAGATTTTGGTCGCGGCTTCTAGCTCTGCTTTAGCGGAGTCGTCCCTGGTCCGGAGCAGCTTGACAGGCTTCAATAGGGAGCCCACACCCTTCGCGCCCCAGGATTTCTCCTAGCGCACTTGGGGGGCTCTACCTCCGCCTGTCGGCTCTTCTCTCTCCCCTTTGCCCAGGGAGAGGGTTCCAAGCCTCCAGACAGCTGTTTTTCGGCTGTTCTGGGGCTTTTACGGAACCAGGGATCGGGTGCTTGTAAAAGAGCATCTTCGAGGCTAGTGGAGCCAACCGGAAGTTCCCATACAGATTTCTTGAATGTTTTACATATGTTCTTACTTTGTTTTGACATAAAACATCTTTTTCAAGATTTAAATATAGCTTTTATTATTGAAATAATAAGATCAAACAAATTTTCCAGAGTAGTACACAGTAATGTATAAAGTTAATCATAACCAACTGAACAATAAAACATCCAAAAAACCCCCCAAAACATTTAGATATAAAAATTGCTAAATGTATCAAAGGCAAACATGGAGTAAATTCTATATCCCATCTGGAAACCAGCAAAGAAGTGTGATTGCTGATCTTGCAAGAGAATTAATTATTAGCTCTTGGTGCAAAAGAACTAAAGGCACCATGGCAAAAGATACCATGGCAACCATTACTTGGTATCGAATTGGAATTCAGATAAGAAGAAACTGGCATGAGAGATAATTTAAGAAACATGTTCTCTGAGATATGCCATGAAATGCATTTTCAATAAATGCCAGAACCTTGAAAAGATTCTAAAACAAAAAAGAACATGAAAGAAACTTGGATTGGAAAATTAGGGTGTGGCAAAGAAGCTAAAAGGAGCATCAGAAGAGAAGAGGAATTTTGCAACTTTCTCCTGAAGAATCCATGTATTAAAATGAAAAATAAATGATATTTGTAGTGACCCAATATATATTGGAAGAAAAATATAGAGACCTGCATTGTCCATCACCAAATAGGGTTCTTGCCAGGGCTGTAGTCTGGAATCAACTCTGGCTAGCTACATTGATTTAATTAAGTTACCAGATCTTTAGTGATGCAATTTGTGAGTCTGTTATTACAGAAATGTGCTAGGCATCTGATAGTTTGTAGAGAGTGATGACACTGACTCAGGTTGCAGATTCCTGATGGTAACCTAGCAACATAGGTTAGAGATTGCACTGCTGGTTTGCAGATAAATATTTGTATGAGGACTTTTCATTCATTTAAAAAGAATGAAGAGTTCTGGTTTATTTCAGGTGTCTGATAGAAATAAGATAGCAAGCTAAAAGCAAAAAGAAACTAGATGGTACACAATATTTAAAGATGTATATTGTTTAAAAACAATCCATAGTATGCCAATAATAATGATGACTGGCAAAAGAAAGCAAAGATGGTACCAATCGTAATGGATGCCTTGGATGCAATTCCAAAACATCTGGAGCAGCAGTTAAATAGCACTAGCATTGAAAAAAAATCATCAGTCAATTGCAAAATACAGCTTTATTTGGAACAGCTTACATTCTGTGACCATACCTTTAACATCACCAAGCAGTAACATCTGTCTTTCCCAGATCCTTGGAAGGACTTGATAGGTGGACAAAAATGCCAAATCCAGTGTAAACATCTGACACTGCAATGAACCATAATAATGACAAAATGTCAAATTCAATCTAAACAGCTGGCTGACTATGGGACTAACCACAATAATATTGCATCTGGTTCATTGTTTCACTAATTTCCAAGCAGTTTGTTTCTAATGTCTTTTACATTTACACTACAGACTTTTTGTGGCATATATACATTTATTTTTCATCTTCCTCAAATGTAATTTACTCATTGTAAAATCATAAATGTTGGGAGAATCAGAAGTTCCCCAAGATGTGTATTTCAAAAAAATTTGAAAGATCAACACGTTATATTACAAAATGAACTGAACAAATAAAACCACTATATTAATTGTATTCCTTAATTAGTCTATGTTTTTTGGAACAGGAATATCCCATGTAGTACTGAATCAAAATTCTTCACTTCCTGTCTGATCAAAGATAATACTCCAAGTTACAAAGGACAGAAATGCTGAATAGGTTTGATATAATGTCCTTGTGGGAACGGAGAAAGCCTAGAACACTTTACCAAAACTGAATGATCCACTTCATCCTCAATATAAATTATTGCATACTAGAAGAATATAGGATTTGCTGGATTATTTTGATGATAAAAAGATGATGAACATTTTTGGATTTTCAACAGAAAATCATTTTTATGTAAAATGGAAGTAACTCATGCCAAATTTTGGGAAACACAGCACTCAGACCGCCTCTGTACGCACACAAAAATGGCTGCTGAAGGATTTTCTTTTTCTTAAGAACCAAAGAAAGGGAGATTTCTAATGGCAATTGAGTGAACAATGAAAAATACTTATTTATTCTATGTCTCTTCCGGAAGCTGTACTTAAGGTTGCAAAAATTTGTAACAGCTGAAAATAGCTCATTTGGATGTGAAATTTGCTTTGTGGTAATAGGTGGTCTGCAGTTTCTCCCATGGCTGTTACCTTGACTGTATCTGTACGTGTGCTGCATTAAATAGAGTGTTTGTAAAGCACAACATGTTCCAAGAGGAACATTCTAAAAAATCTAAAGAAATGCTGGTGTCTTATTTTTGTAATGACTAATAGCAAAGCTGGAACTATAGCTGGAAGCCTCTAGGAAATGGCAGTGATTGTACAGCCCTGTATCTTTCTGAAGCTGTTCCTTCTTGATGAAGAATTTTGTTAAAGCTAGCATAAATCTCCACAATAACCCATCCTGCTGAATAAGAAGTATTATTGTTTTACTATGACTGTCAGTTTCTGGGGATCTTTTTTCTCTTCCCTATAGTCTGTGACTTCTTCAGGTTATTTACTATGATGGGTACATCCACATGATTCTGTGCCAGGATTAAAAGCAGTCCTTGATTTCTGAGGCTCCCTGTGAGCAGTGCTGGAGGCCTGAATTAATCCGCTGTGGGGTTTGGTGGGCAGGGGGAATTGGGGAGTGGCAGAGATGGCTCAGTTTCTCTTTTCCAGTGATTGTCTAATATCTTCTTCCAGCTCCTGAGCTTCAAATCTTGTAAGGGAAATGCATTAGTTTAAGTACTTTATAGCTTCCACTCAGTATTCCAAAATGACAGAAACAGTTGCAGCTAGTCCTTGACTTTGTTTAACTATAATTCAAAGTTATGACAGTGCTAAAAAAAACAGTCACAATGTCCCTGCAGTCACATGATTATGCTCCAGTTGCTTGGCAACAGCTCACACTTGCAACAATTTCAATATCCTGCAGTCACCTGATCACCATTTGCAAATTACCAAGCCAGCTTCTGATGAGCAAAGTCAATGGGAAGCTGTCAGGAAAGGTCACAAGTTGTAGTGTTTTGATGTTCTGCTTAACAGCTGTTGCAAAAAAGATCATAAAATTGGGTGTAGTCATGTGATGCCTCACTTAATGACTGTACTATTTAGTCATGAATTTCCGGATTCCAACTGTAGTCATAAGTCAAGGACTACTTATATTCCACCTGATATGCAGAGAAACTTCAGAATAGATACAAATCTTTCAGAGGTTACTTTTAAGTACAAGAAAACTGTTTTTACAGTGGGTGATATTGAAAATATAGTATTAAGGAGAAGAAGTGAGAACATATACTTATTTTTCTTCTTCTAGTAAGTATTTGGCAGAGAGGACATAATCTGCCAAATATGTTTTGTCTTAATGTGGCTGTTATATGTAAAATGTAGAGCCTGTAGTTATCCCTTATTTCAAGGGATCTTCTAGAATTTATACTTCTATTCTTGATGTAAGGAATCCAGTACTAATCCATAATCTTCAACAAATGATTCTCTGGATTCTGTTTGAAAACCTACAGTGAGAAAAATCCACCCTCCCCTTTAAGTAAACTATATATTCATCCTCATTTTTTTTAATTTTCGTATCATTGACACTTACTAGATATAGCCCATCTCTTTGGACAGAAGTGAGCATGTTTTTGTTCTTTAACATGACGCCCTTTCAATTATTTGAGGAATGCTATCAAATTTTCTTTAGTCTTTCTGAATTAAACTACTCATTGTCCCATATTTTGTTGCAGAGCTAATAGCCCTGTTATATAACTATGCTAGCCACATTATTTTTGGAAATTTTGTAAAATCTGCTGAAATAAGGAAACTTTTGTCAATTTCCTGAACAAAAAGAAAAGATAATCTGGCAGGATTCATTTTTGACAAAGCATTATACCTTCAACTAAATAATGACTTATTATCCAGGATTTTTTGGTGTATTTTTTTTTCTAAATTTCTCACTAGTATCAGAATAATAATTTACCAGTTTCTTGATCTCTTCCTCCCCTAATATTTTTGAAGATAAGGACAGTATTTATATATCTCAAGTCCCCTGGCTCTTCACTTTTTTGCAAATAGATTAAAGTAGCAAGTATTTTTAGTAAAATACAATGAAATAAGATTCATTCATCTTACCTGAATTCTTTTAAAGGCAACAAAGGTATTATTATTTTGATTCTCCCAAGAACAACAGAAGATAATGTATAGATCCTAGTCCTTTCTTTGAAACAATATAGCAAGTTGGAAATTTCCTTATTAGAAATAGTATTGTGAAAGTATTGCTGATGAACGAGGACATTTTGGCTAGGATAGTGAAAGATGTTGATATCTTTCCATTTAAACATTTTGAGCCAGGGACAAGTGATTGAGAGTTGCAGGAGCATTTATACAGATTACCAATTGATGTGATACAAATTAATACCTGTTTTTCAATCTTGATCTGCAAATGTGTTGATTCAACTAACTGGCATAAATAATACATGGAACACTTGATGTTTTCTTATGCAAAATACATATTTCTGTTAATTTTGAAGTATATTTTTTAAAAAATTACTTAGAGAAAGAAGAGTTTTGCTGAAGCAGGTTTTAAGTTTAGCAATTACTATTACCACTACCACTGTTATTCCTCCTTCATTTTATCATTGCTGAAATATCCTCCTTAAATGGTGAATATGAATTTTCCTGAGGAAAAGACTGCATATAACTAGTGAAGTAAGTATGTGATATATTTTCATCCTGCTGCTCGGGCAAAATTTCCTAAAAGTTCTTTAGTAAATTAGATAATAAAAACATAAACCATACCTTAGGTTTTACAGATGCCAGTGCTTAAGTCTGACAACCCTGTTTTCCCCAAAATAAGACATCCCCTGATAATAAGCCCAATCGGGCTTTTGAGCGCATGACAATAAGGCCAAGCACTTATTTCAGGGTTCAAAAAAATATA
This sequence comes from Arizona elegans, assembly GCA_022577455.1. Taxonomy (NCBI): domain Eukaryota; kingdom Metazoa; phylum Chordata; class Lepidosauria; order Squamata; family Colubridae; genus Arizona; species Arizona elegans. The sequence continues at coordinate 59,437,548 of JAKOOJ010000006.1, forward strand.
AGACTGGATCTTATTTTTGGGGAAATACGTAGGTATAATGAATATCCAGAATGGAAATAATTAAGAGAATGGAGGAATCTGGTGAGGCTGGTTTCTGAACAGTTTTGATAGAATGGCCTTAATTCTCTTCTGCTTTTGCTTAGTGGAATAGCTGTAATTAGGTGAGACTTGAAGAAGGGAAGATTATAATTGGCAGAATGCTCTTGCTTTATATATATATTTATTTATTTTTATTTATTTATTTATTTATTTATTTATTCAATTTATATACCACCCTTCTCCTAGTGGACTCAGGGCGGTGCACAGCCAAAACTAAAATACATAACAATACAAAATTTAAAATTTATTAAAAGAATTATATACTTTGGCCCGAATTAAAACAGTGTGAATTAAAACCCATTAACAGATTAAAACTAAACAATTAATAACCATTAAAAACTAAAAAAGGGGGCGGGGTTCATGCCAGCCCTGCTTGCTGGAAAAGAAGAGTTTTCAGGGCACGGCGAAAGCCCCGGAGATCCGATATCCTTCTTATCTCCGGGGGCAAATTGTTCCAGAGGGCGGGAGCTTCCACAGAGAAGGCCCTCTCCCTGGGGGTCGCCAGCTGACATTGCCTAGCTGACGGCACCCTGAGGAGTCCCTCTTTGTGGGAGCGTACTGGTCGGTGGGAGGCTATCGGCGGCAGATGGCGGTCCCGCAAATACCCAGGTCCTATGCCATGGAACGCTTTAAAGGTGGTAACCAACACCTTGAAACGCACCCGGAAGACCACTGGAAGCCAATGCAGCTCACACAGGAGAGGTGACACATGGGAGCGACCCATCGCTCCCATAATTCCCCGCGCGGCCACATTCTGCACCAGTTGGAGCCTCCGGGTACTCCTCAAGGGGAGCCCCATGTAGAGAGCATTGCGGTAGTCCAGGTGGGAAGTGACGAGTGCCTGAGTGACTGTGCGTAAGGAATCCCGATCCAGAAAGGGACGCAACTGGCAAATCAGGCGGACCTGATAAAAAGCCCCCCTGGCCACGGCCGTCATATGCTCTTCTAAAGACAGCCGTGCATCCAGGAGGACGCCCAAGTTGCGAGGCCTATCCGTGGGGGCCAATAACTCGCCCCCAATAGCCAGCGATGGCACCAGCTGGCTATATCGGGACGCCAGAAGCCACAGCCACTCGGTCTTGGAAGGGTTGAGTCGGAGCCTGTTACTCCCCATCCAGATCCGCACGGCCTCCAGGCACTGGGACATCACTTCAAGGGCATTGTTGGGATGGCCTGGGGTGGAGATGTACAGCTGCGTATCATCAGCGTACTGATGGAACTCCACCCCAAAGCCATGGATGATCTCACCCAGCGGCTTCACATAAATGTTGAACAGAAGGGACAAGAGGACCAACCCCTGAGGCACCCCACAAACAAGGCACCTCAGGGTCGACCTCTGCCCCCCTGCCAACACCGACTGCGACCGGTCAGAGAGATAGGAGGAGAACCACTGCAAAACAGTGCCCCCCACTCCCAACCCCTCCAACCGGTGCAGCAGGATACCATGGTCGATGGTATCAAAAGCCGCTGAGAGATCTAACAGGACCAGGACAGAGGAACAACCCCTATCCCGAGCCCTCCAGAGATCATCCACCAATGCGACTAATGCCGTTTCCGTGCTGTGCCCAGGCCTGAAGCCGGACTATTATTTATTTATATTTATATATTTATTTATGTATAGCCTATAGCAAGCATAAAATATTAAGAAGGCTACTGAAACTTGAAATAAAAAATAAACATGAATTTTAATCCATTTTTAATATACATTTTGGTTAATCTTAAATACATCTTTAAATAATCTTAAGAATAGGGCAGCTATATTGCTTTAAGATGGTGGAAGGGGCAGTTTAAATATCTTTTTCTTACTCAATTTTGTCCCCAGCTGTCGTCCTTGTTTCTCTTCTCTTTATATCTGCATTAATTTTACTCTCTGTTTCTCCTTGTTTACGGTTCTTTCAATTCTTATATATTGAAAATGCTGACTTTTCAGTTGAGAAGGTCATTTACCTCTTTTAATCTATGAAGTTGGCTCTGATTGACTGACTATATGCAATTTAATTGGTGGTTTCCAGGGCTGACTGATCACACCTATAATCTAGAGAAATATCTGTTTATCTAGAAAGAGCACATATAACATAGATTGGATAAATAAGGGGAGAGTATACAGCCACGTCTTATTCCTTTGTTGACCTGAACTATTTTCTTTCAACATATTTCATTTGTACTAAGGGTTGCTGATCTATTATAACTTTTGCATGAGGACAATAAGATGTTCTGGGGTTTCCATTTTCCTAAGGATATTTCATAGACATGGTCAACCCACTCAAAGTCCTATCTATAACCAATGAAACACAAATTGAACATACACCAATTTTCAATATGTCTTCTTTAAATTTTTCTAAAACTGGCAGGAATATCTGTCACATTCCTTTCCACCTAAGGTATACTTTTCTAGTATATGAAATTAAAGATATTGTGCAATAGCTTGTGCATACTGTTAATTCTCCTTTTTTAGTATTGATAGAGTGATTTCTTCCAATCTATTGATTTCTTCAGCTTTTCTGGAATAGTTTGGTTAGAACCTTTACAGATTCTTGTTCTGTTTCTTGCTATATTTTGGTAGTTATTTCATCAGTTAGCAGAATAACAAAATGGTGGTCTTCTAGTCCAACCACAATTTCTGAAGGCAAATTCCACTGAGTTCTTGTAGTGTTACAAGTTGGTAATGTCTGGATTACTAATCTAACTTCATCTTTTAATATTAGAGGTTTTTCTATGTAAAGAATATCTCCTCGGGGGTCTGATATGTTGATATTTTTACTATAGACAATTGTACATATACTTTGTTAAATCTTTTTTGAATCAGTTACTATTTGTCCATGGGCATTCTTTGACATATCAATTCAAATTTGAATCTTTCTTCTAAGTTCAAACATCTTTTGGAAGACTTTCATTGTTTTCCCATGTCGTCCAATGTCTTCTTTTCTACCGAGATTGTTACAATACTGTTTTTTGTCTCTTTTAACAGTTTTCTGCAATTATTTGTTAAATATCTTCTTGAGAGTTTTATCTTTCTCAGCTTTGACTTTTCTTTTCTTCTTGGCAATTTCCATAGTTTCTCTGACATACAGTTTGCTTTCTTGATCTTTGGCAGGTTTCTTTTCCCCACATTCTTCCTTAACAACTTTTTTTGATTTCATTCTACAATTCCTTAGGACTTTAAAACCGTTTCTGATATTCTCCTTGAAAATGTTGGGCATGTGCTGAAACTGGTTGGCTTTGTTCTTCCTTTTTAGTTTATGCTCAAGATCATATTGTGGAAATTGGTTAGTTTTATTCTTTTGCTTTAGTTTGACTCGGAACTTGTACACAGGCAGTTCTTCTCATGTCTTTGTTGTTATAACTGAGCTACCTCTTTCCATCAACAATACAGTTAATTTTATATATAAGTGTGTGTATGTGTGTTTTGTTGACTGAAAAATGTGCTAGTAATGTAGAAATAATTCTGTTGACAGAAATGATAAGACATTCTTTTTCTTCCTATGTTTTTCCTCCTAACCCATTATTTTGTACTATAACTTCAGTCACTTTATCTTATCTATCCATGAGGTTTTCTTGGTAAAAAACACAGGTGATTTACTATTGTCTTCTTCCATGCAGTAATAAAATGATGCCTTTTGCTGTTGTTACTAAAGCGTTTATCTGTCATCTTCCTGCATCACAGTTTCCTAATATAGATGCCTGCTTGCATTAACTGGGCAACTGGAATGACCTTCATGTCTTAGCTGTTGCAAGTATATATTCTTAATGCACATCCAGGCATTCTTCATGTTCTTCCTCCTATACCATGTTGAGTGTAACATAGGATGAACCCCAATTCTTGTGGTCAAGCCTTCAATTAAACAAGAAAGAATTCACAATAGCTATTTCTTAATGATGTATGTCAGTGGTTCTTAACCTGTAATCTGTGTACCCCTGGGGGGCCACAATGTCATCACAGCTGGTCTGTGAAGGCTTGAAGAAAGGCTTGATTTAAATCTTGAGTTGAGTCTTGGAGGTCCGTGGCCACAAAAGGTATTTAAAGGGGGTTTGTGATGAAGAAAAGGTTGAGAACCACTGCTATATGTTATATAACTTATGTGAGAAATTGAAAGTGGGATTGTTATAATGCTAGTGAGGACACTCAAGCCTGTCTAAATAGAAAATATAATTATGGTTAGAGGGTATGGAGCACCTCAGATTTATTGTCTAAAAGAAAATTTTGAAATTTTTGAACACTTTTTACCAAAGCAAAGCATAGCTGCTTTAAATTGTTAGATATAGACATGGTTTTCATGCTTTTTTGTACAGTACTTCATGATACTGAAGCAGAGCATATTCCTAGTAACTTTTGTGCAAATGCTATAATTTTATTTACTTTTACAGAATTATGGAAGTTTACAGAATATGGCCTGTGAATTATACAAGAGAAGCCTGATGCTTTTGCATGTCAGAAAAAGCTATGTTTTGGCAATCAGTCAGTTTTGACTCTGGAAACAGTTTAGGGTTTGTTTGTTTGTTGCACACATTCATGTATTATTAGCACAATGATTTGTTCTACATTAGAGAAGCCATTTCCAAGAATTTAATAAGAGCTAAATAGGTGATGGGAAGAGGTGGCACTTGATCGCTTTCTCATATATTTCTTTTGAAAGATTGTGACAGCCTGCAGTCACCTATTCCTCTCTAGCTTCCTGCCCCATGTGCCCTGAACAGACATAATTCATTTTGTTTTTTCTTGCTGATAGCTGTACCCTAAGAATGAGTGAGATAGTATTTCCATAGTTATCAACATTTTCATAGGAAGAAAGTGGAGGCTTTCTGGAAACCTTTTAATCCCTTCTGTATTATTAGTAATTCAGAATGTTGTTTTGGCTTTATGAATGTTTGCTATATGATTTTATTGTTGCAAGCTATCTTGAGCACCATGTTTTGGAGAGTAAAAGTATAAAAATAAATATGTGGGGAATTTCTTTGAGAAGGTCTGATTTTCCTGTTAATTGTTTCAAAAATAGGTTTCATTTGTTTGACTTCTGTATTTTAAGGTAAAATTCAGAAAGTTAAAACAAATAATTATTTTGAAAGAGAAGGGAATGTAATATTCACATTTACAATTACAAGTATCCATTGCAATAACTAGTGGCATGTCACATAATATATGTTTGAAATTTTAGATCTCTCATTGTATTTATTTTCCAATCCAATATATTTTGCCTGGCATATGAAACATGTAGCAGGTTAGAAGATAGAATAGAAGACAATAGAATAGAATGAGCTGTAAGGGACCTTGGAGGTCTTTTAGTCCAGCCTCCTGCTCAAGCAGGAGAACCTATACTCGTGATGGCGAACCTATGGCACTGTGCCACAGGTGGCACATGGAGCCATATCTGTGGGCACGCGAGTGCACGTGCATGCTGGCCAGCTGATTTTGAGGCCTTCTGGGACCACCAGAAGTCAGGAAACGGGCTGTTTTGGGCCTCCAGGGGGGTGGGGAAGGCCATTTTTGCCCTCCCCAGGCTCCTAGAAAGCCTCTGGAGCCTGGGGAGGGCAAAAAAAATGGGCCTACTGGGGCCCCATGTCAAGAGCATGGGGAGAGCAGGAGGTCACACATGTATGCATGGGGGGACGGTGCGCATTGAATTATGGGTGTGGGCACACGCGCACACAATCCTCCCACTCCACCTGCTTTTGGCACGCGACGGCAAAAAGGTTAGCCTTCACTGACCTATACCATTTCAGATAAGTGACTGTCTAGTCTCTTCTTAAAAAACCTCCAGTGATAGAGTTCCCACGATTTCTGAAGGCAAGCTCTTCCACTGGTTAATTGTCCTCACTATTAGGAAGTTTCTCCTTAAACTTTGTTTATATTGTGCATTCCTTACATTCTTTAAAATTATCAATTACTTTGATAATTTGATACTTTGAAATAAATAAAATTCATTTCTGTACATTTCACACTTTCTGTGTTCTTTGAAATGTAGCATGGTTAATCCAAAGATTTCTTATTCATATCATTAGAGTAGCGTCTGTTTTTTGATTATAGGCCTCACCTGTTTTGCTTTGAGAATGAATGTAAGACTTCAGGAAGTAGGGCATAAAATCAATCTACATCACAATATCATATATGACATTTTGATTATATAAATAGTTCACATAACAATTCAGGGTGCTGGATTTTACTCACGTTTGCTTGGTCTAAATAGCTAATTTAATATCTATTAATTAGTGCAGATTTTTATGTCTCCCAGATATATGTATCTTGCCTTTGGTATAAAGTCATGTATTCACTGTCATCACAGAGGGTAGTCCTCGACTTAAAACAGTTCACTTAATCACCGTTCAAAGTTACAACGGCACTGAAAAAAAGCGAGTTATGACCATTTTTCACAGTTACGACCTTTGAAGCATCCCCATGATCATATGTTCAAAATTTAGATGCTTGGAAAAAAGTAACATACAAAGACCTATTAAACGCAAATGGAGAGTTATAAACAAGACAGGAGCTAAATTCTCAGGGATTTCAACTAGAGTGGTGGGCCTATCTGCAGGTCCAATCAAAATATAAAAGTGATTGAGATGGAATGGGCATTAATATAGATCTGCAGGAGCTAGATAAAATTTTGATGGGTCAGGAAAAGGGTATGATTTTTAAATGCTATAAATTGTTGACGAAGATAGGTATTGGCGAAGAAGTAGTAAGGGACACGATGATTGCCTGGGGGAAAAACTTTGGCTACCCGATTCATCTTGAAAAATGGCAAGAGATTTGGTGGGGAAATATGAAATTGGTAGTATCTACTACATTCAAAGAAAATATTTATTAAGATGATATATAGATGGCATCTCTTGCCGGAGAGATTGGCAAAAATGTTTGCTAGACAGTCCGCCAAATGTTGGAAATGCATATTTGAACGTGGCACCTATTATCACCAATGGTGGATGTATCCAGAAGCAATTAAATTTTGGGGGGAAATTAAAAAATGGCTAAAGGAAATCTTAAACCAGGAGTTTGAATTACGACCAGAGACATGCTTGCTCGGCGCCAAACTGGAAAACATTAAAAAAGACTCGTGGTACCTTGTGTTACATATCATTACTGCAGTGAGAATAACATTTGCTCAGTTTTGGAAAGACAAGTATATCCCACCAGATGAAGCAATAATAAAAAAGATATTGGACTGTGCGGAAGCAGATAGATTGACGAAGAAACTGAAAGAGACCAAACGTCATCATGTCTTTCTTGGAAAAAATGGCATTTTTGGCTATCAAAAAGGGGAAAAAAATGGATTAATATAAATAGGTGTTATATACATTGAAAATATTTTATTATAGAATGAGGCTGGATAGACTTGATAGTGTAAAATAGATTGTTTTGTCTCCCCTGGATAGTATCATGAATTTAATATATTGGCTTACGCTAAATATTTGTACACTAATGTACTAGGTATGTTTGCTTTTTATGTTCTGTGTTTTGTTTTGTCTTATTCTTTTTTCTGTTTTCTCTTGTCTTCTTTTTAAATATAAATGTAAATAAAGACTATTTAAAAAAATTTTTTAGATGCTTGGCAACTGGTTCATACTTATGACCATTGTAGTGTCTCAGGGTCACGTGATCTCCTTTTGCAACCTTCTGACAAGCAAAGTCAATGGGGAAGCCAGATTCATTTAACAACTGGCAAGAAAGGTTGTAAAACGGGGCAAAATTCACTTAACAAGTATCTCACTTAACAACAGAAATTTTGGGCTCAATTGTAGCCGTAAGTTGAGGACTATCTGTAGTTACAGCAGTAAAATTGAGTTTACAAATAAGAACATATTTTAAATGTCCAGGACTCCAAGTGATACAATTATGTGCGCAGTGGTTAATAATTAGTGCCTCCTTATTGGTTGAAAATCAAATAGTCTTTACAGCAAATATTGAGCTAGAATTTATTACCATCCTAATATTCATTACACACTTTTGAGAAGTTTCAAAGAATTGTGTTGTTCAGGAAGACAGTCTTTAGAAGAGGGTTTTTTTTTCCAGAATAGGGTATGATTTTTTTAACACCTCCTAATATTTACTATTAGGCTTACTTACCAGGCGGCTCCCGTGATTACCCGCGTGGTGTAGCATGGTTAATCCAAAGATTTCTTATTCATATCATTAGAGTAGCGTCTGTTTTTTGATTATAGGCCTCACCTGTTTTGCTTTGAGAATGAATGTAAGACTTCAGGAAGTAGGGCATAAAATCAATCTACATCACAATATCATATATGACATTTTGATTATATAAATAGTTCACATAACAATTCAGGGTGCTGGATTTTACTCACGTTTGCTTGGTCTAAATAGCTAATTTAATATCTATTAATTAGTGCAGATTTTTATGTCTCCCAGATATATGTATCTTGCCTTTGGTATAAAGTCATCTATTCACTGTCATCACAGATGACAGATAGTCTTTACAGCAAATATTGGGCTAGAATTTATTACCATCCTAATATTCATTACACACTTTTGAGAAGTTTCAAAGAATTGTGTTGTTCAGGAAGACAGTCTTTAGAAGAGGGTTTTTTTTTTCCAGAATAGGGTATGGTTTTTTTAACACCTCCTAATACTTACTATTAGGCTTACTTACCAGGCGGCTCCCGTGATTACCCACGTGGCCGCATTCTGGACCAGTTGGAGCCTCCGGGTGCTCCTCAAGGGGAGCCCCATGTAGAGACCGTTGCAGTAGTCGAGGCGCGAGGTGACGAGGGCGTGAGTGACTGTGCACAGGGAATCCCGATCAAGAAAGGGCCACAACTGGCAAATCAGGCGAACCTGACAGAAGGTCCCCCTGGCTACAACTGTCACATGTTCCTCCAAGGACAGCTGCGTATCCAGGAGGACTCCCAGATTGCGAGCCCTCTCCGCGGGGGCCAAAGACTCGCCCCCAATAGTCAGTGATGGAGTCAACTGACTATATCGGGATGCCGGGAGCCACAGCCACTCAGTCTTGGAAGGGTTGAGCTTGAGCCTGTTCCTCCCCATCCAGATCCGTACAGCCTCCAGGCACTGGGACATCACTTCAAGGGCATCGTTGGGGTGGCCTGGGGTGGTGATGTACAGCTGGGTGTCATCAGCGTACTGATGGTACTTCACCCCAAAGCCATGGATGATCTCACCCAGCGGCTTCACATAAATGTTGAACAGAAGGGGTGAGAGGACCAACCCCTGAGGCAGTCCACAAATGAGAGGCTTCGAGGTCGACCTCTGACCCCCTGCCAACACGAACTGTAACTGGTCTGAGAGAAAGGAGGAGAACAACGGTAACACAGTGCCCCCCATCCCCAACTCTTCCAACCGGTGCAGCATGATACCATGGTCGATGGTATCAAAAGCCGCTGAGAGGTCTAACAGGGCCAGAACAGAGGAGCAACCCCTGTCCCGAGCCCTCCAGAGATCATCTACCAACACAACCAATGCCGTTTCCGTGCTGTGCCCAGACCTGAAACCCGAGCAATTCTGAGCAATTGTGGAGATCAATTTTTTTTTATTGCAAAAGTTTTACAGTTACATTTTCACCCCTTTTTCCCCCCCCCACAACCCCCCCAATCTTCCCAACCTCCCTAACCCACCCTAACCCTCCCCTCCCCCCAGACTTCCTAGTATACTCATGTCAGATAAAAGGAAAAAACCCTCCTTTGTATATAAAACTTGAACCCTTCCCTCCCCCTTACAAATTTTCATCTTCCTTACATTAACATTAATATTTCTATCTTAGTATAACATTTTCAAATGAATTTTCATCCTGATTACCTTAAAGATATTTCTATCTTGATATAGCATTTTCTAACAAATTTTCACCCTCAACCTTAAAAATATTTCTGTCTTAATATAACATCTTCTAACAAATTTTCACCCTCAACCTTAAAATATTTCTATCTTAATATAACATTTTCAAATAAAAGCTATTTGGTACTTCCTAGTTTGGTATTTATGCTGAACATAATTTATCCAGTTCTTCCATTCCCATTCATAAGTCTCTTGAGAACAATCTTTTAAATATGCTGAAATCTTCGCCATCTCTGCAAAACTGGCCATCCTCAAAGTCCATTCCTCAATCGTAGGCAGCGCTTCATTTTTCCAGTATTTGCCTATCAACAATCTTGCTGCAGTTATCATATACAATATCAATTTTGTTTCACCCGATGTAAAACCCTTAACTATACACAATAAAAACAGTTGTGGAGAAAACTGAATTTTTTTCTTCAAAACATTCTGCATGACCCACCAAATTTTTATCCAAAAAGCCTTAACTTTCTTACAGGTCCACCAAACATGATAATATGTAGCGTCTAGGCAATCACATCTCCAACATTTAGGCTGCACATTAGGGTACATACACGACAATTTTTTGGGGTCTAAATGCCATCTATAAAACATTTTATAGAAATTTTCCCTCAGGTTCTGCGACTGTGTAAATTTAACATTCTGAACCCAAATTTTTTCCCATGTTTCCAACATCACTGGTTCCTCAAAATTTTGTGCCCACTTAATCATGCAGTCTTTAACTAGCTCAGATTCTGAATCCCTTTCTAACAAAACATTATAAAGTCTTTTAATATGCATTGGGCCTTTCTCTTTTATGTGTCTAACTAATTCTTCCTCATACATCATAATACCAGTTTTTTGGTCCTCTTTCCATCTCAATTGCAATTGATTATATTGTAACCAGGTTAAATTGATCCCTTCAGCCAACAATGTCTGTAATGTCTTCAGCTGCCATCTGCCCGCATCTGTAAAAAGAACCTCTTTATATAAAACCCCCCCGAGTGACATTATATTTGTATTCCACAAGGTATGACCAAGATCCAGCCATAGCGGTATTTTATAATTCCATTTGTTTCGGTGCTTCTTCCAAACTCTCAACAAAGAATCTCTAAGTATATGGCTTTTAAAAACTTTATCCACTTTACTGTCATAAAATAAGTAAGCGTGCCATCCAAATTCCAAATCGAAACTTTCTGCGTTTAATATTCCAGTCTTTTTTCCTCCAAACCAATCACTTACTAAAGTCAAAGCTGTTGCATCATAATATAATTGTAGGTTTGGAAGTTTGAGACCTCCCCTTTCTGGAACGTCTTGCATAATTTTCATTTTTACTCTTGGCTTTTTCTCGTTCCAGACAAACTTGTTCACACCAATTTGCCATACTTTTAATTGTTTATCATTTCTGAGCACCGGGATCATTTGAAACAAAAAAAGAAATCTTGGCAAAATGTTCATCTTAACTGCTGCTATTCTTCCAAGTAAAGACAGCTGCAGTTTTTTCCAAATCTCCATATCTTTTTGCACCTCTCGCCACAACACCTCATAGTTATTTTGAAACAATTTCATATTTGATTCTGCAACCTGAACTCCTAGATATTTTACCTTTGGTACAATCTCAAAACCTGCCCTCCTTTCTAACTCCAGTTTACGATCTTGTGTCATATTTTTAACTACCATCTTAGTTTTTTTCTGATTCAATCTGAAACCTGAAACTTTACCATAGTCTTGTATAATGTCCTTCATCTGGATTATCGATTCCATTGGCTGTGCTAGGGTAACAACCAGATCGTCTGCAAATGCCTTTATTCTGTAATCCTCTTGCCTTATCATTATACCTTTCAAGTGTTAGAGTCCCTTATTGTATTTAACAAGACTTCTAGTGTTAGAATAAACAACAATGGGGACAGTGGACATCCCTGTCTTGTTCCTTTTTCAATTTTAAACTCTGTTGTCAAGCTTCCATTGATAATGATCTGTGCCTTTTGCTCTTGATAAATTGCTGAAACCGCCTGTATAAATTGGTCCCCAAAGTCCATCTTTTTTAAAGTCTTTAATAGAAAGTTCCAATCCACTCTATCAAAGGCCTTCTCCGCATCCAGAAAAACCAGCACTGCAGGGATCTGTTTATTCTTCTCAAGATATTCCAATAAGTCTATTACTTGCCTTACATTGTCCTTCATGTACCTACCCTCAATAAATCCCGCTTGGTCATCATGAATCACCTTTTGAATTACTGGCATCAGTCTGTTGGCTAATACTTTTGCATAAATTTTATAATCCGTATTCAAAAGAGATATTGGTCTGTAATTCTCCGGTTTTTTGGGACCTGCTTGCTCTTTTGGTATCAAAGAAATATAAGCTGTAGTCCATGATGGGGGTACTTTTCCCCCTTGTTGTATATTACAAAATAAGTCTCTAAGTTGTTCCACCATTTCTGCCTGCAAAGTTTTATAATACACTGCTGTCAGACCATCCGTTCCAGGAGCTTTGGCTGTTTTTAATTGTTTTATTGCTGCTATTATCTCCTCCTCTGTTATAGGATAATCCATTCTTTCCTTTTGTTGCTCAGTAATTTTTGTAACTCTTTTGTTGTCTAAATATTTTTCTATAAGTCCATTCTGCACCTCCTCTCTGGCATATAGTTTAGTGTAATATTGAAGAAAAGCTTCTTTTATTAAATTCTGTTGAAAAACTTCTTTCCCCCCAATATCAACACTATCAATAGTCCGTGCGCTCTGTTTCTTCTTTAATGTGTAAGCCAACCACCTGCCTGGTTTATTAGCGTTGCAGAATGTATTATGCTTCGCATATTGTAAATTTGTTGCAACTTGTTCCGCTATAAGCATTTGGAATTGGTCTTTCAAAAGTTTTATAACACTAAGTATTCTTTCATCTGTTGGATTTTTAATAAGTAACTGTTCTTTGTTCTTTATTTCTGCTTCCAGTTCAAGTCTTTTCTTTTGTCGAATCAACCTATGTTTAGAGTTCATATATATAAGCACCCCTCTCATATAAGCTTTGCTTGCGTCCCACACAATTTCCATTGGGGTGCCTTTATTCAAATTCATTTCAAAAAACTCTTTCAAATACTTTTTAAGTTCTATTATATTTTTCTCATATCTGAACAAGTTTTCATTTAATCTCCAAGAGCGTCTCTCATTCTTGCATGTCTCAATTTCTATCCACACTGGGCAATGATCAGTCAAAGTTCTTGGCAGAATCTTTGTTCTTTTTGTCCTAAGAAGTAGATCATCAGACAACAAGATAAAATCAATCCTGGAAAAGGATCTATGTCTGTCAGAGAAGAAAGTATAGTCCAGTTCTTTTGGATTATGTATTCTCCAAATATCTTTTAATTCCAGATCTTCTTTCATATCAAAAAAAGTCTGTGGTAATCTAATTCTTGACTTTGCCAAAGTCTTTTTGTCTAATTTAGAGTCAATTACTCCATTCCAATCTCCCATAATTAAAATAGATCTGTAATCCCATTGGAGTATTTTAGTATGCAGCATTTTATAAAAATAGTCCTGTTGTTGGTTAGGAGCATAAATTCCTATCAAAAGAATTTGATTATTAGCAGAAAGCAATTCAATTGCTACAAACCTACCATCTTGATCAGCTTCTATAAGTTTGGCTGTTAGTTTTTTATTTACATAAATAACCACACCATTCTTTTTTTTGGTTAGTTGAAGATATAAAATGTGTTCCTAATTTGGAATTTTTCAAATAGTTTTGATCTTGAGCTGTAATATGCGTTTCTTGTAAGCAAATTATATCATTATTATGTTGTTTTAAATATGTAAATACTTTCTTCCTTTTTTGTGTTACATTCAGCCCATTTACGTTCCAAGATAAACATTTAATCATCATCATTTTCTGGAGCGAAGTGCAGAACCTTAGGATTTCATCTGAGATCCTCTGTCCTGCATTTCCCACAGCCCCAGCCTTGTCTTGTCTCTCCTGCTGTAACTTTTGTTTAAGTTCCTTGGCTTTTGCTCGGGTTATACGCTGGTCCTTAACTTCAGCCGTCCAAGCCAGCTCCAAAATTGGAGAAGGTTCCAGCAAGGGCTCATCCAGAAAACCTCCTTCAGCGCCCTTCAACTCCTCTGATTCCTGCTTAGATTGTTGTTGTTGAGGTTGCTTCTTATCACTCTCTTTAATCTCCAAAACTGTAGATGTGCGTGGGGATGGTGTTCTTTCTTTAAAGACGTCAGTATAAAATTGCTCCGCCTTCTCCACAGTATTCAAGCGGTGTTTCTCTCCCTTATATCTCAAAATTATGCCAGTTGGAGCGTCCCAACGAAATGGGATTTGATTATTCTGCAGTTCTTTAACAAGAAAACCATATTCTTTTCTGGATTTCAACATCTTAGGTGGGAGCTCCTTGTAGACTGTAACCTTGGATCCGCTCACTTGCACAGAAGTGAGGAAAGATTTTTGCAGGATATCATTTCTTATTGCTCTGTCTGTAAAATATATGACCACATCTCTGGGCAATTGTCTTTGTCTGGCCACCCACGAGTTAACTCTGTAGATTTTATCTATTTTGCAAAAGACCATCTCAGGATCAGTTTTTAAAATCACAGCTAGGGCTTCAGCACAAATCTGTCTCAAATCTTGTCTCTCCTCTTCTCTAATTCCTCGAAGCCGTATAGCAAATTCCATTGCCCGGAATTGCATCATAACAATGTCATTCTCAACTCTCTGCATCTTGTCATCAACATCAAAAAATTTATGATCATTATTTTTCAACTTAGCATTAACTTCTAATTTAAATTCATCCACTTTTGACTCAACTTTCATAATAAATCCTGCCAGGCCAGACGCCACATCCGTTATTTTTTTGGTCACCATCTTTTGGTTCTGCTGCATTTCCTGCATAATTTCCTGTTGTGACTTTTGGATTTTTTCATCTATTTTATTTATTTTATCATCCATGTCTTGAAATTTCTCATCCAAAATATTTGAAATGAATTCTTTTAAATCTCCCATGTCCAGATCTTTTTTTTTTAGCTTGTGACTGCGTGTTCTGTTTACGTGGGGGGGATCCCCCCCCTGTTTTGCCTTCCTGCTTCTTTGAAGCCATCCTGCCACGTAAGCTGGCTTTTCTAAAAAGGGAGGTTCCGCCTCTTCTGCCACCTCCACAAAACCTTCTAAGAAAGTCCCCCAGATTTACTCAGGGCAAAACTATAGTACAGCAAAAACAAGTAAAAGGGAGAGATTTTCCTCTTATTTCTGTTACAGCCGGAGCAACTTTGTAGCAACTTTTTAACTTTATAGAAGACAAGGTAACTTCACCAATCCACACCCACTGATTCATTTGCTGAGCGCCATATTTTTTCAGTCACTTTCACTCATTCCGAAACTTTCACTTCAGCATAAAAAATCAGCAAAGGGCTAATACTTGCAGTTCAGAGTTTCAGGGTTCAAGTGGATTTCAAGTGTTTATTTGGCTTATTTCCTCGCTCTTTAAAGGTTTCCTGAAGTCGGCTTGTTCTGCGAAGGCAGAAGACGTCCCACGCCGCCTAGAGTCTCAGCAGGTTGTAAGGGAGCCGCGCCTGTTTCCTCCCCAGAAACAATTCCCTGGGGGGGGTTGCAGGGGCTCTACCTGTACCCTGCTGCCTCTTCTTCATAAATCCTAGGGATTTTGAAGATTTCAAGCCGCTTCACGATCGGGAAGCGGCTCTACAAGCGGCGGGGGTGGCGGTGCTAAAAGAAAGCACCGTCGCCGCCGAAGACGAGGAAACCCGAGATCAATTTTTTATTTTAGTCTAAATAGCACTTTAGCTCAAAGGCGTGACCTTTATCGTTGAAACACCCTTATTTCCTGCTTATGCCCCAAGAGCAGGTTGCTTAGTGCAATGTGATCTTAACCTATGTGTTTGGGCAACATTTTGGAAAACATGATACAAGCACCTTCCTAGTTGTAAAAGTGTGTTTGTATAGATAGTCCTTGATGTATGACTGTTCATTTAATGACAGTTCAAAGTTATGACAGCTTTGGAAAAAGAGATTTATGACCTGTACTTACACAGCTTGTGTGTTTGGCAACTGGTTCACATTTATGACTGGTTGAAGTATCCTATGGTCACATGATTGAATTTTGCTACCTTTTT
Organism: Arizona elegans; assembly: GCA_022577455.1. Classification (NCBI taxonomy): domain Eukaryota; kingdom Metazoa; phylum Chordata; class Lepidosauria; order Squamata; family Colubridae; genus Arizona; species Arizona elegans. The sequence continues at coordinate 59,453,541 of JAKOOJ010000006.1, forward strand.
TGCTGAGTTCAAGCAAAAAACAGCCATTGGGAAAGTTAATGGCTGTGTGATTTGCTTGACAACTGCAGTGATTAATTTTATAGCGATGCTGTAAAAAATTGTTGTAAAATTGGGTCTGACTTGACTTACAATCACAATGATTTACCTTGGAAATTCTGGGCCAATTGTGATCGTAAGTTGAAGACCACCTATAAATATTTCTTAATTTGTAGTTTCTGTGTTGCTGCTCATATAAAGAAACTAAATGAAGAAATGTTTATGCTTTTGGTGGTTCATACAAATCGCTAGGCAATTTTCAGATAATTATTGTGACCTTGTTTAAATATAGAAAAATTCAAGTTTTGTTTAAATTAAGTTATAATAGATTGAAAATTACTAAAAGAAATTAAAAGAGGAAAGAAGAAAAATCTCTAAGGGAAAGTGTGTAGAGTAGGGCTTCTAAAATTCTTTCTTACCATGCAACTGGCAGGATTGTGTCTGGTTAGCAAGCTCACTAGAATTCAAGAACTACTCATGTAATTTTATTGAAAAAGAGTTAGGCAACTGTAATGGTAGAAACTTAGCAACTGCTGTGTTTTAAGAGCAAGCCTTTGTAGGTAGAAAAGATACATACGCATTCAAACCTTTTTTTGCTTCTCTTATTATTGCTACCTTACTTTATGGACTGCCTCACTTCCACTTTTTCACGTGAAGGCCTGTTTCTATCCTCTTCGTTGTGGTTGTCAGATTTGCTATTATGTTGTTTTTTACTGACTGGGTGAGATCTATCAAACTCTCTACAATAGTGGCCATATCTCTCTTTATTTGTTTTATTGGGAAGCAAAAGTCAAGAGTATATATCATGCTCTGTGTCATGTGACCAAGAGGGACATGGCTTAGAATAGAGTATTTAATAGCAATACAAATTGTAACACAATCATCTTTCTCATAGATATTCACTGAGAAAAACTTTCTGGATTTTTTTCATATGCAGACCCCAACCAGAACTGGTCCATTTTTGAAATATTTGGTCTCACTTTAGTCAGTTTTTCATGAATTAGCATACTAATGAAAAGATAGAGTCCCAAGCTTTGTATATAATATTTTTGAACATTCTGTTGTCTTGAAAAGAAAATTAATTGAGAAAGCCTATAGAACATGGTGTCTGCGATCTTTCCAACTTTTTACTAGGACACAGGGGTGAGTTCTAAATTTTTTTACTACCGGTTCTGTGGGCGTGGCTTATTTTGTGGGCGTGGCTTGATGGGGTGAATGTGACTGGCTGGGTGTGGCCAACTTTTTTTTTTTTACTTTTACCTTAAGAGGTTGCAGAAAAAAATGCTTTTAGGAGCCTCTGATGATCAGGTAACTCAGCTGGGATCGCCAGACGCTTTTAAGGGCATTTTTTTTCTACAACCTCTTCGGCCGAAAGCAGAAAAAATGCTTCCAGAAGCCTCTGATCAGCTTGCTTACCTTAGCTGCTAGTCACAACTCTTGCCTTGCTTCGCTTGCCTGAATCCATTCCATCAGCAAGCCACTCCCTGCCTGCAATCAAGCATATATGCCCAGTCGTCTTATACGCCGGAAAATATGGTACATATCTCTTGCCTGTTTGTGTGTATGAAGAAGAGAGAGCAAGATGTTCAAATCAGGGTGAATGCACATGTTTTGCCTGTGACTGTGCATGTGTTTCTGCCATTAGAATAGAATAGAATAGAATAGAATAGAATAGAATAGAATAGAATAGAATAGAATAGAATAGAATAGAATAGAATAGAATAACAGAGTTGGAAGGGATTTTGGAGGTCTTCTAGTCCAACCTTCTGTTTAGGCAGGAAATCCTACACCACTTCAGACAAATAGTTATCCAGCATCTTCTTAAAAATTTCCAATGTTGGAGCATTCACAACTTCTGCAGGCAAGTTGTTCCACTGGTTAATTGTTCTAATTGTCAGGAAATTTCTTCTTATTTCTAGATTGCTTATCTCCTTGATTAGTTTCCACTCATTGCTTCTTGTTCTATCCTCAGGTGATTTGGAGAATAGTTTGACTCCCTCTTCTTTGTGGCAACCTCTGAGATATTGGAATACTGCTATCATGTCACCCCTAATCCTTCTTTTCATTAAACTAGACATACCCAGTTCCTGTAACTGTTCTTCATATGTTTTAGCCTCCAATCCCCTAATCATCTGTGTTGCTCTTCTCTGCACTCTTTCTAGAGTCTCAACATCTTTTTTACATTGTGGTGACCAAAACTGGATGCAGTATTCCAAGTGTGGCCTTATCAAGGCATTATAAAGTGCCTTCATGTGATCTTGATAATATCCCTCGGTTCATGCAGCCTGGAACTGTGTTGGCTTTTTTGGCAGCTGCAGCACACTGCTGGCTCATATCTAAATGGTTGTCCACTAGGACTCCAAGATCCCTCTCACAGTTACTACTATTGAGCAAGGTACCACATATACTGTACCTGTGCATTTTGTTTTTCTTGCCTAAATGTAGAACCTTACCTTTTTCACTGTTGAGTTTCATTTGTTAGATATCACCCAATGTTCAAGTCTGTCAAGATCCTTCTGTATCTTTACTTCCGGTTTGCTAGCCTTCGGCGAAGACGGTACCTTTTTAAGGACCGCCAGCCCCGCCGCCTGTAGAGCCGCCTCGAGATTGAGAAGCGGCTCAAAAACTCCGAAATCCGAAGGATTGAAGGAGGAGAGATAGCAGGGCACAGGTTGAGCCCCTGTAAGACCCCAGAGAATCGCTTCTGGGGAGGAAACAGGTGTGGCTCCCTCCCAACCTCCTGAGACTCCGGACGGTGTGGGATGATTCTGCCTTCAGCAGAACAAGCCGGCTGCAGCAAACGTTCAAATTGAATGAAACCAACCTTAACAAACAGCGGAAATATTAACTTGAACCCTTAAACTTGGAAATCGCAAGTAATAGCGCTTTGTTGACTTTTTAACTTAAGAGAAAGTATGAGCGAGTGAAAGTGATTTGAAAAAATATGGCGCCCAGCAGCAGAGTTAACGAGCTTACGAGAGTGGATTTGTGAAGTTATTTTGCTTTGCTACAAAGTTGCTACAAAGTTGCTCCACTTGTAATAAAGAGAAACAAGAGAAGAGGGGGAAAAAAAACTCTTTCTTTAAAATCTGAATTTGCTTTACTCCAGTTTTTATTTGATTAAACCTGGGGGATTTTTTTAGAAGTCTCTGTGGAGGTGGAAAAGGAAAGGGGACTTCCCTTTTCAGAAAATCTAGTTTACGTGGCAGGATGGCCACAAAGAAGCAGGAAGGAAAGGCAGCAGGGGTGGGGGGATCCCCCCCACACAAACATGAAATGCAGCTTCCCCCTGCCCAACAGACAGACTCAGAAAAAAGATTTTGACTTTGAAAATTTAAAAGAATTTATTTCTCAGGCTTTGGATGACAAATTTCAAAAATCTCACCAAGAAATAGATGATAAACTTCAAAAATCCCAACAGGAAATTATGCAGGAAATTAATGAAATTAAAGACATGGTGAAACAGGATTATGGCAAGGTGACTAAAAAAATATCGGATGTGGCGTCTGGCCTTGCAGAATTTATTATTAAAGTGGACTCCAAAGTGGAAGATTTTAAATCAGAAGTCAATGTTAAGATTAAGGACAATGATTATAAAATTTTTGATGTTGATGAAAAAGTGCAGAGAGTTGAAAATGAAATTGTTATGATGCAATTCAGGGCCATGGAATTTGCTATAAGGCTCAGAGGAATTAGAGAGGATGACCGGCAGGATTTGAGACAGATTTGTGCTGATGCCCTGGCTGTGTTATTAAAAATCAATCCTGAAGTGGTTTTTTACAAAATAGATAAAATTTACAGAGTGAATTCTTGGGTGGCCAGACAAAGACAGTTGCCTAGAGATGTGGTGATATATTTTACAGACAGAACAATAAGAAATGACATCCTGCAAAAATCTTTTCTCTCTTCTGTGCAAGTGGGGGGGGGCTCAAATTGGAGTTTTTAAAGAATTGCCACCCAAGATGCTGAAAGCCAGAAAAGACTTTGGTTTTCTAGTAAATGAATTGAAAAAACAAGATATACCATTTTGGTGGGATGCCCCAACTGGTATAATTTTGAAATACAATGGAGAAAGACATCGGTTGAATACTGTTGAGAAGGCGGAGTATTTTTATTCTGCTAATTTTAAAGAAAGAACACCATCTCCACGTACATCCACAGTGTTGGAGATTAAGGAGAGTGATAAGAAGCAACCCCAGCAAGAGATGCAAGAACAGTCAAAGCAGGTGGACTCTGAGGACATGCAAGGTGCTGTAGGAGGTTTTCTGGAGGAGCCCCTGCTAGAACCTTCTCCAATCCTGGACCCGGTCCGGATGGTTGAAGTCAAAGACCAGCGTATAACTCGTGCAAAATCTAAGCAATTTAAAGAAAAGCAACAACAGGAAAGACAATACAAAAAGGGAGCTAAGAGTACTGTACAAGATACTGAAGCCATGGGGGGAGCGAAACCGAAGATTATGGAAGATATTCGGTTATTCTGCTCGTTGCTTCAAAAAGATAAAGATGACAATTAAGTGCTTATCTTGGAACGTGAATGGGTTGAATTCATTACAGAAAAGGAAGAAGTTATTTGCATATTTGAGACAATTTAATAATGATATAATTTGTTTACAAGAAACCCACATTAGAACTCAAGATCAAAAACATTTGATAAACTCTAAATTAGAAACACATTTTGTGGCTTCAACTTTGCAAAAAAAGAATGGTGTGGTTATTTATGTAAATAAAAGACTGACAGCTAAATTTATAGAAGCAGATGAAGATGGCAGGTTTTTAGCAATTGAATTGTTTACAGTAAACGGCCAAATTCTTTTGATTGGAATTTATGCTCCCAACCAACAACAGGATCATTTCTATAAAATGTTACATACCAAAATACTGCAATGGGACTATAGATCTATTTTAATTATGGGAGATTGGAATGGAGAAATTGATTCTAAATTAGATAAAAAGAGCACGGCAAAATCCAGGATTAGACTACCAGAGACTTTTTTCAATATGAAAGAGGACTTGGAATTAAAAGATATTTGGAGAATACATAATCCAAAAGAACTGGACTATACTTTTTTTTCTGATAGACACAGATCCTTCTCTAGGATTGACTTTATTTTGTTGTCAGATGATCTACTTGTTAAGACAAAAAGAACAAAGATTTTTCCAAGAACTTTGACCGACCATAGCCCAGTATGGATAGAATTTGAGACGGGTAAAATTGAAAGACGATCATGGAGATTAAATGAAAATTTGTTCAGCTATGAAAAAAATATAACAGAACTTAAGAAGCACTTGAAAGAATTTTTTGAAATGAACTTGAATAAGAGTACCCCACTTGAAATTGTGTGGGATGCGAGCAAAGCTTATATGAGAGGGGTATTCATTTACATGAATTCTAAACATAGACTGAATCGACAAAAGAAGAGATCTGAATTGGAAGCAGAAATAAAGAATAAAGAACAGCTACTTATTAAAAATCCAACAGATGAAAAAATACATGGTGCTATAAAACTTTTGAAAGATCAATTTCAAATGCTTATGGTGGAACAAGTTGCAACAAACTTACAATATGTGAGGCATGATACATTTTGTAATGCCAATAAACCGGGCAGATGGTTGACTTATACATTAAGAAAGAAGCAGAGTATACGGACTATTGATAGTATTGATACTGGAGGGAAAGAAATCTTTCAACAAAAATTAATTAAAGAAGCTTTTGCAGACTATTATACTAAACTATATGCTAAAGATGATGTGCAGAATGGACTTATAGAAAAATACTTAGATAATAAAAGAGTCACTAAAATTACTATTCAACAAAAGGAAAGAATGAATTATCCTATAACAGAGGAGGAGATAATAGTAGCAATTAAACAATTAAAAACAGCTAAAGCTCCTGGAACGGATGGCTTGACAGCAGTGTATTATAAAACTTTGCAAGCAGAAATGGTGGAACAACTTAGAGACTTATTTTGCAATATTCAACAAGGGGGTAAAATACCCCCATCATCGACAACAGCTTATATTGCTCTGATACCAAAAGAGCAAGTAGGTCCTAAAAAACCGGAGAATTATCGACCAATATCTCTTCTGAATACTGATTATAAAATTTATGCAAAAGTATTAGCCAACAGGCTGATGCCAGTAATCCAAGAGGTGATTCATGATGATCAAGCAGGATTTATCGAGGGCAGATATATGAAAGACAATGTAAGGCAAGTAATAGACTTACTGGAGTATCTTGAGACGAATAAACAGATATCTGCAGTGCTGGTTTTTTTGGATCCGGAAAAGGCCTTTGACAGAGTGGATTGGAATTTTCTATTAAAGACTTTAAAAAAGATGGACTTTGGGGACCTATTTATACAGGCAGTCTCAGCAATTTACCAAGAGCAAAAGGCACAGATATATTATTAATGGAAGTTTGACAACAGAGTTTAAAATTGAAAAGGGAACAAGACAGGGATGTCCGTTATCCCCATTGTTATTTATTTTGACACTAGAAGTCTTGTTAAATACAATACGGGACTCTAATATCTTGAAAGGCATAATGATAAGGCAAGAGGATTATAGAATAAAGGCATTTGCAGATGATCTGGTTGTTACCCTAACACAGCCAATGGAATCAATAATCCAGATGAAAGACATTATACAAGATTATGGTAAAGTTTCAGGTTTTAGACTAAACCAGAAAAAAACTAAGATGATAGTCAAAAATATGACACAAGATCGTAAATACGAGCTTGAAAGGAGGGCAGGTTTTGAGATCGTACCAAAGGTAAAATATCTAGGAGTTCAGGTTGCAGAATCAAACATGAAATTGTTTCAAAATAATTATGAGGTGTTGTGGCGAGATGTGCAAAAAGATATGGAGACTTGGAAAAAAATGCAGCTGTCTCTACTTGGAAGAATAGCAGCAGTTAAGATGAATATTTTGCCAAGATTTCTTTTTTTGTTCCAAACGATTCCGGTGCTTAAAAGCGATAAACAATTGAAAGAGTGGCAAAGTGGAGTGAATAAGTTGTCTGGAATGAGAAAAAACCGAGAGTGAAACTGAAAATTATGCAAGATGTTCCAGAAAGGGGAGGTCTTAAACATTTATTTATTTATTTATTTATTTATTTATTTATTTATTTATTTATTTATTTATTTATTTATTTATTTATCTCGTCAAGCATGTAATAGGTAACAGATTTAAGTATAAACATAATTATGAATACATGAAATGGATACATATAAAAGGGAATATTAGGACAGGCAGGCATGCTGGTGCGCTTATGCACGCCCCTTAGAGACCTTTTAGGAATGGGGTAGGTCGAGGTTAAGTCTAAGGTTAAAGTTTTGGGGGTTAGGGGAAGAAACCATAGAGTCAGATAGTGCATTCCAGGCATTAATGACTCTTACTGAAGTCATATTTCTGCAATCAAGTTTAATGCAGTTACCATAAGTTTGTATCTATTGTGTGCTCGTGTATTGTTGTGGTTGAAGCTGAAGTAGTCATTGACAGGTAGGACATTGTAGCAGATAATTTTATGTGCTATGCTTAGGTCTGACCGAAGACGTTGAAGTTCTAAGTTGTTTAAGCCCAAAATCCTGCAGGAGTACCTGCAGGACCACCTTCTGCCTGTCTCCCACCGCCCTGTGCGCTCACATAGGACTGCTCTCTTCCGGGTGCTATCGGCCAGACAATGTCGGCTGATGGTGCCCAGGATGAGGGCATTCTCTATGGGCGCATCAACCCTCTGGAATAGGTTACCCACGGGGCTTTGGACAGCCCCTGACCTCTGCTCTTTCCGCCGTGAACTGAAGACATGGCTTTTCCAACAAATTTGCTGATCTGATGGGTGATTTTTAAATGGGAGATTTTAATTGATTATTTTAGTAGTTATTTTTATTTTTTAAAAAAATAATCTTTATTTACATTTCAGTTAAAAAGAAAAGAACACAACACAAAATGACACACAAAGAACAATACAACAATAAACAAACATACTTCCATATAGTACCTTAATAAACAAATATTCGGTACTATAACTCTATATTATATTCCGGAGAAGACAGAAGCTTCCTTATTGTTACAGGTAATTTGTTTTTCCTGGTTTTGGGGATTATTAATGGTATGTGTAGTTTGATGGTTCTTTTGACTTCTTGTAAAAAATATTATAATGGTCATCGGCAGTGATGCAGCTAGTGAACAGATTTTGCCAATCAACCTTTAAAGTGCTCCATGGTTTAGGGCCAGGGTACCTCCGAGACTGACTTCTGTCGCCAGTAGCCTCCCACGGCCAGTTCGCTCCCACAGAGAGGGGCTCCTCAGGGTGCCATCGGCCAAGTTATGTCGGCTGGCGACACCCAGGGGGAGGGCTTTCTCTGTGGGTGCTCCTGTCCTTTGGAACGAAGTGCCCCCGGGAATATGTAAGATTTCTGATCTCCGTGTATTTCGCTGCACTCTTAAAACCTTACTGTTCCGCCAGGCTGGGCTATCTTTTTGAATGATTTTAAATTGGGTGTTTTAATTAGGTTTTAATTCTGAGCCAAAATTATTTATTACTTTTAATTGGTTTTTAAATTGATGTATATATATTGTTTTAATTGGCTGTACACCGCCCCAAATCCTTCGGGAGGAGGGTGGTATAGAAACTAATTAATTAATTAATTAAATAAATAAATAAATAAATAATGAGAGGTCTTCAGTTATGAAATCATAATTGGTTTTTCTAAAGTTATATTTTGGGGTCTTGTCATTTTGATCATCTTTGTAAGGACATAAATTGAGATAAAAGTCAATCATGCTGTGGTCACTGTTTGAAAAGGGTTTGTTTATTTGTAGACCATAGATTGAGTTTAAATTATTGCGGAACATGAAATTAAGATAGTTGTTGAGTCTAGTGTTGTTTGTTACAAGTTGATCCAATCCCAGATTAGTAACAGCATTGTACGTGGATTTTTGTGGTAGAGGGGACTGCTAGTACAGCAGCTCAATAGAGTGGAATGAGTACATACATGTTTGTGTCACTGTTTGTGTCACTGGTGAAAGCAATTATGTTTGGAAGAGTTAGCAGTTAAAGAAAACCAGTTCGCCAAAGAACACGGTGGCTGGACACCATCAAAGCTGACACCAGCCAGATTATATAAAAACTCAGAGAAGTAGTGCAAAATCAAAAGATGTGGGCAGACTAGAATCACCAAGAGTCAGACATGACTGAATGGATAGCAGCAGCAGCATCATATGCTTGTATGGTGGAAAGCATGGAACAGGCTGCATATTTTCCACTTAGTGTCCCATGACATGGAGGAAGGATGAAGAAGGAAAGGAGAGGTACAATTTGCAGCATTCTGGATCATTGTTCACTGCTTTTGGATAAATGAATTGAGTTTTTTTCTGGAATGTCTTTTTCTAGAGAGCCTGGCTAGATCTGATCTGTTTTTGAATCTGTTCTCCCTTTGTCAGCTTCTTCTTGTTCTGGCCTAGGCTTCCCTAGAAAGTATAAAGCACAATCTTAGTCCCGCAAAACCTCTTTTATTTATATGACTGTAAATTACTTTCATTTACAGTCCGCAAGGCTTGATAAACAGTCTTTCAGAGGAAGGTTATCAACATCTTCCTCTGTCTCATGAGGAACGCTGCCAGAGAGCTAATTTCCAGATTCAGGGCAAGGCCAAACTTGGCACAGAGTCACAAACAGAATTTTCCAATCTTGAATCAGCCAGATGAACTAATTGCTTCCTGCAAAAGCTCACGTCCCATTCGCTCTTCTTTTATGTCTTATGGGAGCGGCCAATCATCTCCAAGCCTTACTTCCAAGTTGACCCTGTTTTCTTAATTGTTCTTGTTGTCTGGCAGCTCTGTGCATGCACACACTTGGATCAGGCTTCTGCTCTTCTTCTGCCTCACTGCTGTCAGACTCCAGAGGCTGCACATAACTGTTAAATGGTCTTGGCCCACTCTCTGCCTCCAATGCAGAGTCCTCATCTGAGCTTTCCTCAGCCCCCGGACTGGCCCAAGTTCTTCCCCAACCTCCTCACTGTCCAACTCTGCTGCCAGCTTCGCTGGCCACTGGCGGGCCACAACACTTCTGCGTTACTAAACCTGATCTCATTGTGTCTATTTTCATTTTGCTAACAGGTGCAGAGATTAGAAAGAGTCATGTGTCCTTTATATAATTTATTTCTAAGATTCCATTGAGGTGAACATATTTTTAATTATTAAAAAACTCTCACTGAGCCAGTGGTTCTCAACCTGTGGTCTGTGGACCCCTAGGGGGCAAAAATGTCATCACAGGAGATCCACAAAGGCATGAATAAATATTATGATTTAAATATTCAGTTAAATCTTGGGAGTCCATGGCCATGGTTTGTGGCCGCCAAAGGTATTTAAAGAGGGTCTGTAGTGAAGAAAAGGTTGAGAACCACTGCACTAAAGAATTTAGTGAGAAAGCCTAAGTAAACATTACTGAATCTGAGACTATTTTCTTGTGAGAATATTTGTTAATTGTTTACTTAGTCTGCTACCAACTATATATCATATAACGACAAGGACCCTAAGGCCTCACATGCAAGTCAGGAGCAAACAAACTATATCCCTCTGAAACTCTTTGGTTAACCACTGCTCACATGGCATCATGTGGACTCCCTAAAGATTACACCCAAGGAAACAAGATGTCAACAACATCAGCAGCAGAAAAGGCTGTGTTACTTAGTAGAACTCATTTGGAAGTCAACTGGCTTAGTGAGTGAACTCTTCCTTGTTATCCCTTTTGTATCATCTTTCCTCATTTATGACATTCCATATGTAGCTAAACAATTTATCCACAACAATTTATTTAGTTGTGTTTTTGGCTTTGTTTTTGCCAGCTTTGATCTCTCTTCTGTATTATTTCATTATCTCCATGTCAATAATAGCATGTCCTACGTCTTCTTTTCCTTGTTCATTGTTATTAAATTATTATTTTAAAATGTTATTTATTATTTTGATGCATTGAAGCCACCCCCCAAAAAACTTATTTTAAATTGGCCATACAAATTCTGCAATAAACAGATAAGTAAAAAAATTGCATCAGCCCACTTGGAAATTCCATAAGTTCATATAGTTCAGCAGCAATACTGTATGACTCTTAGGATTTTAATTATTGTTTTCACATAGATTTTTAAATGATATGCTTTATACATAGTGAAAAGAGATATTTTGGATATTTAAGTATTTACTTAGTGCATATCAATGAATAACATCTAATTCAAACAAACAATCAGATACTGGTAGTAAACAAGGAAGTTCAAAAATGAGAAAGAAAATAAATTGGACTGTGTACATATCACATATTAACAGTTACCACAGGTTGGTGAATATACACCCAGATTAGGTGAATAAATAATTATTTATGTAAATCTGATACCAGTGGCTTGCTTTTAAATATTCTCTTAGTGATTTGCTTTACTATCAAATCTTCTGATGTGTTTCTCTAAAAGTGAAGGGAAACTGTGATGAATAGTGGTATTTAAACTGTTACTTTACAAAAAACTTGTGAAGCACTACTTGAAAATTCTTAATTTGTCTACACCTCAAATATTTGTGTCCTGTCTTCTCAAGCTTTCTTAAATTAGCTCAGATGAAAGATAAGATGGAACTCCAAGACAGAGGAAAAAGAAGGATTAGATTAGAGTTTTAGTGTATGTCCTCAACATTTCAGTTCTGGCTTTGTTTTTTAAAATTTGCCTAAAATATAGCAAGAGTAGATTTTTAAAAAATCAAAATATGTACTAATTAAAATATTTGATAAATCAAGAGCTACAGAATTGCAGCCTAACAGCCAATCTAAATAGAAGGATGTATACTGGTGGGAGAGAGAGGGAGTTAGATGGCTGTTGTTGGAAGGAGATTCCAGAGTTTTATGCGTTGCTCTGAAAAAAGCAAAATTACAAGACTGTACTAGGATTTCCTTGGATAATCTGGTTGTCGCTGTTCAGAGTAGTTTTCTGACCAGAGTTATTTGAAGTTGTTGAAGCTGTTAGAAGGAGCCAGATGGTTCTCCTTAACTCCTTAATAAACAGATTATTAATATAATTACAGCAATTTAACATTCTAAATGTTAAGGTAGAATATTTTGCAGCGTTCCAAATAAGATTGAATGTTGCCTTTAAGAATAAGTTTTACCCATATACATGTATTATTGTTGTGCATAGTTTTATGCAACTTTGATAAAACAAATCAATGCATTATTAAAATATAGAGAACTTCTGTGTTCTAAACTTGATTTCTTGATTATCAGTACTTGACCATACTTTAACATCTTAAGTGCCAAATTCATTAGATTTTAAGAATATTATACAGGGCCCATTTAAAAAGTGAATTTGTTCATATACTGTAGAACAATATTTTTCAACCTTGACAAGTTTAAGATGTGTGGAATTCAGTTTCCTGAATTCTCAATTTCCATGCTAGCTGGGGAATTCTGGGAATTGAAGTCCACACATCTTAAAGCTGCCAAGGTTGAAAAACACTACTGTAGATAGACTAGTTAGAAAAAAATATTTGGCTTTCCTACCCATTTGCCAAGTTTTAAGAATTTTTAACTTTCTTTGGAATTATGCTCGAATTGCTGCTTATTAAAAATAATCAACTACCCTATCAGTCAGACGCTTTCTTTTTTTGGACCATAGATTTAATTAGCATTTTTTACCCCTTTTGCTTTGCTGGCAGAACCGAGAGCAGGAAAATTGCATCAATTTGAAACCTTGTTAGAAATTTATGAAGTGCTAAAATGTTTTATTCCCAAGGGCTGGTTTGCCAGCTGTCACTGGTAAGCCATTCGCTGCCTGCCTGTGAGTATGCCTACGATAGCAAAGGGAGGCAGTAGGCCACAGTCAACAAGGGCTTGTACATCATTTGGCACATTATACACTCAATAATTAGCAGGAAGTGGAGTGCAACTAATTACTTTTCTCTACAATTGGCCAATGACATTTTAGAGGAGGCCAATATGATGTTTGACAAGGGAAATACAGAATGGAGATGATTTTTGGTCTTTCCAAGAATTAAATATTTGGATGAGATTCTATAGCCATTAGACTAACTCCTTGTCCCAAGGCAGCTGAATTATCCCTTACAGCGGTATGTATGTATGTATGTATGTATGTATGTATGTATGTATGTATGTATGTATTTATTTATTTATTTATTTAATACTGTATGTAAACCCTGTCTTGGAGCAGGGCAATGTGCTTTTTACTCTCTATCTAGCAATACATAATAATCAATACAATAAACAAATAAGCTGCAACTGAAAATTGGATACCAACAAAGCTTGCCAAAATAAAGCCAGCATAAAAACTCACTAAAGACAAATTAAATTTAAAAGTAATTAATTAGGAACACCAATGCAAAGTATTTCAGACCTATTTAAATGCTACCGAAGAGGGCTTGGCAAAAAATGCTCTGCTATGACATTATTTCATACAGTTTTACAATAAGAGCAATTGTACTATAGTAAACAATCCCAGTGTATATATCTGTTTTAGTTAAGCCTTTATCTTAAAGTTTACTGGGATAGTTGAAAAGGTCCTTTTTTAAAGAAACAATATTTTTTTTTAGATTAATGTCTTGGGATTTCGATTTTATTTATTTATGGACTGATCACCCAACCCTGAAATGATTCTGTGAGGCTTAACAAGTAATATATATGTAAAAGCATAAAAGATACAGCTAAATATTTAAAACAAGAATAAAACAAAAGAAAACATGCAAAAGAGGCTTTACAATCATCCTGTCCCATAGCCTGTGAGAATACTCAAGTCTTCAGTAGTTTTCTAAAGGACATAAAGATTGGATATGCAATAGTTATCTTTAAATCATTCTCTGAGGCAAAAATTTTCTATTTTTTTTGCTAGAACAATTCTAGGTGAAAACAAGCAAAATGGTATAAAAAGACTTTGACGTTTATTTAATATGATGCAGCATTCCTATACGGAAATAATTAATGAGGATTTTTTATCAAGTTTTGTAAAGAATGCACTTAAAGGGATCTATCTGAAAGAAAGACTGTCAATTTCAGCACAAGCTATTTTACCTTTTATACTGTTTCTACTTTCATATTCATTTATGTCATATTTGACAGATTTTTATATACAGACATACTGAGGTAACACTTTCTTGTTTCCCCACCATGAAGTAAACTTACGTCAAACAACTTTGTCAATGTACACGTACTTGAGTTACATCATGTTCTTGTATTCTCTGTATTCTCTAACTTTGCCATCATTCGTGAGAATGGAAACTTCTTTCCCCTTTTAGAGACCTGAGTGTCTAAGTATCTAACAAGGAATTTATGACTCTAAATACACTTCCTGTTATGTCATGGATCTTACTTCTACTAATATTATATCACTAGATGCTAAGATCAGAACTGAGGGATAGGAATGTAAGGATACTTTGTCATTGGCTTTAGCTTATTATTTCCTGAACATTTCTTGTTTACTGGCCTGTGATTAGATCCTTGTTCATGGAGATACTTTGTGTTTTGTGTTGTGTTGTGTTTTTTTTTTATTGCAAAAGTTTTACAATTACATTTTCACCCCTTTTCCCCCCCCTCAACCCACCCCAAACTTCCCAACCTCCCTAACCCACCCTAACCCTCCCCTCCCCCCAGACTTCCGCACAGTATACTCATATCAAGTAAAAAAAACCCTCCTTTATATAAAACTTATATAAAACTTGAACCCCTCCCTCCCCCTTATAAATTTTCATCTTCATTACATTAAAATATTTCTATTTTAATATAACATTTTCAAATAAAAGCTATTTGATACTTCCTAGTTTGATATTTGTTCTGAACATAATCTATCCACTTTTTCCATTCCCTTTCATAAGTCTCTTGTGAACAATCTTTTAAATATGCTGAAATCTTCGCCATCTCTGCAAAACTGGCCATCTTCAAAGTCCATTCCTCGATCGTGGGCAAAGCTTCATTTTTCCAGTATTTACCTATCAACAATCTTGCTGCTGTTATCATATATAATATCAATTTTGTTTCACCCAATGTAAAACCCTTAACTATACCCAATAAAAACAATTGTGGAGAAAATTGAATTTTTTTCTTCAAAACATTCTGCATGACCCACCAGATTTTTATCCAAAAAGCCTTAACTTTCCTACAGGTCCACCAAACATGGTAATATGTAGCATCTAAACAATCACATCTCCAACATTTTGGCTGAACATTAGGGTACATACACGACAATTTTTTGAGGGTCTAAATGCCATCTATAAAACATTTTATAAAAATTTTCCCTCAAATTCTGCGACTGTGTAAATTTAACATTCTGAACCCAAATTTTTTTCCCATGTTTCCAACATCACTGGTTCCTCAAAATTTTGTGCCCACTTAACCATACAATCTTTAACCAGTTCAGTTTCCGAGTCCCTTTCTAACAAAACATTATAAAGCCTTTTAATATGCATTGGACCTTTCTCTTTTATATGTCTAACCAATTCTTCCTCATGCAACATAATACCAGTTTTTTGGTCCTCTTTCCATCTCAATTGTAGTTGATTATATTGTAACCAAGTTAAATTAATCCCTTCGTCCAACAGTGTCTGTAGTGTCTTCAACTGCCATCTGCCCGCATCTGTAAAAAGAACCTCTTTGTATAAAAACCCCCCGAGTGACATTATATTTGTATTCCACATAATATGACCAAGATCCAGCCATAGCGGTATTTTATAATCCCATTTGTATCGGTGCTTCTTCCAAACTCTCATCAAAGAGTCTCTAAGTATATGGCTTTTAAATACTTTATCCACTTTGTTGTCATAAAACAAGTAAGCATGCCATCCAAATTCAAGATCAAAACTTTCTATATTCATTATTCCAGTCTTTTTCCTTCCAAACCAATCACTTGCTAGAGTCAAAGCTGCTGCTTCATAATATAGCTGTAGGTTTGGAAGTTTAAGGCCTCCCTTTTCTGGAACATCTTGCATAATTTTCAATTTCACTCTCAGTTTTTTTCTCGTTCCAGACAAACTTAATCACTCCAGTTTGCCACACTTTTAGTTGTTTATCACTTTTAAGCACCGGGATCATTTGAAACAAAAAAAAGAAATCTTGGCAAAATGTTCATCTTAATTGCTGCTATTCTTCCAAGTAAAGACAGCTGCAGTTTTTTCCAAGTCTCCATATCTTTCTGCACCTCTCGCCACAACACCTCATAATTATTTTGAAACAATTTCATATTTGATTCTGCAACCTGAACTCCTAGATATTTTACCTTTGGTACAATCTCAAAACCTGCCCTCCTTTCAAGCTCATGTTTACGATCTTGTGTCATATTTTTAACTATCATCTTAGTTTTTTTCTGGTTCAGTCTAAAACCTGAAACTTTACCATAGTCTTGTATAATGTCCTTCATCTGGATTAATGATTCCATTGGCTGTGTTAGGGTAACAACCAGATCATCTGCAAATGCCTTTATTCTATAATCCTCTTGCCTTATCATTATACCTTTCAAGATATTAGAGTCCCGTATTGTGTTTAACAAGACTTCTAGTGATAAAATAAACAACAGTGGGGACAATGGACATCCCTGTCTTGTTCCTTTTTCAATTTTAAACTCTGTTGTCAAACTTCCATTAATAATAATCTGTGCCTTTTGCTCTTGGTAAATTGCTGAAACCGCCTGTATAAATTGATCCCCAAAATTCATCTTTTTAAAAGTCTTTAGTAGAAAGTTCCAGTCCACTCTATCAAAGGCCTTCTCTGCATCCAAGAAGACCAGCACTGCAGGGATCTGTTTATTCTTCTCAAGATATTCCAATAAGTCTATTACTTGCCTTACATTGTCCTTCATGTATCTACCCTCGATAAATCCCGCTTGGTCATCATGAATCACCTCTTGGATTACTGGCATCAGCCTGTTGGCTAGTACTTTTGCATAAATTTTATAATCAGTATTCAGAAGAGATATTGGTCGATAATTCTCCGGTTTTTTAGGACCTGCTTGCTCTTTTGGTATCAAAGAAATATAAGCTGTTGTCCATGATGGGGGTATTTTACCCCCTTGTTGAATATTACAAAATAAATCTCTAAGTTGTTCCACCATTTCAGCTTGCAAGGTTTTATAATACACTGCAGTCAAACCATCCGTTCCAGGAGCTTTAGCTGTTTTTAATTGTTTAATTGCTGCTATTATCTCCTCGTCTGTTATAGGATAATTCATTCTTTCCTTTTGTTGGTCAGTAATTTTTGTAACTCTTTTATTATCTAAGTATTTTTCTATAAGTCCATTCTGCACAACATCTTTAGCATATAGTTTGGTATAATAGTCCACAAAAGCTTCTTTAATTAATTTTTGTTGAAAGATTTCTTTCCCTCCAGTATCAATACTATCAATAGTCCGTACACTCTGCTTCTTCCTTAATGTATAGGCCAACCATCTGCCCGGCTTATTGGCATTACAAAGTGTATTATGCTTCGCATATTGTAAGTTTGTTGCAACTTGTTCCGCCATAAGCATTTGAAATTGGTCTTTCAAAAGTTTTATAACACCACGTATTCTGTCATCTGTTGGGTTTTTAATAAGTAGCTGTTCTTTGTTCTTTATTTCTACTTCCAATTCAGATCTTTTCTTTTGTCGAATCAATCTATGTTTAGAGTTCATATAAATGAGCATCCCTCTCATATAAGCTTTACTCGCATCCCACACAATTTCAATTGTGGTACCTTTATTCTAGTTTATTTCAAAAAATTCTTTCAAGTGCTTTTTAAGTTCTATTATATTTTTTTCATATCTGAACAAGTTTTCATTTATTCTCCAAGAGCGTTGCTCAGTCTTGCCCATCTCGATTTCTATCCATACTGGGCTATGGTCGGTCAAAGTTCTTGGGAAGATCTTTGTTCTTTTTGTCTTAACAAGTAAATCATCTGACAACAAAATAAAGTCAATCCTAGAAAAGGATCTATGTCTGTCGGAGAAAAAAGTATAGTCCAATTCTTTTGGATTATGTATTCTCCAAATATCTTTTAATTCCAAGTCTTCTTTCATATCAAAAAAAGTCTGTGGAAGTCTGATCCTGGATTTCGCCAAACTCTTTTTGTCTAATTTAGTATCAATTACTCCATTCCAATCTCCCATAATTAAAATAGATCTATAGTCCCATTGCAGTATTTTAGTATGTAACATTTTATAAAATGATCCTGTTGTTGGTTGGGAGCATAAATTCCAATCAAAAGAATTTGGCCATTTACTGTATGCAATTCAATTGCTATAAACCTACCATCTTCATCTGCTTCTATGATTTTAGCTGTTAGTCTTTTGTTTACATAAATAACCACACCATTCTTTTTTTGCGAAGTTGAAGATATAAAATGTGTTCCTAATTTAGAGTTTATCAAGTATTTTTGATCTTGAGTTGTGATAAGAGTTTCTTGTAAACAAATTATATCATTATTAAATTGTCTCAAGTATGCAAATAACTTCTTCCTCTTCTGTACCGAGTTCAACCTATTCACATTCCAAGATAAACACTTAAACGTCATCTTTATCTTTCTGAAGCAACGAGCAGAATAACCGAATATCTTCCTGGATCTTCGGTCTTGCTCCCCCCATGACTTCAGTCTCTTGTGTAGTGCTCTTAGCTCCCTTTTTATATTGTCTTTCCTGTTGTTGAATTTCTTTAAGTTGCTTGGATTTTGCACGAGTTATACGCTGATCCTTAACTTCAACCATCCAAGCCGGGTCTAAGATTGGAGAAGATTCTAACAGGGGCTTCTCCAAGAAACCTCCTACAGCACCCTGCGTTTCCTCTAACTCCACCTGCTTAACCTGTTCTTGCAATTCTTGTTGAGGTTGCTTCTTATCACTCTCCTTAATCTCCAGCACTGTAGATGTATGTGGAGATGGTGTTCTTTCTTTAAAGATAGTATTATAAAAATGCTCCGCCTTCTCCACAGTATTCAAACGATATCTTTCTCCCTTGTACTTCAAAATTATGCCAGTTGGGGCATCCCACCGAAATGGTATATCTTGTTTTTTCAATTCATTTACTAGAAAACCAAAGTCTTTTCTGGCTTTCAGCATCTTGGGTGGCAATTCTTTATAAACTCCAATTTGAGCCCCCCCCCACTTGTACAGAAGAGAGAAAAGATTTTTGCAGGATGTCATTTCTTATTGCTCTGTCTGTAAAATATATCACCACATCTCTAGGCAGTTGTCTTTGTCTGGCCACCCAGGAATTCACTCTGTAAATTTTGTCTATTTTGTAAAAAACCACATCAGGATTAATTTTTAATATTATTGCCAAAGCCTCAGCACAAATCTGTCTCAAATCCTGTCGGTCATCCTCTCTAATTCCTCGAAGCCTTATAGCAAATTCCATTGCTCTGAATTGCATCATAACAATTTCGTTTTCGACTCTCTGCATTTTATCATCAACATCAGAAATTTTATAATCATTATCCTTCATCTTAACATTGACTTCTGATTTAAATTCTTCCACTTTAGAGTCCACTTTAATAATAAATTCTGCAAGGCCAGACGCCACATCTGATATTTTTTTAGTCACCTTGCCATAATCCTGTTGCACCATATCTTTAATTTCATTAATTTCCTGCATAATTTCCTGTTGAGACTTTTGAAGTTTATCATTTATTTCCTGTTGTGATTTTTGAAATTTATCATCCAGAGCCTGGGATATAAATTCTTTTAAATTTTCAAAGTCAAAATCTTTGTCTTTTTTCTGAGTTTGTTGCACAGAAGGAGGCTGTGATTCATGTTTGTGTGTGGGGGATCCCCCCCCTGCTGCCTTTCCTTCCTGCTTCTTTGAAGCCATCCTGCCACGTAGGTTAGTTTTTCTAAAGAGGGAAATCCTCTTTCCTTTTCCACCTCCACAAAGGCTTCTAAAAAAATCCCCCAGGTTTAGTCAGATAGATGCTAGACTGAACAAACTCAGATTTTAAAGAAGAAAATTTTTTCTCTTCTCCTATTCCTTTGTATTACAGGCAGAGTAACTTTGTAACTGCTCAAAGTAACTTCTCAGAATCACTTTCACTAGCTCGTTAGCTCAGCTGCTGGGCGCCATATTTTTTTCAAATCAGTTTCACACGATCGTACTTTCTCTTAATTTAAAAAGTCACCAAAGCATCAATACTTGCAGTTTTCAAGTTGGGGGTTCAAGTTGATACTTCCGCTGATTATTAAGGTTGGTTTCATTCAGATAGGACATTTGCAGCAGCCAGCTTGTTCTGCAAAGAGCAGAATCGTCCCATGCCGTCCGGAGTCTGGCAAGTTGAAAGGGAGCCGCGCCTGTTTCCTCCCCAGCAGCGATTCTCTGGAGGCTTACAGGGGCTCAACCGGTGCCTTGCCTTCTCTCCTCCAGCAATCCTTCAGATTTTTGGAGTTTTCAAGCTGCTTCTAGGTATCGAAGCGGCTCTACAGACAGCGGGGCTGGCGGTCCTTAAAGGGAGACCGTCCTTGCTGGCGGCGAACAAACCGGAAGTCCTGTTGTGTTGTGTTTTGATTCATTCAAATTAAATTGTGTAGGTCAGGGGTGTCAAACTCACATCGTCATGGCGGTGTCATGTGACATATCAGGACTTTTTCCCCGTTCGCTAAACCAGCCTGCAGGCTGGGAGTTTGACAGCCCTGGTGTAAGATGATGCTTTCTCTGGTACAATGCATAAGCATTCTAGAATATACAGTACTTTAAATGTCTCTTGCTTTCCAAAAAGGAATTTATAAACAAAATAGCAGCTTAATCTCTTTTTGATAATAGCTTTAGGAATCATTTATATGAAAGCACTTGGTGATTTGCAAATGTGGAACTATCAGTCAATTACATGAAGACACAATATCATTTTCTTGGTTTTGTATTAGAGTTGTATATATTCATTAATGCATTGTAAACTATGATTTTAATGTTGTGCCATCTCAGCCAGTTATAGGTGTTTCAAAAATAGCAGTTAAACTGTTTACCTGTATAGGTTGTCCTTCCCTAAGTATTGAAAACATTACAAATCAAGAACAATACTTTAAATTAAGGTTGGAAATGAATTGATAACTAAACAATAGATAATATAGGAGTACTGAAATTTGAGCGAACAATTATATCCTTTCCAATATTCTGGTAAAAAACTGCCTTCTGTAAAAAAATAATCTTCTAGGGTACTAGGATTAATATATTAAAATAAAAGCATCATATTTAATCTATGTTCATTGTCTCTGTCCCATTGTTACCAGCAGGATAAAAAAATTTTTTTAAAAAAAAATGTGTACATTTGCAATCAACTTTATTATCTTGAATATTTTTTATGCTCCTTAGGAAAAAAATGTTTTGTTTCTTTTAATTCACGAGGCTGTCATGAAATATTAGGATTGGTAAACAAAATATAGATATTTTGATTCTAAAATCGCAAGGAAATAACTTTGTAAAGACAAACCTATATGTATTTTTGTGCAAAGTAAGATTTCCCCAAATGTTCTCAGATATATAATATACAAAACCCAAAACTCTTACTATCTGAATATTATCACAGTTTAAATCCAATACATCTTATAGTCACCAGGTTTGGGAGAATTACCCTAAAACTAGACAACCCATGACCCATTAGTCATCCCTTCAAAGATATTCCCTTACTAGATTCCTCAATGCCTTCAACAATGGCAGAACTTCTAATGTACTGCCTTCACTGGAAAAGTTGGGATACATTCACAGATATATCTGACTTGAAAACAACAGTCAAACATCAGCTCAGGAAATGCGTTATGACATTTTGTATTATATCATAAACTGTTTTATGATAATTTTTATGTTATGAAGTTTTTATCAAAATTGCTAAATTTCAATTCCATGGAAGTCATGAGGTCTGGATTTTGGAGGCATGTTTTCTGCAAGTTAGCCTGTTTGAGGTACCTTGGTTGAAAACGTTCTGCAGTATGATGAACTGATTTGCACAGGTAAAGATTAGGGGAACAAGACTTAATAGTATACAGATAGATGCTTCCTATGAGAAGTCTGAGGCTTTATCAGACTAAGTAGCATGTACTTGGCTAATGATATTGAACAAAAGTACAATCATTATGAACAAAGTTTCTTTATTATTTGTATTAAGTAGTATTTTTAAAGAGTAGGTTGAAATCTGACTCCAAGAAGGGACAATTTAGTATGTCTAATGAACAATTTCATGCTATGAATAATTTGGAATCCAGCCGATGTTCTTCAGAGACAGTTACACTTCCATCAAGGTGTTGATCGGCATGACTCCCATGAATTGGTTAAACACTGTTTGAAGAAAACCAAGTTGGTATCCAACACCATACAGTAGAACCTCTGGTCACGAACGCTTCTGACCATGACCAAATTGGTTTGTGACCAAAAAATTCAAATTTTTTTCACAGCTGATTTCCCTTTCCGCACCATTTTTTTTGTAAGCGCCAAATTTTCAAAATTAGGTTTGTGTCATGACCAAATCGATTTGCGACCAAAGTTATGGAACAAATTGTGGTCGTGACCAGAGGTTCTACTGTATTTTGTGGTAGCAAATTCCAAAGTTAATTGTTAACGTAAAAAAGATACTTCCTTTTTTGGGCCTGGATTTTTCAGGTCTCAAATTCATTGGGTGATCTCTGCTTTCTTCAAAGAAAAAGCAACTTTGTAATTTGTGGCAACAAATCTAAACAAATGTTAATAGGAATAATATCATCATCACCACTATCATTATAGTTAGTAACCAATTACTACTTTGTCTCATTTCATCTGAGATTTTCTCTTCTATTTGATGTCAGCAAATACTCATTTTTTGGGCTTTGAAGATATAGTATTACAGTGTATCTGAAGTAACATCACAAAATATACCATATTTTTCAGAGTATAAGATGCACCTACCTTTTTTGGTTGTTTTTTTTTTTAAAGATTTTTTTAATTTTTTAGACGAACACACATACAAACATACAATATATATTCTTTGAACAGAGTATTTGGCTGGTTCACAAATTTAAACAGTGTTTAGTCATTTCAATTAGATTTACAATTTCTATATTTCCTTTTTGCCATATTTATGTATTACTCATCTATTTTTTTCAAAAAAACCAATATTACCCTTCATTGTCATCTCTAATCTTAATCAAATTCAATTTTTCCCTTCTATATTATACCCCTTCCCATTGTCATCTATTTTTATATCCATCCTCACATTGGTTAATTATTTAATATTATAATTGTTTAATACAAATTCAACATTTTTATATAAATCAGTTAGTTATAACTATGTTTTTTGTATATTAATCAATATGAACATGAATATTCCAATTATTTCCATGCAATCCAATTTCTTACAAATCAATTAATTATATTTACCAATAATAATAAACCAAATAATTTCCCCCATATATTACTCCAAACCACAACTTAACCATTTCTGCTTTCAACACAATATACAATTAATAGTATCTCAATTATTACAATTCCCTAGTTAAATAGAGCTTTTTTTCTTTTGTATTTTAAAATCTTGAACTCTACTCTTTTGCCCTAAATTTCCCATTGTTTGCACCTACCTTTTTTGGTGAGGAAAAAGAAAAAGAAATCTCTCTCTGCCTCATTTTGCCATGTTGCAACAAAGAGCCTGCTTTACTTTCAATTTCAATTTTCAGCATAGCTAGGGGAAAAAAAATCTGCTCCAGCACTCTTTGCAGCAAGCAGCAGAGCCCTGCGCAAAACAGCTGAGAGCAAATCAGCTGAGAGTCGGTAGGCCGATCTAATCAATTTGTGCTAATTAACTTATGCTGAAGCTGAAAGGAGCTGTTTTTTCTTGCTGTTTGCTTGCAAGGAGGTAACTGCTGCGAGGCAGAGGCAAAGGGTGGGGGCCAGTGGGTGGGCAGGGCTACATTCGGTGTATAAGAAGCACCTAAATTTTCATCCCCTTTTGGGGGGTAAAAAGGTGTGTATTATACTCCGAAAAATACGGTACATATCTGTGTGAATGATTTTGGTTACCTATCTATTATTTCTATTATTAAATTAAAGATTTTAAATATTCCCTTTGTGATAATTTCCACTAAACAAAAGAGCATTTGTCAAATTTATGTGGAACCAATTTATAGAAGCTGGTTGAAGAAAGCATAGAATGTTTCCATTTGTGTTAAATGTAACTTCTAGTCGATGGAATTGAAAGACTTCCATACTAAAAATGCTTTCATGAACAGTTCATGTACTGATCAATTCTGTGCAAAACAGGCAAAATGTGGAGTAGATTTAGTTTTTAGGCACTGGACACTGGGAATATAAATCAATCCCTGTGCTGTATACAAAATAGTATTATAGTATTGGATTTTGCCTTTTAATTTAAGATATCTGAAAGAGTGCTGAAATCAGCCTATCTTTCATTTAGAATAAATATGTTAAATATGTTCTCTGCAGTCACACAAAGTCATATCTTGCCTATAAATAAGAAAAGATTGTAATTGGCAATTTCCTCTGTGTAAATCTAAATGTTAAAGTTCATTTTTACATATACGTATACTCACAAACTTTTGTGAGTAGCTAGGCAGTCATATTGTAAATATTAATAATAACTGAGGAACAAGTACATGTATTTTCAAGCATTATGTGAAAGCAATCACAAGATTGTAAAGATATTAACTACCAAGAGCCTGCAGCAGTTGAGGCTTGAGATTGAGCAGGAATGCTTGCAACCATTTGTATTCAAATTTGGTGATTAGAATCAAAGCCTGCCCAACCTGCTTGTATTGGCAGGTAATTAAAATATTTCCTTGAGATGAGATAGTAAGTTGCAAAATAGACTTCTGTGCAGAATGCAGTTAGTTTCATGATGTGAGAAACGCAGGCATCTAGATCAACTTGTAGCTGTCAACAGCTTAAATGGTAGGACTGGACCCAAATATTTTGCTGCCTAAGGCAGTAAAGCAAATTGTGTTTTCTACTCTATGCATATTAAGCTGCATAATTCCAAAGGCCTGCCAAGTTATTTTTGTACTTGTGGCAGGAAATACCAGAAATAATGCTCTCTGAACTTGGCAGTTAAAATCCAACAATGTTTAACAGTTTGCTGTCTGTGCATTCACCCCAGATCTCTTTCTTCAGACAACTGTCTCAATTTGCATAATAGTAAGGATGATCCCAAGGACTATCTGTACAATTAGGACCAAAATGTCAAGAGCTAAGCAAGATAGTTGTTAAGTAAGTTACACCTGATTTGTCAACATTTTTGCCACAGTTATTAAGTGAATCACTGCAGTTGTAAAATGAATCATGTGGTCATTAAGTGAATCTTGCTTTCCTTATTGACTTCGCTTTTAGGAAGCCAACTATGAAAGTCGCAAACAGTGATCACATGATCCTGGGATGCTGCACCTATTGTAAATACACGCTGGTTGCCAAATGCCCAAATTTGATCATATGACTGTGGGGATGCTGTGATGGCCATAATTGTGAGGACAATCTCTTTTTCAGCACTGTTGTAACTTCAAACAGTTGTTAAACAAACAGTTGTAAATCAAGGACTATAGATTCTTCCGCATAGCTAGCCACATAAGAGGTGTGGGTGAAATAGTTGGGGGTTCAGGAGAAGAATTAATGTTGGGCACTAGAAATCAGGAACCAGGGTTGTTCACATGAGTACAAGTTTATTCCATGCTATCTCTATACAAGTATCTGAATTTAACTGTTAAGATAAATTGGTTAGATAAGAGTCAACTGAATGCAAAGAGGGCTGGACTTAGATCTCTGGTGAGTGCAAAGGGATTCCAAACTGATAATGCACTTGACCCCACCTTCATGCTAAGTCTGGTCATCTCCTGTAATTAAATTGTAATGTTTAGCTTTTGGGTTTTCCTTTAATTTTTATTAGCTAAACCTACTGTGTCTTTTAAAATTAGAATTATTTCTAATTATTTATTTTTCATCAGAACTGAGTATGGAAAGGACAATATTGTATGAATTAGACATTTAAGCCAGAATGTACTGATTGATTTTGATAGTTTTACACTGTTCTTGCCCCAACCTGCCTCAGCAATTTGGGGGTCAGGTTCTTGGCTTTATTAATTTTGAACACAATTCTGAACATTTTGCTACAATTAAATGGACATTATAGTTTTTTTATTCAGCCATGGAATGAATGAACAAATATTTTAGTTTAAATATAAATAATATAAGCAAACACATCTAGAAGTTATTTGTATTTTTTTAAATCCACAGATAATATTGTGTAATCAGTCCCTGTTTCTAGTTGTAATCAAATTCTGGGCTCTGCAGGTAGCAGATACTGGACCTTTCCAGAAAAGTAAGGACTAACTCTGTGATGGTCTCCATTCTGTGCATTGTGCAAAATCATTTATATAACTAATGAGCACATCCCAGAATGACAGCAAAGTAGAATGGTTGCAAGAAACAGAAGGATTGGGATATTCTGGCCAATGTGGTTCACCTCCTATCCTTTTTTCTAGAGGGAGAAAAGGATAAAGCATAAGGTTTTACTAAGTTTCTTTTTTTTTCCAGATTAATTTTGGAATTGATTTATCTTCAGTCCATTTCTAGAACCGGTTATGAATTTGGCTTAAAAGAGCTACATAAATTATAATATACAATTTGCATGCTGCACATGTTTTCTTATACTACACAGTTATTGCAAATACAGTTTCTTTTATTTATTTAACGTAGTTAATACATATAATTTGATGACTATATTAATATACATATTTGAGTTGGAAAAACATCATTATATTCTCATGTCACATATGGATGTTTATGAAAAAACAAATCATTGATCTTAAGTGATACTGTTTCAATATTAATCTTGAGTCCAGCATTACTACTTCTACTAGGTCTCGTTTTCTGTATGAAAGCAGGTTAGAAACACTGAAAATAAACTCAAGCGTACAGGATTATGATTAATTTATTATTAATTCCTTAGGACTTTGCTTATGTTGCTTTTTATTATTTGCCTATATCATGCTTTCCATTCACTCAAGGTGAAATACATAAGACTGTATTTTTACAGTCTTCAGTTAAGATTTCCCTAAACAACAAACTTACAAACTAGATTTGACTGGGAGAGTAATTCTCATGGGCTTAAACCCGGGTCTCAACATCTTAATTGCTCTGCGGTTCTCCATCTTTAATTGCTTCACAATTCTTGAAATGCTTTCCATGTAACCTGATTCTGTCATATAGTTTGGCCTGCCATTACCCTCTTCATGAATTACCTATGGATGGAGGAGCAATATGAATTTCCCAAATTCTTCAGCACACCTTAAATGCACATTGTCTCATTCATATGACTTATTGCTCTCATAAAATATGGGTGGTGTCATACATGTGATTTGGTGCTAAATGGAGAATACACAATGAAAAGAAGGGCTCCTATCACTCTTCTGTCATGCCTTTTGAACTACCATTTTGTCTTTTCAGCTCCAGTTGCTATGACTGTATGAATTGATGCAGTTTCAGTTGTTCCTGTGAAGATGTAGTAGCATAAATTGGAAAATTGTGGCTTATTGAGTCAGCATTATGGTAATTTGTGTCCAGGAACTTGTTAAGAAACAAGCTAAAGAATAAGTCAAATAAATTTGTGGGCTCCTAATGCCTGAAGTAATTGGAGAGGCAATGGAAGCTTCTATTGAATAACTATTTCTAAATAATATTTAGATAATGTGCCTGACCTTATTTGTCCATTTTTGTGAAAGCAACATTGCTATTTTAGATATTTCTTGAACAGTTTTAAATATTGAACTGAATGGATTTGATATTTAACATTATTTTAAAATCCATCTATTTGTTTGGAAATGGGACCAAATTAATTCTGACAGCATTGCTAAAACAATTAATAATCTAACCTTTGTGCTAGATAATTGCACATTTCAGATAATCTTTAAGCATAAGGAAAATGTGAATTGTTATCTGATACTCTAATCTTTCAGTTAATGTCTTTCTTGCAGTGACAATAACTCTTATAATAGGAATACCTTTGCAAATTTTAAGCAGATAGCTAAGGGTCTTTTTTTGGAGGGGGGGGTGTAATTGAAGACATACTACAGAAATGTTTTTCTTACAGTTGAGAGAATGAACAGTCTTGCCCTTTTCTATGATATATTCCTGCTGCACATGATTTTCAGAAAACAATGAATTTTGTCTCTTGAATTTTTAATTAGGCAGCACAGAATAAAGAGCACATACAAATGGATTGATAGTCTAGCTCAGTTAGATAATATAGCACAGAAAACCCATCTTACAGTTGCTTGGGACAGGAGCCTAGCAACAGAGAACTAGATATGTGCATGTCTGCATGTATGTATGTATAGATAAAAAGACAGATGGATGGATGGATGGACAGACAGACATCTCTTCTACAGCAAACATCACAAAGTTATAAGTGATAAATAATTTCTTAATCAACTCCTGTACTCAGTAATAATACAAACTCCATATGATTCGCAGCCGACACCTGCACTTTGTTATTTTCTCCTTTACGCAAACATTATCTTTTGCAACATTAGGGGAGGCGTGTAGATCAGAAATAAACAATATCTTTTTAGCTGATGAAAGACTTGCATCAAAGATATTTGGCATTCATTATGTATGTTCTCTGTGTTATTAAAAAAAGTTGGAAGAAAAATGCTTATTATGCTTTCAGAAATGCTACTCATTCTACTTCCTTTTATGCTTCAACCTACGGGACACTTGATTATTTTTGTTAATCGAGGAAGCTTCCTTTTGATTTAATAGTAAGTTCTGTCTTGTATAAATGAATGAAAATGTACCATTTTGTAAAGTTTTTTAACTGGCCTTTTTTGTAGTCAGGAATAATTACATGCTTAATTATGCTTATTAAGGATTTGATTATGAGATTGCTTTGGAGGAATGTGTTGTGGGAATGAAAATTTCAACGGCTAAGTTGAATTATGAACAGCAATTTGGGAAAGGTACAATTTTGTTTTTGTTCATTTTTGACATGCTATAATTCCACATTGTTTAGATCTAAAATACTAATGACTTAAATCCATTACATGTTCAATACATGGATAGTAATTCCATAGTTTAAAATAATACATCAGTGATAATTCCTTTTCAATTGCATCAGTATACACAAACATATTTTTCAGTATGTAGAAATATGCCATTGGATGCCATATACTTTTTAATGTTTTTCATGACTATTATCTGTGATAGCAGCTTTTACCAGCTGAAATTTGTACTAAAAATATGTTTGCATACTGAATTGTATTTTACTGTGTTATGCACTGAGTTTGTATGATCAATTTCAGAACATCAATTGCTATAGTGCAGAGTCGCTAGATTTGTGTTTGAATAAATATATTTGAAAGCAGATATGGTATATTAAATTAACAATGTCAACTCTCTTCCAAATTTAAAGATTTGATATTGAAGCTTGCTGTTAAATAAATTTCATACTTTTTCTACAAATGATGATGTTATTCATTCAATCATATCCAACTCTTGGAGATTTTATGGGCCAGGTCTCTTCACATCTTCCGATCCTACTATGCATTAAAAATATAGTGACCAAGCATAAGCACATCAGTGAATTGCTTATGGTTGCTTGCTATTATAATTGAGTTATAATACATCTTACTGAATAGATCTCTCTTTGAATAAGGAGATTTTTCCAATTGCCTTACTCTTCTGTTCACTTCTACAAGTCAAGTCCTATGGTACAGATATAAAGTTCTGTTCTTAGGAATGAATTATAATTGAAAACAACATTATGAAAATATGAATCTAAAGGAGAACAAATGTTATTCTTTGTCTTTGAATTTCACACATGTGGATCTTGCATCTAGGCAGATTTTGTTTGGAGTCTTGTGAGCTGACTTTCAGTTGTACTGATGGAATTAGCACACTTCTATCTTTTATAGCAGTGATTCCCCAACCTTTCGGTCTCCATAGACCGGTGACAGCAGCAGCAGAAAGAGGAAGGGGATGGTTTCATGCATTCACCTGCTTGCACAAATGGAGCTATGCATGCTCACTGCGGCTTGCATGGCCCAGTTCCCAACAGGCCATGGACCAGTACCAGTCTGTGGATCAGGGATTGGGGACCCCTGTTTTACAGTTTATGGAATTATTGATTGGACTCCTATCCTTCTAAAGTATCCCACATTTTGCCTTTCACAACCATAGCAACAGCACCTTTATTCTCTGTACCTAGGATATATTCTCCCTTTACTTATCTGTTTTATTTTATTTTATTTTACTCTATTCTGCTTGAGGTTTTTTAACCATAAAGATTTGGCTCTCTTCTGTATTAGCACTCTGACCTTAGCTTAGTACTGTACACTTAATCTTCTTTTCAGATGGACCCACACTCTTCATTACATTACAGGTTTTTGTTCATGTTGTCTAACTTGAAATCTAGAAACTCCTTGTTGTTATTTTTCACATTCTTTTAGATTAGAGTCTTAAAGGAGCAACTGCTTTCAAATCCTACCTCATTTGGCTATTTCCAAAAAATCTACCATGCTCCAGAAATTGTCTGGGTCTCTTCTTCAGTGCATTTGAGTTCCTTGTCTAATTTCGAAGTATTCTTGAGTTATCTGTCATGATCATTCTGAATACTAGAAAGATTCTTTCAGTAGCTGTAGAAAAAGGCAAAGTCAAGTAGTGCTGGTAGTCTGTTTTCACATTCATCTTTAATGACAATTCTTCTGGTTCGGTGTCAATGAGATTCAAGACTTCAAAGTGGTTCTTGATGTCCTTCTTGAAATGGTATATGATCAAAGTCATACTGTGAAATCCCTGTTCCAGATAAAAAGGTAGCTTCCACCAATTCATATGAAACTATGATAAAGAAGATTTGGTTCCTTAAGCATTATTGAAGCTTCTTAAGAAGCCATCAGGAATTCAACATACTCTTTTCTTCTTGGTCCTCCTAAAGGACCTGGGTGTTCTCAGTTTTGCTGTAACCATTTTAAGAATTTAGGAGCTTCAGTTAACTTTCTTTTCATGGATGGTACAGAAAAATGGTAGGAATTCTATAAATTCAACACAATTCTACATAAAAATGTGAATTCCAGTAATAGGTAAGTAGCTATTTCTTTCATAGTGCCTTCCAGGTAATTCTTGCTTTAGTAAAATAGTAAATATAATAAATAACAAAATGAATGAATTTACTTATGAAAGTACAATGAATTGCAAGGAGAAGAGAATACATTTATATACTCCTATACCAGGTATTTCAAATTTAGTTGTTGAAATATATAATAGTTGATGTTTATTTATGACTCAATTAAGTTTAGTAATCCACATAATGGGAATATTGAAAGTATATTTTGTTTTTCATTTAAGTGCCATTTTAATGTCTTCATTTACTTCAGGATTTTTTCCATGTGCTGTCACCTACACTTATTTTGGCAATAAATTCATATATTGCACTAAATCCCAATGAAGTTTGTTTAGTTTGGGCTTAATATGTTGGATAAACCCAATCACTGCAGTTTGTATATGATGTGCATTTTTGACAGGCTTTGGAATTCAGTAACCAAAAAAGTTTGATGAGGATACAGGAACCCATTATGTTCTATGCAGTTTTTTCCCCTTCCTTAAAATATGTAAACATTGCACTTTCAGCAAGTAGAGATAAATGTTAATTGTTAGGACAGATTAAAACTAGAATATAATAATAAACAATTGATTTAATGGAGTAGCCTATTCTCTAAAGAGATTTTTGGTTATAACAAATATTTTCTTAGCCATTCCTTGTACTTGTTATTCAATAGAGCAAACTAGTAGTTTTGCTTTCAAAGTAGTAGTTTGAATACCTTTATTTTTCTTGAATCAGGAATAGAGAGGTCTTTGTCTAGCAAACTAAATAATTTTCACAGACTCACAACTGCTTTTAGGTCTGCATTTTTCTTATTCATATTATGCCATCGGTTTTCTCTTTTAAATTATGCAACTCTCATAATTACATGTTAATTTCTATTTTGAAGTATTCTTATGTTTATGTGAAACAAAATGAACTGATTTATTATAACCGGATCTGACCTCAGCTGAAAACATTTGTCTTCCATTAAATCCATGGCTCAGTGCATATAATACTTTTATGACTGACTGATTTTGATTATGAATAATTTGAATTATAATTGGACAATGCAAAAAGATAGTGAAAATATGCATATTACCAGTATATATACCACAGTTTCTGATTTGTTTAAATTCATCTCATTTGTTTCCTTCTTCAAGATGACCTGTCCCCCAAAAGTGCACTCCTAATTGAGTCCATTCACTTTGGTGTTAATCATCGTTGTATTTCTTTTTACCTTTCTCAGCACTATAGATTTCTGAGCTGGATCTTCACATAATGTATTAAAAAATTAGTCTTTTGAGCCTGATCATTCGTGTCTGGATTGATTTGTTTTATCGTCCATTTGTTTCTTTTCTTTTCCAATAGCAAAGTTCAAAACTCTAAGTATCATTTTATACTTCCTCTAAGTCCAACTTTCTCTTCCATAGAGCATCACAGGAAAACCATTGCTGAACAATTCTAGATATAGATAGATCTGAGTACTGTCCTGCTGAATGCTATCTAAGTGATAATTTGCAGCACATTTCTTAATTGCTGGCTTCATTATTATCAATAGTTGATCAAAGGCAAAAAGTTATCCATCATTTCAACTTCTTCATTATCACTTTTAAGGATAGTTGCTGTACTTATTAGTTGGTTTTTGTTAATATTTGACAGTGGCCTTATTTTCCACAGTACCTCCAATTATTATAAGTCTCTTCCCCTTTTAAAACAATTCTTTCAGTGTTTCTCAATATATATTCATATATATATGAAACAAATAGAGAGTATATAAATTTGTCTCATTCCTATGACAATCTGGAACCATCTGTTTCATTATGTCCGATCCAGTGGCATCCTGTTCACTGTATAGGTTTTGTGTAAGAACAATAAGAAACTTGCTTTCTTCTGTTTTTGATTTTGCCAGTGTTTTTCACATTCATCTTTAACAAATTCTTTAATTTCATTCCATAGTTCCTCTCCATCAATGAGATTCAGGATTTCAAAACAATTGCTGATATTGTCTTTGAAATTGATAGGTATATGCTGAAGATCATATTGTGGAAACTGGGTTGGCTTTCTTCTTCTGCTTTAGCTTTAGCTTGATATGGAACTTGCATGTGAGAGACTTGTAATCCTCAATCCACAGTCAAACCCCAACTATGGCTAATCTTAATTCTTTTCTTTTGCAGGAATGGCTTGAGCATAAATTTGAATAAATCTTATTTTATTATTTGGTTATGTTCTATCTTTGCTATGTGTTTCTGACTATAATCGTTTGTTCTTTCTTTTTCATATCCTAAGCAATAAACAGTGTGATCTGAAAATGTCTAATTCTAGTCCATTTTAGTTCCCATGTTCCCATTGTAATTCTGTGTTTGTAACTTCAGATTTTCTTTCTTCACATACTGTAGTCTTGAGAAACTAGACATCCTAAAGTCTTTAATGTAGCAACATCGTAAAAACTATCAGTATTTTAAAATATTGTCACTCTTCCTCTGTGGCGTGAGTGACATCCGAGCTGAGCAGCCTATCATTTGGCACTGCATTGTCAGTCCCTTTATTTTGTCTATTGGTATGGTTTTCCAGGTAAAATACAAGAGTGGCTTGTGTCTGCCTTGTCCTATACATTACAAAATAATATCTTTTGCTGTTGTTATTAAGGCAATCATCCACTTCCAGCATCTTTCTATATCATTGTTGCACAATATAGGTGCCAGTTTGCTTTAGATCACGGGTGTTAAACTCTATTTATATATATCGTGACTTTTCTCCATTGAGAGTGGAGACAGCAGCCAGTGTGGGTAATGCTAGTCCAATCAGACTGTAGGACTGAGTCTGTCAATCAAGCTAAATCCTGCCTTTGTTGCCGGGCAGACCCAGCTTTCGACTCAGTCCTTCAATCTGGACTGGCGTGTGGGTCTCTCTCTCTCTTTCTCTAGTTGCTATATTTTCCTCTCTCGTTACTAAATTTTGGTATTTTTTCAACTTGGACTGTTTGACTTTGCCTCTTTCTACATCCTTGGAATTTGGTTGCCTTCGGATCTTTCTTACAGTACTGTGAGTTGCCTGGGACTGTTATAGGACACCGTTTAGTGGAGGCTGTCATTCGCCTCCTTCCCCCGAAGGGATTTCCTTGGGGAAGTTAAGGGCTTTACTGTGCCCCCTTTTTTTTCTGTTCCGTTTGCCTGCCTTTGGATCATAGAAGCCTGGTTCAGCTGCCTTCTGCTTCTGGCTAACTCGAGCGGAATTTCGGCCGTTTTCGCGCTGTCAAAGCGGCAGCAGCCATTTTGTAGTGACTTTATACACGAACTGTTTCCCTCAGTTACGAGCGCTAAGACCAGGCTCTCTGAAAGGACTTTATAAAGAGCGGGGGCTGAGTGTGAGCCTTTCAACGGATTGGCGATTGGTGGTGATATCGTTGAACGCCCAGTCTCCGCCGTCAGGCAATTCAAAGGGTTTCGCACCCTACGCCACTGAGCTTGTCACGCCCGGCCGAATTGATATTCAGACAGCTGAATTGCAGCTGGCAGCAGCTCCTACATGCACTGCTTCAGCATTACAATTGACAAGCCTCCTGCCTCATTTCATTTAAGTGGCACGTTTCCTTTGTGGAAGCTTTACGCTCCCAGATTATTGTACAGTGGCTTATTGACTGAGGTTTGATCGGTTGGCTGGGTGCCCGCCATTTTGGGAGGTGGATCATTGACAGTTACCATCTTGTGGAAGCTTTGCGCTCCCTGCCCCTCCCTGGCCTTATTTCTGGACATTATTTGTGGAGTTCCGCGCTCCCCTCCTGCCTATCGTCATCGTTGGTCCTTCGGGAGCCTTCTGACGTATCAGCGAGTCTAGTTTTCGAAGTTATGCCAAAAGCTGTCTCGAAGTCAAAGCACGTCCGCAAGGACAGCTCTTCTGCTACTGGTCAATCAGACGTCATGTCTGCTACCCAACATTAGACCAGCCACGGCCCACCTTGTCGCCGGAGCGCATGTGCTAGTGCTCATGGACAACATTACCACGAAAGCGCACCTAAACAAACTGGGCGGCACCAGGTCCAAATCTCTGTTGGTGGTAGCCTTGAAACTCGGCCTTTGGGCGGAACGACATCTCTCTTCCCTTCGGGTAGATTACATCTCTGGGGTCTCCAATACTCAAGCCGATTGGTTGGTTGAGCAGACAGGTGGACAATGCGGAGTGGCGTCTACATCCTCGCATTTTCCAGGAGTTGTGTCGTCGGTTCCAATCCTCAACCTCTTTGCCACGCGCAGGAACGCTCAACTACCCTGCTTCTTCACCCGCTTCCCGGAGCCTCAAGCGGAGGCCATCGATGCGCTCAGGTCCCCTTGGCCGAAGGGGCTGCTGTATGCCTTTCCCCCAACCTCTCTGCTTCCACGAGTCATCCGCAAGGTTTTGGACGAGAGGGCGGAAGTGATTCTATTGGCCCCTCACTGGCCCCGGAGGGCTTGGTTTGCGGACTTAGTCTCCCTCTCGATCGCCTTCCCTTGGCACCTCCCAACCAATGGGGTTGTCCTGATTCAAGGAACCTTGTGCCACCCAGATCTTCCTTGGCTCAGTCTGACCACTTGGTAGTTGAACGGTGCTCATTGAGAGGGGCCAATATTCCTGGAGATGTTATTCAAACCATCCAAGCATCTCGTTGTCCTTCAACGGAATGGATTTAGTCCGCTACCTGGCGGGCCTTCTGCTCCTGGTGTGATCAGCACAGTGTCTCCGCGCTCCAAGCCTCCATTGTGGACATTCTTGTCTTCTTGCAGAAAGGGCTCTCTGAAGGACTCCCACCTAATACTTTGTGTCGCCAAGTGGCAGCTATTTCCTCTGTACTTACCTGTGGCTCCCTTGCATCGTTGGCTCAACATCCGCTGATTCGACACTTCCTCCGCGGTGCGACGAACTTGTCTCCTCCAGTCCTACACCATTACCCCACTTGGGACCTTTCCTTGGTTTTGAACTCCCTTACAGGTCCTCCATACGAGCCCCTGCGGACTGCAAGCCTTCGGCTATTGTCTTATAAGGTCTCTTTCTTGGTGGCCATAACTTCAGCTCGCCGCGTCTCCGAGATTGCGGCGCTGTCAACCCGAGCCGATCTCTGTGTATTCCACGAGGACCGCGTGGTTCTTCGTTTGGACCCTAACTTTGTGCCAAAGGTGAACTCGGTTTTTCATCGTTCACAAGAACTGATCCTTCCAAACTTCTGCCCGCGACCTTCTCATCCTCGTGAACGCCGTTGGCATACTTTGGATGTCAGACGGGCGCTACGGATTTATTTAAAGAGGACTGCTCCTCTCTGCTGCTCGGAAGCACTGTTCGTCTCTTTCTTACCAGGATCTTTGGGACTCAAGGTCTCGTCTTCTACAATCAGCTGTTGGTTCCGACATACTATCGCCTCGGCTTACGACAGTCATTCTCTCCCTCGACCTGCCCGGGTGACTGCACATTCCACTCACAGCGCGGCCACATCTGCGGCCTGGGCGACTCAAGCTTCTTTACTGGAAATTTGTAGAGCAGCTACGTGGACTTCGCCGGCCTCATTATACGGCACTATAAAATAGATTCCTTTGCTTCCGCTGAGGCGGCCTTTGAACGTCAGGTTCTTCAGAGGGTTGTTGCCAGGGAGGTTGTATCGGACCAGCCGGGTCCCTCCCAATCTTAGGGACAGTGAACTTGGGTATGTCCCACACTGGCTGCTGTCTCCCCTCTCAATGGAGAAGGGGCGTTGGTCCTAGCTGAGACGCTCCTTCTCGTTGAGTGGAGACAGCAGCCAGACCCTCCCAATTTTAGTCTGGTCCTCTTTCCTCTTCTTTCGACTTCAGGCTCCTGCCTTGTTGGTTCTTGTTATTCTTTCTCTCACACATGCCGAGTCTGTCTCTTATCAGTTCTTCGCCAAAAGCTGGGTCTGCCCGGCAATAAGGGCGGGATTTAGCTTGATTGACAGACTCAGTCCTACAGTCTGATTGGACTAGCATTACCCACACTGGTTGCTGTATCCACTCAATGTGAAGGAGCATCTCAGGTAGGACCGACGCCCCTTTTGCCTTTGCAGAGCCAGAGTGAGCATGGCCTGCATGTGATGCACCTGGCCCATGGGCCACCAGTTTGACACCCTTGCTTTAGATGAGACAAATCTCTTGCCTTGGATGATGCTGCTGGGATAAACTCTTGACTCTTCTGTCATCTTTTCCAGGAATACTCCCTACCACCTCCATAATTTGGTACTATAACTGCAACTGCAAAAATCTATTTGACCAAAAATAATAATTACAACTAGTGGTCCATCTTCCAAGCCATCTTTGGAGTGGAAGCATAGGGGTAGATAATGTGTGAATTAGTGTTACCTTTGTATTAAATCAATTCACCCCTCTACTGTTTCAGAGAGAGGAAATATGGTTTTGGAAGGAAAAAATATGTGTCAGGGAGACAATAATTATTTTCCAATCATTTGTTGTTCAGTTTGTACCTACTCTTTACTTCAGCCCCATTCATGAGACCATGAGGGAGTAAAAGAGACAAAAAAAAAGTTGTTTAGCCATCTGTACTCCATTCCTAGCCTTATTCCTGTACTGATTATTATTATTATTATTTTATTTCAAGAAGGTTTTTACTATTTGACCTTAGGATTGTGCAAAACAATGAGAAGAGGTGTTTCACAAAGCATCCTTTTTTTTAAACATTAAAGCAGCTGTATCTACCAGAGATCTTGCACAGCTGTTTTAAAATCTATTTCTGATTATCTATGTACATATATTCACAATTATCTGTTTTATTGACACAGTAGAAATGTTGCCATTTGTTTTGTAAAGAATGTCTTTCAAATGCTTTGCACAGCTCTAGTTTTCCCATCACTAGTATTGTCTTGATCTGATTTTCTCTACATGTTGAATGTGAATGTCTGGGCTTGAAAATCAAATCACATACAATATCATGTCTGGTCTTTCTATATGATTTTGCTTTCTGCATGTGCAATCTGTTGGAAGTTAGGACAATGCTGAAACAGCATTTAGTAGCCAACTTGCATTTATGATGGCTGCAGTGGCCCAAAGTCACATGATCACATTTGGCAACCTTCCATTTGGCTTCCACAAGCAAAGTTAATGGGGAAGCCAACCCCATTGAGGGAAGAGGAAGGGAAGGGGAAAGGGAGGGAATTTTCTGATGCTCCCTATCAGCTTGCCACAAGGAAATCAGTGGGGAACCTGACAGGAAATCAGAAGTCATTGCTGTTCTCATTGCTTTTTTTTGATTACCTATAGTCATTCTGTTTTTCAGTTTAGGTAAAGAAATAATTTTGAAATGATAATCCAACAGGGCTTGGGTTATCTAGTTGAGCCTAGAATTTCCTTGCACCCAGCAAGCCCAGAATTCAGCAGCTATGTTATTTCAGGACTTTCCAATGTAATATCTCCAGTTTGAAAATTGCATCTCTCATTTGAAAGCTGGTTTCCAGGTTCATTTCAAGGTGCTAGTTGTCTCTTTTAAAGCCTTTCATGATTCAGGATTTGGATAACTTCAGCACAACCTTGTCCCAATCATTCCTTCCTTTGTGATCATATAGAAGGGGCTCTCTTCCAGTCTACTCATATC
Source organism: Arizona elegans (assembly GCA_022577455.1). Taxonomy (NCBI): domain Eukaryota; kingdom Metazoa; phylum Chordata; class Lepidosauria; order Squamata; family Colubridae; genus Arizona; species Arizona elegans. Next base: position 59,492,192 of record JAKOOJ010000006.1, read on the forward strand.
GGGGATTGCCAGTTTCATGAGCGTGGGCCTTTTCATTGCTGCCTACATTCTTTGGAACAGCATGCCCTCCCCACCACCTTCCAGCCCCTGACAAACCAAGCACCTTTTCCAGCTGAATGTAGAGGAAGAACTGTTGCAAACTGTTCCATTTTATAATTTGGGCATTAATTAAAATTATTTGATTTATCTCTGTTGCTGTTTTGCTGTTTATCTCTTTTTTGTTATCTATATATTTTGCACTTTTGAACTTACTTACAAAAGAGGGAATCTACGCATTTCAATGTTGTGTTTTTTGAAGAGGCATAGAAGTTCAATAAATAATTTTATAAATTCTGTTGAAGACTTTTTTTGAGTTCCATCTACTTTTCCATATTCCTCAGGTTTTCCTCAGGCTTTCTTGGGGTTTGCCTCCAAGCTGTATATACAGTACAGCTGCTCTAATGCATGCAAGCAAACTCCTATTCCCTTATGCCTTTTTAATAGCTTTCTAACAGCTTTTGTAATTTAAATGATCTACTGTTAATTTGACAATTGATTTATGAACTCTTTAGAATAGTTCTGTAGTTCAATCATTTTATTTTGATTGACTTAAAAAAACTTCTATGCATCTTTAGCTCAATACAATAAAAGCATAGCAGACACAAACTATGGGAAATAGGGAATAGAACATAAGCAAGTCAGAAATTATCAGCAGGAAGCCCTCTTATATTTCATATTTAAAATTAACACTTGAGAAAATTAAACTTTCTTTGTGTTTTGTTCAAGTAGCACAGACTACCTCCCTAAATTGAAAACGTTTATATATGTATAGAAGGGGGTTGGGGTGGAGACAGAAACCATCCATAAGGATAAGAAGGGAATTATTATATCAAAGACAGTGCTCTAACCACTACACTATCCAGCCACTCATGATGCAGGCAGGATTCACTCAATTGCACAACCAAGCAGCTGGCACTGTGTATAGAAATATCTATACAGAACATATCTAGACCTCCTAAGTCTAGATGACAGATCCCACAGAAGGAGTGGAAAATAAGAGGGCTATGATGTGAGATTTCCATGACTACATAGACAGATGCCAGCCAATCAACTAGTCATTGTGGTAGTAGTGAAAGACCAGAACACAGTGGTGTGATATCTATCTATCTATCTATCTATCTATCTATCTATCTATCTATCTATCTATCTTAAGGTGACCAGATTTTAACATTGGTAAAGAGGGACATTGTGGGCGTGGCTTATTTTGTGGGCGTGGCTAGCTGGTCATGTGACTGGGTGGGCGTGGCTAGCTGGTCATGTGACCGGGTGGCCATGGCTATGTGTATAGGGTAAGGTGAACAGATTTTAACATTGGTAAGAGGGACACCATTGTGGGCGTGGCTTATTGTGTGGGCGTGGCTTGGAGGCCATGTGACTGGGTGGGCATGGCTAGCTGGTCATGTGACCGGGTGGCCATGGCTGTGTGTATAGGGACTACTCAGAGGGCTGAAAAGTCATTTCTGACAGGTCCTCACACTTTTGACTGGTCCTCATACTTATGACCATCCTCACATTTATGCCCGTGCAGCATTCTTAACAACCATGTCACTCATTTCACAACTGCTTCTCTTCACCATGGTGACAAGATAGGGCAAAAACGTAAAATGTGAGGACAGTCGTAAGTTCGAGGACTGGTCAAAAGTGCAAGGACCAGTCAAAAATAACTTTTTCAGCCCTCTGAGTAGTCCATATGCATAAAAGGATACAGTAATAGAGAGGGATGAAGGAAGGGAAGGGAAATTAGAGTAGGAATGACGGTTAAGAGAGGGAGGAAGAGAGGAGGAGAAGGAGAAAGGAAGAGGAAGTAGGGAGGAGAAGAAGAGGGGGGGAAGAGAAAGTAAGAAGGAAAGAAAAGAGAGGTGGTAGGTTTGAGGAGAAAGATTGCTGTACAATAAAAAAGATGAAAGGGAAGAAAGCCAACCCCAAACAAATATAAAGATATTAAGATAAAGAATGAATTGTTAAACTTTAAAGAATAAAAGAGAACAAATATGAATAAATAGCAATAATTAGAAACACACATACATACAATGTATTTTCTTTGAATAGAATATTTGGCTGGTTCACAAATTTAAACAGTGTTTAGTCATTTCAATTAAATTTACAATTTCTATATTTCCTTTTTGCCATATTTATTCCTCATCTATTTTTTAAAAAAACAATTTTACCCTTCATCCTCATCTCTAATCTTAATCAAATTCAATTTTTCCCTTCTATTCTATTTTATACCCCTTCCCATTGTCATCTATTTTTATATCCATCCTCACATTGGTTAATTATGTAATTATGTAATACAGTTGTTTAATACAAATTCAACATTTTAATATAAATCAATTAGTTATATAACTATCTTTTTTGTATATTAATCAATATGAACATGAATATTCCAATTATTTCCATGCAATCCAATTTCTTACAAATCAATTAATTATACTTACCAATAATAATAAACCAAATAATTTCCCCCATATATTCCTCCAAACCACAACTTAACCATTTTTGCTTTCAACACAGTATACAATTAATAATATCTCAATTATTACAATTCCCTAGTTAAAAAGAGCTTTTTTTTCTTTTGTGTTTTAAAATCTTGAACTCTCCTCTTTTGCCCTAAATAATTTTCCATTGTTTGCACTTACCTTTTTTGGTGAGGAAAAGGAAAATAAATCTGCTGCCTAATTTTCCAACGTTGCAAGCAAACCGCAAAGCCAACAGCCTGTTTTACTTTCAGTTTCGTTTTGAGCTTGGTTTGCACAAAGAGGAAAAAAAACCTGAGCAATTTAGCAAGAGCAGAGCCCTGTGCAAATCAGCTGAGAGGGGGAAGCCGAGCTAATTAACGTAGGGCGGCCCTTTGAAGCCCCGCGGCAAGAGTTTAAACAGGTTTTTTCCCTCTAGCCATCAGCGGGGATTCAGGAGGCAGCCGGGAACCAGGAGGCAGAATGAAAAATCGGGACTTTTTTAAAACGCCGCGGGACGCGGGACAAATTGCTCAAAAGCGGGACTGTCCCGCCAAAAGCGGGACGTCTGGTCACCTTAATCTATCTATCTATCTATCTATCTATCTATCTATCTATCTATCTATCTATCTATCTATCTATCTATCTACCTATCTATCTATCTATCTATCTATCATACCAAGTTATAGCAACCTTAGGAAGAAAGACTATGAGGAACTGAAGAAGTAAAAGGACCTGAAGGAGGAATAGAAGAGGAAGTGGAAAGTAAAGGCCAAAGTGGTCCCAGTGGTGATAAGAGCGACTTGTAAGTTGGAAGAGTGGCTCCAACAGATCACAGGAACAATGTCAGAGTTCTCTGTTCAAAAGAGTGCAGCCCTCTGAACCACTAAGATACTGCACAGAATCATCAAACTCAGAGGCCTCTGATAGAGGACCTGAGATTGAGGAAGACATAGTCCACCCATAAGGGTGAGAAGGGGAGATATATACAGTGTGTGTGTGTGTGTTGCTGAACATGAATATGAACATAGAGTGTTATAAGTATAAAATAAATATATTAGTATATAGATATATATTAATATATATATTAGCCTTTTAATGAAATTTCATAAAGAACTAAATTTAAATCATGCAAAAGGAGAATTACAACTATACATACAAAAAGAGAATAAAATTGAAAAGATTAAAAAGTAATAAACATTACCTTTTAATTTTTTAAAAAGTATGCTTAACAATATGAATTTAAATTTTGACCAAACATTTAAATTAAAACGATCTTAAATTGGCAGATTGGGTGCCTGCCTAAAATACATGAATGAATGAGTATGTCTATATATCAATGTAAAAACACAAACACAGGCATTGTACATTTATAGTAAAACTGATCTGATATTAGATTAAAAAGTTTTACCCAAAAATGAAAGAGAAGATGTTTATTTCTGTCTTAAACTGGAAATTTAAAATGTGCAACCAGTCTTGCTGCCCCAAGGCAAGAACTGTAGTTTGCAAGTGTTCTACATGAAGTGGTAGAGGAAAATTGTCTAGTCTTTCCAAACTTGCAGTCATTGGGATGTGTTGGGACTGTAGCTTCTGGGAATTCTTGTAGTTGCTGTTGCAACAGCTGGAGGCCCTCCGGCTGAGAGCTGCTCCATTAGGCTTACCAGAAAGGGGCTCACAAGATGCTGTGTATACAAGTTTACTGGTCCACATGGTTATAGTATTCACAATGAGGGATCAGGTACAGTTTTCTACAGATACAGGCTTCTTTTCCTCAAAATGGCAGCCTTAAGGGTTCTTGATAATTATGCATTATGGAAGAAGGTCAGTTGACACTGACTAAATTCACAATGATGGTTGTTGTCTATACAACATACAGGATGGAGAGAAATGAAAACAAGACAAAGGAAACAATTGACTGGCTAAGTGGGCTAAAGTGAACTAAAGGATGCCATATTTAAAACGAATTCATACCTGCTGCAATATGTCCTACTTCGAGGCAACTTTTAGAAATAGTTTTTGACATTCCAAACACTCTTTTAGAAATGATTTTCAGATGACATTTGCAATATATGATAAAACAATAGGACTAAAATATTTGAACAAGAAATGTAAAAATTGCAGCAAACCTGTTATCACCTTCGCACAGAAGGTATGGGGAGGCTTGATAGCTGCCCTGAGAGAAGCACTAGTGGAAGCTTGAGTTCTTGGTAGAATCCCTTGTACTGGTATAGAGTCACTTTGGATAGTGAGATGGTGACATATGAATTTAATCAATAATTAAAATACTTGAAATGACAGGTGGAAGCTAAGTGTGACTCATGGTGGAGATGGGAACAGTATCTTTCTTTCTTTGACAAATTAAGCAAAGTTCTGGTGCAGCTAATGAAAACCTAGCAGAATTTCATGAATTTCATGTCCTGATGTTATTAGTCATCACATGTGAGAATCTCAACCTACAGATGATGGTGGTGGTGGTGGTAGTGATGATGATTATACTGTTAGTTCTACACCTTTTCACTCAGATAAATCTAAGTGGCTTAGAAGTCCGTAATAACAACAAACATCACATTGCACAATAGAATAACCAGTAAGAGTATATATGAATAATAAGAGTGCAAAAATAGAATACAGTAATACTATTTGAGCAGCTATCATTCATTTGGGTAATATACTAATATTTCTCTTAAGCTCTTCTTCCCTCAGAGCATTATGAACAACTAGGTCTTTAATGATATCTAAAATATCGAGAAGGGGGAAACTGCTCTCATTCCTAAATTCCACAAGGAAGAACCCCGACAAAGAATGCTTATCTTCAAGCTCTCTCCAGTGCATGGGGTGTGGGTGTGTGTGTGTCATGTCATGAAGAATGTTGGCATGCATTACCTAAATGTGGTCATTTAAAAATGTCATTCTTTCAGAATGGGAGGGTACTCTGTACATTTTGAATGTTTAATGGATATTGTAAATAGGAAGGAAGATGAACAGCTATTGGCCAGAAAGAAAAGTATCAATAGTAGATGCTGCAGCATAAAACCACATGAAGAAGTGATGAGGATAAGGAAAAGCTTGGGTGGAAGTTCTAGCAGGGAATGGTGGCAGAGTTTACCCTCTGTCCAGAGTTCTGAACCCAGTATATCGAGAAGAAGTTTTTGAATAGTTTTGCCAGGATTATTAAATAATCCAAATGGTGAAGCATAAGTAAGTTAAAAAATTTGACAAATTTCAGCAGAAATACTTTGGTAAGAATTATACTGTTAGATTTTTTTAAAATAAAATTTTAATTATACTTTTTATAATATTTTAATAAAACTCCTGCAATAGAAATAAAATTTGCTTTATCCAACAAAGATGTTACTGTCTCTGTTTATCCTATACTTTGCTTCTCTGATTTGGAATTTTTAATAATTTCTGAATTAATTAAATTAATTTTTAGTGTTTTGCCAAGGAATTTGAACAAGAAAATGCATAATCTTCTGTAAACTATTTTACTAGATATCATGATTTATTTGCAGTTTGTAATCCCCCCAAATAAATCTCTACTTTACTTCCATTGATTTTGTTGTACTTCCATTGATTTTGTTGTTGCCTAGAGTCCCTTTATGGTTCTTATATATGATAAATAAATAAAAATAAATATAAATTTTATAATATAAAGTTTTGGTACTAAAAAAAAGACATGATGATCATAATGGTAATTTTTTGAATTTCTATTTCTATCTTGCAGTTTTTGGTGAAGATCTACATGCCAGCTTATATTTTGTCAATGCATCTTTGCAAGAGGTAGTGTTTGCTAGCACCACGGGGACATTGGTACCCTGTCCAGCAGCAGGAATCCCCCCTGTGACGCTCAGATGGTACCTAGCAACGGGCGAGGAGATCTACGATGTCCCAGGGATCCGCCACGTCCACCCTAATGGCACTCTCCAAATTTTCCCTTTCCCTCCTTCAAGCTTTAATAACTTAATCCATGATAACACTTACTATTGCACAGCTGAAAATCCTTCAGGGAAAATCAGAAGTCAGGATGTTCACATTAAGGCCGGTAAGTTTTCAAATATTGTTGCTAAAAGTTTTTCAAAGGCCTGAATTACAGCATGACTTGAAATTCATTTTTTTATTTTATTTTACTTCAAATTTATATACCGCCCTTCTTCCTGGGAACTCAGGGCTGTGTACAGCCAGATAAAAACACATAATACAAACATTAAGAACAGATTAAAAGGAAATATCTCAATTTGGCCCAAAATTTAAAAGACATACGAATTTAAAATCATTTAAAAGGATTTGTTAGGCCAGCCCGGCTTGTTGGAAAAGGAAAGTTTTAAGGGCACGGCGGAAGGCACGGAGGTCTTGGATTCTCCTTATCTCTGGGGGCAGCTGATTCCAGAGGGTGGGTGCCCCCACAGAGAAGGCCCTCCCCCTGGGGGTCACCAGTCTACATTGATTGGCTGATGGCACCCTGAGGAGGCCCTCTCTGTGGGAGCGCACGGGATGATGGGAGGTCGTCGGTGGCAGAAGGCGGTCTCGGAGATAACTAGGTCCTATGCCATGGAGTGCTTTAAAGGTGGTAACCAACACCTTGAAGCGCACGCAGAAGACCACTGGGAGCCAGTGCAGCTCGCGCAGGAGCGGTGTTATGTGGGAGCACCATGCAGCTCCCGTAATTACCCACGCAGCCGCATTCTGGACCAGTTGGAGCCTCCGGGTGCTCCTCAAGGGGAGCCCCATGTAGAGAGTGTTGCAGTAGTCCAGGCGAGAGGTGACAAGGGCATGAGTGACTGTGCACACAGAATCCCGATCAAGAAAGGGGCGCAACTGGCGAATCAGGCGAACCTGACAAAAGGTCCCCCTGGCAACAGCCGTCAGATGTTCCTCCAAAGACAGCTGCGTATCCAGGAGGACACCCAGATTGCGCGCCCTCTCCACGGGGGCCAAAGACTCGCCCCCGATAGTCAGCGATGGAGTCAGCTGACTATATCGGGATGCTGGGAACCACAGCCACTCAATCTTGGAAGGGTTGAGCTTGAGCTTGTTCCTCCCCATCCAGATCCGTACAGCCTCCAGGCACTGGGCCATCACTTCAAGGGCATCGCTGGGGTGGCCTGGGGTGGAGATGTACAGCTGGGTGTCATCAGCATACTGGTGGTATCTTACCCCAAAGCCATGGATGATCTCGCCCAGCGGCTTCACATAAATGTTGAACAGAAGGGGCGAGAGGACTGACCCTTGCGGCACTCCACAGATGAGAGGCCTCGAGGTCGACCTCTGCCCTCCTGTCAACACAAACGGCGACCGGTCTGAGAGAAAGGAGGAGAACCACCGTAACACGGTGCCCCCCATCCCCAACTCTTCCAACCGGTGCAGCATGATACCATGGTCGATGGTATCAAAAGCCGCTGAGAGATCTAATAGGACCAGAACAGAGGAGCAACCCCTGTCCCGAGCCCTCCAGAGATCATCAACCAACGCAACCAATGCTGTTTCCGTGCTGTGCCCAGGCCTGAAACCTGGAACGGGTCTAGATAGGATGTTTCCTCCAGGAATTGTGGGTGACACAATTAGTGACTTTCAGGTGTATTTGACTCTTACAACAACTAGATAGAATGTTTGGATTATAGGAGCTGAAGTTCAGCACCAGAAATTTATAGTAGACAACATTACAGCCTAAAGAAATGGATCAATTCTTGTTGAAAAATATCTAAGAGGGATCACTCACATAGAAATTTGGAAATGGGATCAGGAGTTGTTCAGCAGTATTGTAGATTAAGTAGGAGAAGTTAGATGGGAGTTGAAGAACTGATTAAACAAAACAGGATACTTTCAGGAAAAAATTGATATGAGTTTTAAAGAAGGATTTAGAAGATAGAGAGAAAAGTACCAAATCAGAAGCTGAAAAGAATAACACTGAGAGAGCACAGAAATTCATTATTTATATGAAGCAGAACTGGGAAGGTGTTTTTGACGTTCTCCTAATGCATTGCCTCACTGTTAATTCTATCCTATGCAAAGAAACTAGTACACATGTGCATGTGTTTAGGTTATTAGCATAGTTGGTGGATTTAGCAATAATCACGATGGGGATCTTAATAATAACTTTACCAAGTAATTAATTAAAGATAGTTCATATATTATCTAAGGAAGTAGCTATCATTACTACTAAAGTATTTTATATGCAAATTCTGGAAAGCTGGGGTACATGAACTAATTGTTTTGTTTGGGTTCTGCTGTATCTTCTTTGAACCAACTATACCAGCTATACAATAGCAAGAAAGAAGTGAAGCAGCTATGCATCTAATATTATCTATTTTAACTGTTTTTAATGATTCAGAAGGTTATATAATAATTATAGTGTTATCTACTACATGGCATTATTTAAATACTTTAAATTATTGAATAGGAACTTCATTTGATTGAATTTAAATCCATTTAATAGATAAGAGGATAGGAGAAAAAATGAGCCATAAAAATATCTGAGTTAATCTGAATTTTCAAAAATTAAAGAATTGCAACTCTTATGATACTACATTACTTTATTATTATTATTATATTAATAGGGACTGCATTACTGAATCAAACAGATTAGTTGCTATGCAGCAGATATGTAGCAGATCAATTTTTATTGTGGTCATAAAGGATGGGTGCAGTCATTAGGAAGAAGCATACAAATATAATAGATAAAGTTAAAAGTTAAAAAAGTTATTAGTATAAAAAGATATAAAGATATAAAAATGAGAATACAAAGGGTGCAGTCATTAGGAAGAAGCATACAAATATAATAGATAAAGTTAAAAGTTAAAAAAGTTATTAGTATAAAAAGATATAAAGATATAAAAATGAGAATACAAAGGGAAATGGTAGGTATAAAATATATAAAAAATGAAAATCTAAACAAAAGGTCAGGAGATATGCAACACTGTTTTTAGCGCATATATTTTCCATCTGCATTCTAAAATGGTACAGGGTTACATATTTTCCTTCTGTTTATAGATGGAATAATAAGTCACTTCTGTATTTATTTCCAGATCTAAATAATATTTAATAATCAAATAGGAAATTATATAAAACTGGTTAGCTTTATGTGTATTGAAAGTATTCAGAGTCCCAATATGCCAGTAATATGTTTATGCTGGGGTCTGTGGATGAGTTTCCGCAATAATAATTATCACAGTTTCAATTTTGTTAACAGCTTTCTCTTTTGCTTCATCTGTTCCTACTCACTAAAACAAATCTATGGGGACAACTATGTTACAATCTGATACCCATTTAACAGCCTTGCTTTAGTAATAAAATATGGGTAGTCTATATTGTTTTATAAGGATTCAGATGTCAAATTTTGTTAATCTTCATCATTACCATATAAGATTGGGGATATGATGTTTGAACAGAGTGGCATAATTTACTTGAACAAGTTGGAACTGTCTGTATATGGGTATCTTATGCCTTTCAAGGAAGTAAGGAACTGAGGTGTTCAACATAGATTCACTAAGCTCATACAGTTCGCCTAATAAACAATATGTTTTGCCTGATACTTTTCAGAGTTTGACCACCAATTCTCCATATCCATTTCAAAAATTAATGTCAGTCCCTGAGTAGCACCATTCTATTACTGTTTCTAGACATTTAGTCAGGATTTTCCAGAACATCATAGAATTCCTCTGATGAATTAAAAAATAAAACTAAATGTAAGTGTCATCAATTAAGTATCAAGTCCAACCCACAAACTCTAAAAAAAGTCGCTCACGAAGCAAAAAGCATTAAAGTAAATAAAATGGACCCCTAAATAACTATGTGAGGAAAAAATTGAATATTTTATTGGTTAATTGGTCACACCATTTTTCAAAGTTCTACTTTTATGATAAAAAAAACTGCCAAACACTTTTTTAAAACAACAACAACAACAACAGTACATTCAATTTTACTGTGGTTCCATCTTAATTCATCTGTCAATTTTTCTTCACCTTGAATGTTTTTAATGTTGTAAGGTCCATTAGAAGAGTATTATAGTGGAATATGACTTCATTGTTAGTTTTTGACTTGGACAAATTTGCCTGGAAGGCTTTGGAAAAAGAAAAGGATCTTACTTTGATTCTTTTTCTTTTCATTCAGTCCACAGTGGACACAATGTGTGTTTTGTTTGTAATTTGTTAGGTCAGATTATGCATCTTCTATACTCTTTATCTATTTGGGTAACTTGGCTTCCTTCCCGTTTTCTGCTTTAGTTTTACGGGAACCATATACAGTCCGTGTGGAGGACCAGAAAGCCATGAGAGGCAATGTAGCGGTCTTCAAGTGCATTATCCCCTCCTCTGTGGAGGCCTACATCACTGTTGTCTCATGGGAGAAAGACACAGTCTCACTTGTCTCAGGTAGGAAGAGTCTTTTATTTCAGCTTCTCCTTTTTCCTATATATCTTTCTTTTCAGTTGACTTTGCTTTCTACTCTAATTCATGCATGTCATTAAAACATCTGTATGTTCAGGTTTGGCATTCGATGCTTGGTGAAGTGGCCATTTTGTGTATTTGAAGTAGTTCCTGTGAATTCTTTAAAATATATAACAGGTGTGCTTCTACCACAGCATTTTATTTTTTTTTTCATTTATTTTTTTTTGCAAAAAAGGGGTTTTGCTTTAAGAAACAGTTAAAATACAATTTTCTCCATTTTCTGATGCCAATCTTTTAATCACTTTTTCCATTCTGTGCTCAATGCCTATCTAAACAGTTATAGATGAAATGGAAACAGTCAACTGTTTCTTAAATGTTGCTTTGTCATAGTGCAGATACAACTATTAAATACATTTCTTTGTTTAGTCTCCTTGATGTATGACAAGCAGCTCTTTTTTGGTATTTTCTAAAGTAGGAAACTATAGAAATGGCCTTTTGCTCATGATTAAAATGGTGATGCAGTTCTTTCCAATTGCTAAATTTATAGCTAATGCAGTTGCATTATATCAAAAAATTGGGGTATCTTGTAAAGACAATGTATTTACCTGAATGCTGTTCCTTTGTATTTATTGCTTTTATATTTTATTACTGTATTTTCCTTTTACCTATTTTTTTTCAACTTATGTCCTATATTTTATTTTTGTTTTATATTTTTACATGGTTGTAACACTAATCAATCAATAAACTATCATTACTACCTGTAGTCTTAAAATATATAAACATGCTCTATATTACAACAAGCAGTTCACGTTCTTGTGTAAGTGCACAAAAGAGGACACTATATCTTCTATTTAAGTGGCAAAAGTGAATTTAATAATGGTATTCCATGACAGAGTTAGGATGAAGTAGTTCACTGTGCCTTCCCTTGGATTCAATTTTAGGTAGGTTTGGGATATCAATGTCACCCTCTTCTTTTTAAGGCTGTGATTTTTGTTTCTTATATTTAAAAAAATAATATAAGAAAAAAAATTGGAATACTATTCCATTTTATCAATTGCTTTTATTTAAATAAGGTTTGTAAGAGTGGCATTTTACTTTGGCTGCATTCACAAATAATATGTGGAAATACTTGCATACATATTTCAATTAATTTCTTCTGCATAAGTCAGTTGTCTTTATATTATTATCCCTGCCTATGTGATGACAAACCATTTATAAACCATTTCACATGTAAATTCTATATGAATATTATTTCTCCTTATATTCTGTTCATAGCATGTAAATTTCCAGGAAGAGCAGATGATTTTTATGTGAACCATCTTCTAGAAAATACTAAACCTGTTTATCAATTATTCAGTAGCCAGATTATATGCTGTTATGTTGAAAATAACTGGTCACAGAAAATATATTTTTATTTGTCACTTCAGGTTACTTAACATGTTAGCTATCTTGTTTTAGGTAGTACATATTTTTATATAATAGATTGAGATATTTTAGATTTACAATAGGTAATTAACAGCAATATTAGCATGTGTTACTTTTTTATTATAGAGGCTGCTTGTTATTTTCCTATTTTATCCATCTGATTTTACTTTTCTGTGGTATATTTTCAAATTTTCCTAATCTTCAACTTCAATATATTTCATATGAAGTGAGTTTAGCTCCATTCCTGTTAATGTTCAGGAAATCCCTAAAGACCTGGTTATGTCATCAGAATTGGCATTCCCAGGGAACTAGCAATATTTTAAGGTGGCTCAGCTGTTATTGATGATATGGGATTGTGTACCTCCCTATACCTATATGATATTGTTACATTTTGTGGTTTCTATAGTTTCATTTTTTAATGATTTTTTAAAACTTTTAAATAATGTTTGTCTTTATTTTTTATAGTGATTGTTTTTATATGATTGTTTTATATTGTGGTTTTATTTGATTGTTGTATGGCAACAAGTCACTTCCAGTTAGATTGGTGCTATATATAAATAATTATTATTTAAAAACCAGCAAATAGTGAATGTATACAGAGAATATATTCTTTGAGATAGAAGGCATTTCTAGAATAGACATAGTATGACTTCAGAACTCCAGGATTGAGCACATTTTATGGTATCACATCAGAGATGGGTTTCAGCAGGTTCTGACCAGTTCTGGAGAACCGGTAGCGGAAATTTTGAGTAGTTCGGAGAACCGGTGGTAAAAATTATGACTGGCCCAGCCCCCATCTATTCTCTCCCTCCCAAGTCCCAGCTGATCAGGAGGAAATGGGGATTTTGCAGTAACCTTCCCCTGGAGTGAGGTGGGAATGGAAATTTTACAGTATCCTTCCCCTGCCACGCCTACCAAGCAATGCCACGCCCAACAAGCCACACCCAAAGAACCGGTAGTAAAAATTTTTTGAAACCCACCGCTGTATCACATGGTAATTCAGACTCAATGTGATTTGAATTAAGTATTAGATGAAATATACAAGATTCCCATCAGGGAAAATGGTAGCTTTATGGTAGTTATGATATTATTTTACATCAGAAAGGTGATCACACTACAAATGTACTGCTGTGCAACAATAAAAAAGGGCTAAATTCTAGCAATAATCAATGCAATAATAATTTGGCCATTTGCTAAGAATTATGGATATTAATTGAACCTGGAGTCTTAAGTTTCCTTTTGTTAATTAATCAGGGATTGATTGAATACTGAACACTATTACAGTTTTCCAAGAAGAGTGAAGAGCAGACACACATAATCTTTTTACTGTTAAGAGATATACTCAACATTTGAGTTAGCATGCTAAGGACTGCATTAAAAAGAATTAGCAAATGCAGCTGGGGACAAAAATTAAACTTGATGTATTTCATTTACATTTATATTTAATTAAAATTAAATTTGGTTAGAATGATTATTCTCTGACTAAGTATTTAAAAATATACTTCATGTCAATATTCATGAACTTTGGGAAATTAAAGAACTGGTAGATTCATTTTGTTTCTTTTTTTAAAACTATCTTATATTGGCAGAAAAATGCTTTCTATCTCAAATAATGTATTCTCTGTACACATTCCCTGTTTGCTGGTTTTTAAAAATGTATTTTTTGTATGCATTCCTTGTTAGCTGATTTTTTTAAAAACTCCAGACAACTTTGTAGTCTCCATTTTTAACTTTTTCAGATATAAAAATTAGAATTTTGCTCGTAATGTAGCAGGAACATTTCCAGAAATGCTGAGTCTAGATAAATGTAGTGCTTGATAATCTAATATCCTGTAGCTCTCACAAATTAGAAAAATTTCATACTGTATTTATTCATTTGAGGGAGAAAATATGTAAAACAGATGCTTTTAAATATTTTTAAACTGTATAGCTACAAATCATCTTTGCAAATAAACAACCAGATTGATAGGATTTGGTTGAAGGAAGACTGTTGACCAAATCAAATCATGGTACTCTAAAATAAAATTTTACATGGAGATATCTGAAGACAGCAACAGGTAACTAAAATAAAGAGATCAGTGTTGCTTTTAATTGGACCATGGAAGAATATAAATGAACTTAGAATTTCTTGTCCAAAATGCCTTTATGTCACTGCAAACAGATATAAATTTCAAGTATGATTATGAATATTGTGGGTTTCTAATCAAGCAACAACTTCAAACACAAATGGCATTCTTGGGGTGTAAGAGAAGTGCCATGTTAGAGGGGAATGAAAGCAAGTCTGGTGTCTTGTTTTCTGTTGTGTAAAATAGAAGCCCTCAAGCAAAAAAGATGGAAGCCATAGCTCTACCATAGTGTTGTTTCCATGGGTCGCATTTTCAGAGGTATGGTGTCATTAAAGCAAACCCTGTGACCATGGTTGAGGTTTCAGGAATCCAATCTTAAGTGCAATTCAATGAAGAGCTATTTCATAAAGGGCAGCATTAAGTTACTAATTACATTTAAAAACTCAATCTAAGAATGAAGACTTTATATCAAGACTGATGCAGAGCTCAGCATTTTTGGATTTTTTCCTTTCTTTGCAATTATGGCACAAATAAATACCACATATAATACTAAAGGTCATTATAGTGCTATATTTTGCATTGCTGACTTTGCTCAGTTTTACTCACTCCCCTTTGTGATGCATCAAAATGCCTTGGACTATATTACTTGGAGTAATTATTTCACATAGATAACAAACTTTAAAGTAACGATGGTCAGGAAGGGAGAGAAAGATTTAACTGCATTATTCAGGAGGAAAATTTCTTGAACAATGTGATTTATTAGTTTGGGAAGGAATTATGGTATGTATTAACCACAACTGCTGACTTAGCTGGTTTTACTGTTCAGAACTTGTATATCTGCTCTGGGCCACTAATATGTTGCTTAGTATTTCACTCTTATTCTCCTAGCAAAACTGCTTGTAATACTCAGTGAATAAACAAAAGAGTGGTGGTGGTAGGAAAATAAAAAGGTGTTTATGGATTATGAACACTATGGGATGAAAGAATGAATGAGCAATTAGCAAACAATTCACATTCCCTTAGGAGGCTATCACTTCCTAGGATGTGTTAGGCAGCGGAGCAAACAGTGAGGGCAAATTGTTGGTGCATGACCAAAATGAAGACCAAATAAAGGATGGGAATGGAGAAAAGAAATGTATTGTTAGTTTGGAAGTAGAAATTTTAATCAAGCAGTTCAGATTTTTTTTAAAGGCATGTCAAATCTTTTAAATAACACTAAATTATGCAGCTTTATTATTTCTTTTAATGCCTCGCCACTTTTCTCTCTTGTGCTTTGGATCATCAGGAAATTGTAGTCAGTTGGGCATTAAGTGTCAGTTAATAGCTGAAATTTGTTAACACAAGAGATTAATTGCCTGGATCTCTTGATGATCATAAAATCTGTCTAATAGTCTCGGTTAGGGGTGTGTTGACAACAAATTGGAACTGGTACTTAGCTTTGCGACAGATGAGCTGAATGAGTGGTACTTACTAGCCAGCTCCTATAGCATCTTTGATAAATATTAAAATTTATTTAATTTAACCTTTTATTTAATCACATTTAAGAAGTGACTGTTTACTCATTTCAAATGTATTGTTTTCAATGATGTGTGTGTGTATACCCACACACATACCAGTGGTGGGTTCCTCCCAGTTCGGTCCAGTTCGGCCGAGCTGGTAGCGGTGACGATATGACATCACCGAACCGGTTCTCCCCCCCCACCGTCCCCCCACGTTATTCTTACGTTTTATTTGGTCCCACCCCCAATCTATTGCTGCCTCCTGAGTCCCAGCTGATGACTAGAGGGAAAAAAACTGTTTAAACTCTTGCCGCGGGGCTTCAAAGGGCCGTCCTACAGCTGATCAGTGTTAAAAGCAAACAAATGTGTCAGGTCGTAAGTGCGAGGACTAGTCGTAAGTGCGAGGACCTTCCAGAAACGACTCTGACCAGCTAGCCACACCCACCTAGTCACATGACCTCCAAGCCACACCCACAAAATAAGCCACACCCACAGAACTGGTAGTAAAAAAATTTAGAACCCACCCCTGACACATACATTCACATAAACACTTACAGTATACACAAGGTCTTTCCAGTATAAAAGTTCATAAAAGGCCATATTAAAGTTCGTTAAACCACAAAGCTTCAGAGCAGCTATGCTCTCTTTTACAATAGTTAACCCCTTTGTACAATACACACACAGCACTTTTGTCAGGAGAAGTAATTATTGCTATCATTGCTTCTGTGTTTCAAATTCAAATTGCTATAGTAAATAATCCATAAAAACCCAGTCTCATGGGATTTATAATGGACTTGATCCAACCAGCCAAATACGAATGCAGAATTACAAAATACAGTTTTTTTTAAAAAAAAATTCTTGATGATTCCTTTGAGGAAGATGTGTAGAAAATGTTGAAAAACTGGATAGAGGGGAAAAAACCCAGAAGTAGCATTAATTCTTTCAGTGATTACATGATTTACTACTCAAAAGGCAGTGGGCAATAAATCTTCAGTCGTTGTTTATGGTTCAGCTGTGGATTTTATGACTTTTTTTAAGTAAGTTTTATTATAAATGATAGTTGGATGTGGGGGCGGGGGAAACTATTGGTATGTTTGCTAACATAATCTATTGTAGCCTTTCCAAATCTACCGGTACCAGTCTTTCCCAATATCTTGGACTATAACTCCTATAGTCAAGGATAAATAGACCATGCCACTCTAAATCTTGCCAAACTGCATTTCAGTAAATTCATCTTTTTTAAATTATAATTTTCTAAATAATCTTTTGCTCCTTCAAATAAAGCCATAGAACTTCTTCCTTCTCACAAAATTATTTAAAAGTTTAACCAGTCTCTTTTGTAAATGTAATGTGGTAAAAATATTCATGTAACTCTCTTGCTTTGTTGTTTGTATATCCCTTTTAATTATTAAGGTATCAGCAAGTTTCTTTATGTGCAGTGTAACATTTTTTCCATGTCATTCTTGTAGCCTATCATTTTTAAATTGACTTTGAATTGAAAGTCTCAATCTTGATAGGTATAACTTGTTCCCTTCCATAAAATCTTTTAGATAGAGTCTACAACTAGTTCTCAACTTATAACCATTTGTTTAATGACCACTCAAAATTATGCTAGTATAGAAAAAAGTGATTATCAGTTTTCACAATTAATGAATGGTTATTCCCTTATCTCCGAGAGCTCTTAGCCCACATGAGATCATTATCTTGTGATCTCCTTGCAACCTCAGACCCTGCTACGAATCCTGGGCACTCACAAACCACGCTGCACGAAGTTTGCCTTAAACAGGTGTCTGGTTTATTCATTCGCCAGGTTCACAGGGATCGAAGCTGAGTTCAAGGTTTGATAACACAAAGTCGGCGTTAGAGCTTCCAGGAAACAGCTCCATTTAAATAGGAGCGCCTTACACTTATCCAATTACCACAGCTCCCGGACGTCAGCCACCTCTTGCAATCCGTTGCATCATCCAGATGTCTTAAAGGGCCCTATCCCGGCCGCGATGTGACCGCCCGCCTACTGAAACCTAACACCCCCTCCACCGTGCATACATTATTCACGCCCCCTCCCTCTCGCATCCCACAACCATGGTTTCCAGAGCGCGACGGGTCATCAGTGCATTCTGCTGTAGCAATGATTCCCCATGGTGGCGAGCGGGGAACGGCTCGACAGGCGGCTCCCTGTACCAGGAGTCCTCCTGTAAAGAGAAAGGGACAAGTTAGCATTAAACTGGCACAATTACCCCCTAATGTTACCCGGCTTGAGGGGATGTTTCCTGTGATACTCTTTCCGTAACCTTTCTGCATGTACATCCTCCACCGGAACCCAGGACGCCTCCTCCAACGGATAGCCTTTCCACTGGACTAAATATTTTAGCCTTCCCCTCTGCATCTTGGAATCCAAAATGTTTACGATTTCATATTGGTTATCACTAGACGGCCCTGGGCGTTCTAGGGGTTCACGTACTTCATTTGCTGGTTTCAGTAGACTGCTGTGCAACACCGGGTATAACTTACCTAACAGTGGGGGCAACTTTAATTCCACTGTTACCGGATTTATGACCTTGGTGATCGGGAATGGGCCGATGTATTTGGGACCTAGTTTCTTACTAGGTATTCGTAATTTGATATACTTAGTGGATACATACACCTGCTCCCCCACTCGAAAAGGTTTATGATCTGCTCGCTTTCTGTCGGCATATCGTTTGTATTCCTTCGCCGCTTTCTGTAACGACTGTTTAACTACCGGCCATAGACGCCCAATCTGGACCCCCCACTCCCTCGGGGTAACCTGTGCTTGGTCTTGTACCCCAAGTTCTGGTATCGCAGCAATGTCCCGGCCATATACTACCTGAAACGGTGTAACCCCAAGGCTTCGGTGTACCGCGTTGTTGTATGCTACTTCCGCAAATGGTATGAACTCTGACCAATCAGATTGCTGATAGGAAACATAACAACGCAGATATCTTTCTATCATCGCATTAGCCCTTTCGGCAGCCCCGTTGGTACTTGGGTGATAGGCCGAACTCAACCCCTGAGACGATCCTATCAGCGTGAGGAATTCACGCCAAAATCGCGCTGTGAATTGTACTCCTCTATCTGATATAATCCTTTTGGGAACTCCATGCAACCGGTATACATGACGTATGAACAGTTGAGCTAATTTTCTGGCTGATGGCAATCCCTTACACGGAACAAAGTGGGCCTATTTAGAGAACAGGTCGATTATCGTCCAGATGACCGTATGGCCTTTGCTATCAGGTAGGTCTACAATGAAATCCATCCCTATTTCGTCCCATGGTCTATTAGGACATGCCACCGATTGTAGGAGACCGAGCGGCTTGCCAACCTTTGGTTTTGAGATTGCACACACTTTACAACTCTTTACATACTGTTCAACATCCTTCCGCATACGGGGCCACCACCACTGTCGACGAGTGAGATGTAGGGTTTTGAGAAAACCAAAGTGACCCGCTGTTTTGGCGTCATGACATCTGGTTAAAATTGTTGACCGTAAAACAGTCGGTACGTACAATTTTGTTCCTCTCCAGGCTAGACCGTTTCGAATTGTGACCGTTGTTTTGTTTTTCTTTATCCATGGATCATCTACTACAGCCTTCCGTACCTCATCCACCCAGGTAGACAATATAGGTGTTCTACGCACTTGGCCTACTTGTTGGGTTGTTGGCAGTATAGCTTGTATCACTTCCTCTCTTTTGCTGTTGAATTGAGGCATCCTTGACAACGCATCGGCTAAAAAGTTTTTTCCTCCAGGAACATATTTCAAGTCAAAATTGAATCGTTGAAAGTACTGTGCCCAATGGACTTGCTTGGGCGACAGTTTCCTTGGTATTTGGAGAGCCTCTAAGTTTTTATGATCTGTCCAAACTTCGAATTTGATATCAACACCTTCCAACAGATGCCTCCAGGTAAGTAACGCCCACCTGACCGCGAAAGCCTCTTTTTCCCATATAGCCCAGCCACGTTCTGTAGGACTTAGCTTGCGGGACGTATATGCGCAGGGACGTAAAGTCCCATCCTTTGCCCTCTGTAGTAATACAGCTCCTACAGCGACGTCACTCGCATCTGCTTGTACTATGAACTGTAATAGGGGGTCTGGATGTTTCAAGACAGGCTCCCGAGAGAATAACCTTTTCAGCTGCTCAAACGCCTGTTGACACTCTGGTGTCCACAGTAACGGCTGCCCTGGCCTCACTTTACCTACTACGTGTTTCGTTTTTAGGAGGTCAGTTAAAGGCAGAGCTACCTGCGCAAAAGAGGGAATAAACTGCCGGTAGAAATTTGCAAAGCCAAGAAAGCTCTGCAATTGCTTCCTGGTCTTGGGCGCCTGCCACTCCAATATGGCTGCTACTTTTTTCGGATCCATTTCTATCCCTTTACCCAAAATACGATACCCCAAGTAATCTAGCTGTGTGCGATGGAATTCACATTTAGACAATTTTACAAAGAGCCGTGCCTTTAACAATTTGGTCAAAACCTGTCGTACCAGACGCACATGTTCCTCCAGATTGTCTGAATAGATCAGAATATCGTCAAGATAGACGAGGACACCACGATACAAATGCTCATGCAAAACCTCGTTTATGACTTGCATGAAGACGGCTGGAGCACCTTGTAACCCAAAGGGCATGACTCTGAATTTGTAGCTTCCTAAAGGGCAATTGAATGTAGTCTTCCACTCGTCCCCTGGGCGTATGCGTACCCTGTAATAGGCCTCTCGCAAATCAAGCTTAGTAAATATCTTCCCCGTTGCTAACGTGGTCAAAAGGGCTTTCATTAGAGGTAAAGGGTATAGGTGTTCAACGCATACGGCATTCAGTCCCCGAAAATCCACACACAAACGTAGACCGCCATCTTTCTTTTCACGGAACAGGACAGGAGCAGCCATACGAGCCCGACTGGGCTGGATGAAACCCCTAGCTAAGTTCCTGTCTATATACTGACGAAGTTCATCCAATTCCTTTTTCATCATTGCATACATGCGAGGCCTCGGCAATTGGGCTCCAGGAAGTAATTCTATAGCACAATCGGTTGCTCTGTGTGGGGGTAATGTTTCGCACTCTGCCTCATCGAATACTGCAGCCAAATCCCCATACACGTCCGGATAACCCACACCAGTGTCCGTTTTCTCATCACAACCCTGGACTTGTGCATTAGCCTCAGGGAGTGGTTCCGGACCCCTACTAAGACGTAGCTTTCGATAGCCACCCTCCCACCATATCAGAGGACGCCATTTGTCGAGCCAGGCGAGTCCCAATATGACGGGTTCAATCATACGGTCCACCACTACAAAACGGAGTTGTTCCTGATGTTCCCCAATTTCCAATTGTACACACTCTGTAACGTATGCGGCCGGCCCTCCCCCTAACAGGGACCCATCCATTTGTTCAAATCGAATAGGTGTTCTTAGGGCTAATGTGCGGAGCCCCAGGCTCTCCACCACCGTCCTCCGTATCAGACAACGGGTACATCCGGAATCGATTAAGGCACTCTGCTGAACTGTCAAAGAAGTGTGTACATTACGTAACGTTATAGGGATAACAAACGGCTGGATCGGGTCACTCACCATCGGGTCCTCCGGAGCACTCTCCTCGCTGTTATCCGACAACACCGGCAGTCCCTCTCCGCCGAGCGGGCTCTTGCTGCCCCTCAATGTGGACCGGGTACTGCTGGACGGCGTCGGTGTGGCTGCCTTCGGACGTTCAGCTGTTGACCGCACACGTTCTCGCCCTTTACTTCCGGTTGTCGGACCTCGCAACGGGGTAGGTTGTAAGGGCTGCATAGCACATTCGGCTGCGCGGTGGCCTTCTTGATTGCAGCGGAAACAACGGAATGCTCCCCTGCTTGCAGTCACCACAGGTCGAAAGGGTATGGCTCCACTGGGCCCTGACTCTCTCTGCGGCGGGCCTCTGATTGCTGAATATCGTGGTCCTTGTGAGGGACGGGGTCGGAACTCCCTCAACCCCACCTCCAGCTCCACCGCTGCCTTAAACCATTCTGTGAGTCTAGGTGGCAGCCCACGGTACACACACGCTTGCCTCACCTCCCTATCGAGACCAGCCCTGAACTGGTGTACCAGTAATCGTTCTGGCCATGCCCTAAGTCTTCCAGCCAGAGTGCGGAACTCCTTCATGAACTCCTTGACCGGTCGACCTCGCTGTCTCAATGCTAACAACTCTCCCTCTGTCGCCTGGACCCTTGCACTATCCTCAAAACGGGCCCGCAAGGCTTCCAGGAACAAACCAACATCGGCCAGTTCTCTTGCATGGTCGCTATGGAGGTCTGCCACCCAATTAGCTGCCTCTCCATGTAAGACAGCAGTGATGGCAATTATCATAGCCCACTGCGAGGGATACATATGACCATACAGGTCCATATGGCTCAATATCTGACTCAGAAAGATAGAGACCCTATCCGGGCTTCCATCAAAGGAAGCTTGGATGGGAGGGGGACCCCACAGATGTTGCTGCTGCTGGGGAAACCACGCTCCCGTTGCCCAGGGAGGGGGGTTGCTCTCGACCCGTGGGCCCTGTATATCCCTGCCATCACCTCTACGTTGACCTATGGCATCTCGTGGGTCAGAATGGCTCCCCATACCGCGGTGCCGCCCACGCTCTGCCTGACGGGGACCCTCAGGGGTGGATAGGTCTGAAGGTTGTTGTTCCGGGGACCTGGGCCTGCGACTGCCTCCTTCCACTCT
This sequence comes from Arizona elegans, assembly GCA_022577455.1. Taxonomy (NCBI): domain Eukaryota; kingdom Metazoa; phylum Chordata; class Lepidosauria; order Squamata; family Colubridae; genus Arizona; species Arizona elegans. The sequence goes on from JAKOOJ010000006.1 coordinate 59,514,773, forward strand.
AAACTTAGGGCTTGCCAATTTAAAACGGGGATTAGAGCCACCACTTCCCCTCCACGACTCAGCGGACCCAGCCCCACTCAACCAAGGCTGCCAGGAAGCTGCGTCTCGGAAGCTAGCCTCCCCAAACTTCTCCCGCAATATGTCCAACGTGGAGGCTCCGAGCCCAGCGGAGCGACTCCACTCGTTCTCATCGTCATCTACCCATTTCCGTTCTCTCCAACCTTGGAAAGGGGTTGGGGGCTTGAGAGGGGGTTGTGAGTCAGGAGTAGCTGAGCCGGTAATAGCCGAGCTCTGCCACCAGTCACCTGCCACACTCTTCGTACCACTCGGCAACTCGGGGTCTTGCGCCTCACCCGAGCGCACCAACTGCGGCTTCACCTCCTTCGGACGGACTACCGGCGTCCCGCTGCTGCTCTGCATGCCCAGCGTCTCCAGGATGGCGGTGGTATCCTCTTCCTCACCCGCAGCGACCGGCACCTCCGCTGTTACACCCTCCGCCATCCCGTCTGCGTCGGGGCTACTCAGGGCGGCGGAAAATAGGAGAACGCCGACTTTCTCTCAGACCCTGCTACGAATCCTGGGCACTCACAAACCACGCTGCATGAAGTTTGCCTTAAACCGGTGTCTGGTTTATTCATTCGCCAGGTTCACAGGGATCGAAGCTGAGTTCAAGGTTTGATAACACAAAGTCGGCGTTAGAGCTTCCAGGAAACAGCTCCATTTAAATAGGCGCGCCTTACACTTATCCAATTACCACAGCTCCCGGACATCAGCCACCTCTTGCAATCCGTTGCATCATCCAGATGTCTTAAAGGGCCCTATCCCGGCCGCGATGTGACCGCCCGCCTACTGAAACCTAACACCCCCTCCACCATGCATACATTATTCACGCCCCCTCCCTCTCGCATCCTACAACCATGGTTTCCAGAGCGCGACGGGTCATCAGTGCGTTCTGCTGTAGCAATGATTCCCCATGGTGGCGAGCGGGGAACGGCTCGACAGTTCTCAACTTATAACCATTTGTTTAACGACCACTCAAAATTATGCTAGTATAGAAAAAAGTGATTATCAGTTTTCACAATTAATGAATGGTTATTCCCTTATCTCCGAGAGCTCTTAGCCCACATGAGATCATTATCTTGTGATCTCCTTGCAAGGAGCATGTATGGAGCATTTGTGGATAATGTCAATTGCTCTTCTTATCTGGAGAGGAATTATCAAAAAGCTGGTTTACTTGCTGGCTTTTCATTACCTCACTGTTCTTAGATATAGTTTTTATGAAGTTGTCTTCAGTCCACTATTTCTTCCCTGGAAGTCCAGTTCAAGACATTGAACTGGACTGTAGGTGATCTGTTGTTGAATTAGAGTGAGGTAGTGTAACTTTTCTCGTCCTTCTTGATCTCTCCAGTTTCAATGGTATTGATTCATGGACAGCTCTGGAGTTTGGTAATGAAAAATAAAGTGTTGTACTGTCAACTCTGTGTCAGTTCCAGTTAGTGCTAATAAAAGGGGGAAATTAGATCTCCACTTTATGAAGTACCTCAGGACATACCTCAACATTTTCCTCCATTGAACATTTAACATGAGGCCATTGGATGAGGTTATCAATTGGCAGAGGGTCATAACAGTTTATGCAGATTATACTCAGTTTTAAATTTTTATCCAACAGCAGTATTATTAAGGTTCTATCCTGTTGAGTGGAAAGATCTGGATGGGGTTGATTCAACTCCAGAAAAATCAAGTGGCTTTGGATTCAAGAAACTTCTGGTTCCAGAGTTTCTCCAGCTTGCAGGTTTTGGCAGGGTTGCATTTTTCTAGAACCAAATTGTGTGGGCAATGTGAGGAGTCTCCTGGATTTAATAACTCTTGCTCAAAGAGCAAATTGCAGCTGTGACTAAGGAGATGTGTACAGCATATTATGAACTAAGTATAATCTTTTCTGGATCAGGAGTTCCTTTTCATGGTCATTCACATTTTATCTATTTCTGTCTAGACAGGTTTAGAATTTTTTTTTTTAATACTATAACCTTAATTCAGTTGTTTCTTTCTACCTAGTAAGGTCTGGCAAAGTCAGCTTTTTCTTGTTCCCATTGGTAAAATAGTGCCATCTGATGTAAATCACTTGGCATACATAGGAATTCTCGGTAGACATCCATGCTTTTTGAACAGTATTGCCCCTTCACTGTCTATACAATACTTAAAAACCTGGCTTGCCAGCAATCTGAAACCAGGGTGAATTATGATACTGGTTCTTTGGTTGTTTCTATTGTTTTTATTGCTTCCCTAACATAGATTTTTACAGTTAGTTTCTTACTTTTTTGATCTTCCGTTCATGTTAATTGTTGTAAACTGCCTGGAGTTGCAAATTTCTGGTAAATTTGATGAATAAATAATAAATGCATTTTTATCCATTCTTAGCAATCATAGGTAGTGGTAATTCAGCAGTGACTGGCATGACTCCGGCTTGCAAGCCCAAAACATCTGGGGAATTTTGATTTAAAATGGCTTATAGCCAAACACATAATTGCCCAGTTCCATCTCATGAGATTATTCAAATATTCTATTGCATGTAATTTTTCAGCAATTTTCCTTGCTTAAAATAGAGCTCTCCCTCTACCATATGTGCATGTTTGGAGATGCTTGTACACTCCACCCATAATTCGGTAATTCCCAAAACAACTTTCCTTCCTTCCTTCCTTCCTTCCTTCCTTCCTTCCTTCCTTCCTCCTTCCTTCCTTCCTTCCTTTTTTTATCAGGCACTAACATTCTGTTAATGCTAAGTGAAATATTTACTACAGGCTGCAGACACAAATATGATACCAACGTTTTAGCTGATGGAGGAGTGTGATCCATACACACCTGTCAGCAAAAGCAGGTCAGCAGGAATGAGCAAAGGGGGGGGGGGAATCAATCATTCTTTGAATTAATCATGTAGCTGACAAAGGGAATTACAGGTGCGTGAAATGAAGTATGTAAGTATCTACAGGAGAGGTACCTATTACTTTTTCAATTTCTGCTAATGTTTGCTTCCTGATTCTGATATTGCTTTGTTATCCCTTTAGATTTTAGTGTGGTCATTCGGTTTTTGGTGTTCACTTAAAATGTACATCAAACAAGGAAAGGAACCAGCTAGAAGAAGAGGTAGACATGGAGAAATGTGTTTTCCTGTTTTTTATGCCTTTTATACTTGCATAATAGCTGTGAATTAATGCAGAAATGCAGGATTTAGCTAAGTTCAGTAGATAATGGGGCATTTTGTGCAGTAAACTGGAGTAAAGCAATTCATGCTTTGTTGCACTACAGTTAAATATTTATGACTCCATCACTGGTCTCAGGTGAGCTACTGTCCTAGCATCTAATTGAGCACTTCTGTGGAAGTGCAGTGGAGTATGAGATTTGACCCCTACTGAGTGACATAAAAAAAAACCACACAAAAATCTACACCTGTGCATTTGTGTTGACCTAGCTTTTTTGCCTAATTGCTGTTCCCTCTGCTAGGCCTTGTAGGGTGACACAATCTAATCTTTGATATTCAGATTGAAGAATGCCTGCTTTGTAAGCATGCATAGTAATCATAAATGGTAGCCATTTGAAAATCTGAAAGTCTTGAAATCAAGAAATGCTCTCTCTTTTTGGTAGGTTTGATTGATGAACTGCAGCTAGTTCTAAGGCAAGAAGTAATATAATCCAGACAAAAAATAATATTATATTATCAAGGGCATTTATGCAGTCAAATGTTTATACATACAAGAACTTCTTTGAAGCAAGGACAACAGCGTGGTGCCTTACTAGTACTGAGCCCCCCACTCTCTCCTAAATGGTGTTCAAGAATTTAGATTTGTTTCCAGTGGCTAAAATTTTGTGGAATCACAAATACACACAAGATTTCAGTGTTTTCATGAGAGCTTATGATCTTGGGGATATGCAAAGTCCATTTACCATGAAACACAACTATCTGAATGGATCCCATGTGTGCACATTGTGCATTCACACACACCCCTCCTGTTTTACATGAATTGAATAAAGGCTTTACTGCTATTTAAATAGGAGTCTTAAAGCAATAGAGAAGACTGTAACCCTTCTTCTATTAGGTGCAATCTAGTCACTCCTTTCTGTCAAATGAAGAGGGTAGGAAAGTACACTGTATTTTTGCTTTCCATTAAACAAGATCGTTTTGTATTTTTCACATGCTGAAAATTATTATGTCTAATTGAAAGGAGGTCATTTTTAGTTCTTCACCCAGGAATAAAATCTGATTATAGTCCAGATTGGGAATGGCCTAGATCTTGATGTAGCTTTCACTGTAAATTTATATTTATATTTATTTATTAATTTGTGGATTTCTGAAAAAAGAGAGTGATGTACAACTTCTAGAACAGGGGTGTTAAACTCAAGGCCCAGGGGACAGATCCAGCCCATGGGGTACTTAGATCTGGCCCATAGGGCCGTGCTGGAAACAGCAAAGGACTGGCCCGCATGGGGCCCTCCCGAGCTTTTTTTCACTGGCAGAGGGTTGCAGGAGGGTCGCAGCTGAAAATGGAGCTTGCGAGGGCCATAGGCAGCACTCCCAAGTCCATTTTCGCTGGGAGAGGGTTGCAGGAAGCCATCAGAGCCGAAACTAGAGCTTGTGAGGGCTGCGGGCAACACTCCCAAGCCAGGGGTGGGTTCTACTTACCTTTACTATCGGTTTGCAATGGGGCCATGCGCGCACGCATGCTTTGCTTGCGTGCGCACAGGCTCTTCTGCACATGTGCAGAAGCATTTTTGTGACATCAGGGTCAGTGGGAGGAGCCTCCCGCCGGTTTTACTACTGGTTCTATAGAACCGGTGCAAACCGGGGGCAACCCACCACTGTCCCAAGTTCTGTTTTTGCTGGCAGAAGGTTGCAGAAGGCAGTCGCAGCCAAAAATGGAACTCAGGAACCAGTTTTTGCTGGCAGAGCACTTGGGCCACCACAGGCACCCCCGACACGAGTGATGTTGAGCTGGCCACGCCCACACTGGCCACACCCACCTCAGTCCCCCAAACTCATTCACAACCCTGATGCGGCCCTCAATGAAATCGAGTTTGACACCCCTGTTCTAGAAGGTCAGGGCCGCCTAGTTCAGGGATTATGTGATTTAGGTGAGAAACATTTGGAGTGAATTATTTTCCTTCCAGTTACAGCTGCAAACCATGTGTGCATGTGTATGAAAGAGAGCATGCAAACACGCTTTGTTTTTCTAACTCATTTTTCTCAAAGGTGTTTCCAGTGTTACCAGAAAGCTTTAAAAAGAATTCAAAGAAAGTTTGAAATGTTGAGTTTTGAATTGCAAAGCTAGAGACTGAAATTGTGGTAATTGACTCCATAGAATTATGCACACACTGAAGCCTTCCAATCATGTGCTACAGATAAAGATCTGACCCTGTTGACCTCTTGTAAGGCTTTAAAAACATGGGTATATGTCTGGGTGGGGGGCCCTGAATATTCTAAGGACCCTGTTTCTTAACTTTACTGACAATTGTTATGATAATATTCTTTTCTGCTACATATATTTCTTTCGTACTGTTTTAATTGTTCTAGAAGTGCTCACCTCCCAGAATCACTTGGTTGAGAGGATCTGCTATATAAGTTGAATAAGTAAATAATAAATACACAGAGATAAAGAAGTTGTGTTGAGCATCTAAGAGCATCTTCTAGCACCTTCTAAGGACTGAAAGTAATTCTCTTTCCTCCCTAATTGCTACTACAAAAAAGAGACTCTGGGCAGATTTCTGACCAATAGAAAATGAAAATAACCGAAGCTTTCTTACTTACATGTTAGTTGTTGGCTTGTAGTAATCAATACTTAGGTTTTCATGTAATTCTTTGGGGATATTTTGGATATGTAATGGGATTAATTAAACACATGTTATGCACTAAACTGATTTTTGATGTGCATATGATTACACTTTAATTACATCATTAAAGCTAGAAGAAGACCAGAATTAACAACTTTTATCAGCTCTGGTACAGATTCTCAGAATAATAACAAAACCAATGTATTGCTTCTCCTCCCCCGCCCCCCCCCAAATAATTTTTTAAGAATTACGTGTAGAAAGAATAAAAACAAATACAGACTACAAAAAGATAGAAATAAAAAAATACACAAAAGGAACAAAAGTATAGAAAAGGAAAAAGGTAGATCAAGAGCATATAACTTGGCCATAAAAAATTAGAGCTTTTCTTCACTTTCCTACTGATACCAAAATACTGTGGCATAAATGCTAGAAAATTAAATTGGGAGGAGGGAAAACTCTTTGTTTCTCTGTTCTTGATGAATTGTTTCTCATATTCTTTCTGATTTAAATAAGTATTTTTTTATCTCTCCTACTTACTGGAAATATTTTGGAGTTTTATAATTAGAAGGACTCCATCTTCCAATCTCATGTTTCCATGCCATGTATTGCACAGTTTAATATGCCTCTAATACATCTTTGCTGTTCCCATTTTGAGCTCATTTAAATCTATACTATAAACCATTGATTAGAAATCATGTTATTGCACTTATCCTGGCAGGTACTATAAGAGTTCAGACTCCTGAATAAACACACAATGGTATTCTAGTAGTTGTAATTTATGTTGATTGAATTGGACACATAGTTGCAGTTGCATAAATATAGAGGACATGTGGTCCAATTTTGCAATCCTTCAAAGACCTCCCCCTAACCATAAGAGTATAAGTATAGATCAGACGTTGTTGCCCATATTATGCTCTGTCCATTATAAGAATGAGGTCTTGTGATTATTTTGCTAACATATTTAAAGTGCATTTGAAGCACTAGAAATAAGCATTAATGAGAATAATATGTCTAAAAAGAACCAAATTGGCCATACCAATTGGTTTGAAGCAAGCACTTATTATCTCATCAGCAACTATGGTGTCTTCTTTGCCTACCCACTCAAAGTGAAAAATGCCCATATATTTGGTTAAATAGCCTTCCATTAAGGATGCAAAAATAGCACTAACGGTATTTAAGAGGAATAGCTTGAACAAATGTGTAGTTAAATTGCTATGTACAAATCATCTTGGCTTCAGTTGTTTTAATTCAGTGGAAATGAGAAATTCTGGTTACATTCAGTAGGAGTCAGTTAACAAGTAAGATATATAATTGGTCTTTCGGCAGTCTTCCTTTTCCTCCAAATACAGTGTAAAGTCACTTACACTGATTCTTCAGATGAAATAATCATTAAATTAATTCTAAGCAGTTTTTATCCTGAAAATCTATATAAATTTCATCGGGCCCTTAAAACCTATTTTTTTCAGTTAGCCAGGCTGTCCTGATTTTATGGTAGGTTTTTAAAATTGATATTGATTTTAATTGAAATGTTTTAAATTATGGGCCAAACTTTATTTAATTATTTTAAATCTATTTTAACTTTTGTGTACAAATGTTTTATTTTGGCTGTTCACTGCCCTGGGTCCGAAAGGAGAAGGGTGGTATAGAAATCTGAAAAAAAACAAAACAAACAAAACAAAAATAAAAATGTAAATGTCCGTTTGTACATAACCGCACATCTCCGAAAGTTCTTCACCGATTGCTTTCAAATTTTGACACAATGTTGCATTCGACTACGGGCGTGTTTTTATATACCTATATTATATACATGTCACACAGGTAAAAACATGAAAAACATTAAAAGACATTGACAAACATTGACAAACATTGAAAAACATTGAAAAACATTGAAAAACAGCGCCATCTGCTGGATGTAAAACCAACATGGCAGCCTCCCAGCCCTGATTATGCTCAACAGTTTTCTGCTTCTTATATTTAGACTCTCCATATTGCTTCCAAGAAACTGCGCATTTGGAAGGCAGAGATGCCTGAGGGCCATATCCTGTCACCAGGCTCGGCAGGTAGGCAGCCGGCTCCCCGCCAGGAAGCCCTCGCAGCCGGTGCTTCTAGGGCTGGGCGGGGCCCACCCGAGCCTGGCTCTGACTTCCCACTCCCCCAGCCACCCCGCGAACTAGCCTCGCCCGCCGCTGCTGCCCATCCCCCTCGCTAGCCGCTCTCAGGGCTCCCTCCAAAGAACACCTGGCAACGAGGCTGCCTGGGTCCGCCGAGCGGGAACCCTCCATCCCTCGCCTGGCCTGAATCGCGCCTGGCTCAGCGCTACCATGGGCCCCGAGGTCAGAAAGACTAGCCACTGACCAGCGCTATGTGAATCCGGTCAGTGAGCAGGAGATGGAGGCAACTGGAACTTCGGGGTCGCCTTTGACCAGCGCCGCCTTTGATTCCCAGGTGGGCGCTCTGGCAGTTCACGGAGCCTACACGAAAATTTCGGCCTCTGGCAGAAAAGGGGCTCCGAGGAGGCTTCGGGAAGATGGCCGGCCCTCCTTCGTTTTGCCTGCAAGAGCGGGAGAACTGCGCAGCAGGGGTCCAGTGGGGTTTGCGTGGCTCCTGGCTTTGCCGCTTTCTTCCTTCAAGTGGGAAGCCCCAAACCAGCCTTGAACCCCCGCTGCACTCCCTCCCTCCCTCCCTCCCTCCCTTCCCTTCCCTGCTATGCTCCTCCCCATCGAGCCCCCAGAGAACATCTGTGTAGGGAGGATGGAGCCCCCACCCCCCGAGTTTCTGCTGTGGTGCGGAGAGTTGCGAAGGTCTGGCCTGAAAAGGTAAGGAAATGAAAATGGCGGGGGATGCAGAAGAGGCTGGGCCAGAGACAGAGATAAATAGAGAGAGAGGGAGAGAGAGACATAGAGAAATACAGAGAGACGGGGGGGGAGAGACACATACAGAGTTACAGAGAGAGAGAGGGTGGGAGAGACAGAGACAGAGAGAGACAGAGGGGGGGAGAGAGACACCTAGAGAGATACAGAGGTGGGGGAGAAAGACAGAGATACAGAGAGAGGGGGGAGAGAGAGAGAGAGAGATACAGAGAGAGGGGGAGAGAGAGACACCTAGAGAGATACAGAGGGGGGAGAGAGAGACATAGAAAGATACAGAGGGGGAAGAGAGAGAGACATAGAGAGATACAAAGAGAGAGGGGGAGACAGAGAGGGAGGATTTTGTGGTTCCCATTGTTTTTTAGCAACTGGTTCTCTGCCCTAATCATCAACTGGGTAGGCGTGGCTCGGGGGCTGTCATGTGACTGATGAAAGTGAGTGACGTCGAGTTGGCCATGCCCACTAAATGTTCGTGGAGAGTTTGGAACTTCAGCCTCGCTCTTTTAGCCCAGCGGAAGCACCAGACTGGGCCACAGCAACGCGTGGCCGGGTACAGCTAGTCAGAATATAAAAATTGTAATCAACAGCTAGATACTTGAATACATACTATGCAATAAAGCATAAGAATAGTATGAAAGTTATGCACAGTATTGGCCATTTGTAGAAGATGTAAATCTGCAATTTGGATATAGAAAAAACAACTGAAAAATAGGAAGCGCTCTAGCTGTTACATTGCCAAAGTGCTGCATTGCATATGCAGATAAACGTCTTCCATTTTAAACAAGCACTTTCATTGTTTCCTTACAGTAATTTATTAAGTTATAGCACCTCATGTTCAATAGATTTATGCCAAAAATATATGACTGTAAATCAGGTAGTGATTTACACAATGATTGAATGGTCACTATGGACTATTCGGTCTAACTGATTGGACTTCAGTAACATCTAATGAAATCTGTAGATATTATATGATTATAGCATACTACATAGCTTTATATGAAACTTGATATTTTATTAATATGGGAATGAAAGGAGTTCTTTATTTAGAACATCTGTTATCTGCTAGAACAAACTTAGAACCATTATTAATGATAAATTGAATTGTTCTTGCATTATGATCTCTGTTGCATACAACATGGTCCTTATACAAGGACCTTATACAGGATGCATAGAGATTGTTTGTTTTTTAATACTAAACTTCTTTGCAGTAAGATGTAGCTTTTTTCCCCCTTATCATCCTGCAGAAAATGAGTATGCAACCCCACTTTTCATGATAGGTAGTATAGTTACCTTTTAAAACAACAACCACGCCCTATCCTTGGAGGACTATTTTTTCCCATATCTGAAATTGCTGGAAAGAAAATATTGGGGTTGTCTGGTCTGTCTGTTTCCATGCAGAACACTGCTCAGAACATTCTTGTGCTTTAAGATATTTCTGCTTCTGGAATAAATATAGCCTATAGAAAACAGTGCAAAGCTAATGGTTTCATAGCTTTCTATTACTGTGTGTGAAAAAATATTCAATAAACTACTATGTATTATTATTAAATTTTTCTCCGGTATTTTCTGGGGAACAAAAAATATGCAATGGAAGTTTAGGTATTAAAGGGTTCCCCCAAATGACACTGGAACATCTGTCCTACCTGCAGCATATATCAATGTGACTGAATTTCCATATTGCAGAAGAGCAAGGTCTTTTTATTAAATAGTACTGGGGCAAATGTAGATTGATTTATACCAATTGATCTCTAAGATATTCTTGTTCATAGCTGCCCCAAAAATCTTTCTCATCTACCTTTTATTAGAACAAAAGACATCAAAGACAAATTTAAACTCCAAATAACCAAATTTAAACTCCAAATAACCAAAAAGAACCATGGCTGACTTCCTTAGTAATATAAATAATAAATTAAATAATAAACAATAAAGGCAGGATACAAATAAATAAAATAAGAGAAAAATGTGTGAATGGTTAAATAGATTTTTTTTCTTTTTAAAGATATGTTATTGCTGTTGCCCAAGCAACCATCAAGCCTATAACTATCATGTAATATGACAGTAGTATTAATGTCATAAAGGGATGCTATATTGAACTTAAACTTCATCTTATTTCAAAGGCTACGTCTGTGTCCCTGAGCATGTGCAGATTTTTTTTTATCCTCGGTCCTTATAACCAGATATTCCTGGATATTGTGAATATTCCCTCCAGACCCTATTGGTGTCTTTCTTTAGAAATATTCCTCTTTTGCAGGCTGAATTTTTTCTGCAGTGTGATTCCATTTCACTGGGATAAATACAGCATCTCTGGATTTATGCCACATTTCTGGATTTGTGTTTTTCCTTTCTTCCCTCCCTGTTTTTTTTTTTTTTTGCCTTGCTGTATATCCTTGTGAAGGATCTCCTGGGAACCATATTATCTTTGTTCATGTTTTATTCTTGAAATCAGAACTGGAGTGTAGTTGTATTTTACAGATTGGCAATTTCAGTATAATTAAGCTTCATGAATATGAAGTTTCCTGTAGAATTCCCACAATGCCCTGTGGTTAGATTTAGTGGTAAATTTCCGTCTCTTCTTATTTGTGATATCTTAGATGTCACTTTTGTTCAGCAGTTACATGATGTTGATTCTCAAGAAATACAAACTGCATATTTGTTAATTTTTAGTTTTTGGCAGATTGTCTTTGAAAGATGCTTATACATAGAATTGTTTGGAGTAGAGTAAAATCAATTATATACTGGTAATAGTCCAGTATATGCTTTATGCTGTGTTACAAAGTTTTTGTTACAATCTGCTTGAATCCTGGGAAAGGAGAGGATTTTTTTTTTTAAAAAAAAAAACAAATTAGAACAAAAGTTTGTGCCATTGCGCAAAGTATAACCAAGAAAATTTGATTACCCAGGTCAGAAATAGAGCTGATTAAGTCATAGGAATGCAGGGACATATCCTGTTTGTATAGACAGGGATGCATATGCTTATAGCAAATAATTGGGAAATGTGTAGTTCCTTTATAAATACAATTTAAAAATCTGTAAATTTATACCTGTTAAAGAAAGTGAGAAGATGTGTTACAAAACATGTTGATTATATATTTAATTAAAGTATTTTTACCTTATACTTCACTTGAAAAAAACAAAACAAAAACCAGAGTCGCATACAGACAACCAGTAACATCAAATCAGTCTGTGCGTGCAGGGCATCTAAAAGCAATTATACAGCTACTCATGTACTCCCTTTCTCATTCTCTCTTCCTTTCTCTCTTTCATCCCCAGTCTTGTGCTTCCCACCCCCATCCTGCCCATGAGAAGGAAAGATTTTTAAAAAGCACCATAAGGCATTAGTTATTGATGTTGTGAGGTTCTTCCAATGGTTAACATTTGAAAGAGATGGATTTGTCTGATACAGTATATCCCTTTATGCTTAAAATTGCTTGATACAATAATAGTATAGTGGAGTTTTTCGGTTTCAGCAGAAGGGCATTTCTTTTGGTTTGTGGTAGTGCTGGGTGCACAAGGAATGGTGCTGAGAAACACCATCATTAAATGTAATTTAGACCCCACCATTTTCCCTTTTAAACATTTCCTCTGTCCTGGACCTAGGTTGTTTTTAATAACATCAAAGAGCCTAGCGAAGGTCATGCTGTGTGCATGTGTCAGGCTTAATTGTAATTGAACACGTCATTCCTGAATTTCCTTACCCCCCTAGGACAGGGAGTCAGAAAGACTGTATTTAACATCCCAATTAGCTGCCCTGGGGCTGAGACTGGCATGATTTTGTGATGGTGCTGCTAGTGATAGTGTAAGACAAAGAAAGGAAGAAAATTATTGGTCTCCAAGCTGGTAAGATGAGGTTGATGGGCCCATCTTACACATAAGGATGCATTTTGATTCAGTCTTTTCCACCTGAAAAATATTAAAATAAAGTGCATGTAACCAGCTTTTAAGGCACAGATGAATTTAGGTAACAATGATGATTAATTAAAAAAAAGCAGTATACACACTGAATTGATTCTTGGCACAACTGAAATGTTAGAGAAAACAAAATCTGTATGTACAAAAGGAATGGGAGGAAATGGGAAATTGAATTTGAAATTAGAAGTGGCAACATGAAGTAATCTGAATTTAAATTTTCAATCTGGGTATCAATTATATCGCTAATGAAATATAATCAAACTATCTCCAACTAAAATTTATCCAGTGAGGAAAAAATGATGCAATTAATATAGTTTAGTGGACTTTTTTAAAAAAAAAATAATATACAATGCACTTTTAGACATGATGATGAATTGGTTAAATATTTTGCTAGTGTGTATCTAATGCATTTCACCACTTGAAAGAATACATTTTATTTAACGTTTAACCTTGAGATTAAATTTCAGGCAGTAGCATTAAAAATGATTGGAACCAAAGTAGAATCTGTTCCAAACTAGATAAAGGAGCTTCTGTTTGTAAATGTAGTTTTTATAAAATGAAAGATACATATTATGCAGTAATAATTTAAATGTATGCATTTCTTACATGAGTTAATTTTAGTCTCTGATTTTTGCTAATTAAAAATAAATTGCATGTATATCTGAAAATAGATATTAAAGTAACATATTTAATAGCTGTTGAACTTTTTGTGCTATGCTCTCACTGTTTTTTTCCACTAGTATATCATTTTCCACTAAACTGTATATTCACCAAAGGAAAGGCTACACTTAAGTCTATTACATTTCATAAATGTCTGTGACCGCTTAGATAGATAAATGATGTTTATTTATTTATTTATTATTATTTATTTATTAGTCCAATTTATATGCCGCCCTTCTCCGTAGACTCAGGCCAGCTTACAATGCATTAAATAAATAAAATAAATAAATAATTTTATTTCTATACCGCCCTTCTCCCGAAGGACTCAGGACAATGTACAGCCTATTAAAAGCACAAAGACAGACATCAGTTAAAAATAATTAAATTATTAAATAATTTCGGCTCAAATTTAAAAACCCCCAAATTTAAAACACCTAATTTAAAAATCATTACATTGATAGCCAGGCCTGGCGGAACAACAGGGTCTTGAGGGCACAGCGAAATACACGGAGGTCGGAGATCTTACGCATTTCCTGGGTATGCAGGCTATTATAGCAATAGCCTTCATACTTTTATGTATATACCTGCTTATTAGGGCTTTCAGCCCCCTCCTAAGCGGTGTTGTTCTATACAAAGCTGCCTTATTGCCCCCACAATCTGGGTCCTCAATTTACCTACCTCAAAAGGATGGAAGGCTGAGTCAACCTTGAGCCTGGAGAGATTTGAACTCGCACTAATTGCACTAACTGCAGGCAGCTGGCAGCTAAGTGCTAGCACTTAACAGCACTTAGTCCGCTGCACCACTGAGGCTCTATTTATGTTCTCTTTTTTTCCTTGGGAAATGAAGGGCAAAGCTGTTTTTTCTATTTCTATATCTAATGAGCAGAAGGAATGTAGCAGAAGGTATGAGAAAACTTGATACAGTTCACAAGTTCCTAAAAGAAATCTTGCTATAGCAGTGTTTATAATTGTAGAAATTGTAGAACTTGAGCTTTGTTGGATAGCAAAGTAGTGTAAGCATGGACTTTTAACAAATGTATTATATTGTGGTTTTGGATTATCTGGGTCTATGACCTCTAATAAAAATAATTCAATTTATAATAATAGTAAACTAGCAGCCAAAGCAGATAACAAGACCTGGCAATGGTTAAGAGCAGTAAAATTGAAGAAAAAGACAGTGGGGCTAATTCTAGCTTCACAAGAGCAAGCCTTAAGAACAAATGTATAGAAAGCCAGAATTGAGAAGACAGAAACAAACCGCGAATGCCATATTTACAAAGTAGTTGAAAAAACAGTGGATCATCTAGCTAGCTGCTGCAAGAAGAGCAACCAAACTGATTACAAACAATGGCATGACAAAATAACAACAATAGTGCATTGGAACATTTGCAAGAAATACCATTTACCTGCTAGCTAGAACTAGTGGGATCACAAAATAGATAAAGTAATAGATAATGAAGAAGCTAAAGTGTGCTGGGATGAGTTTAAAATAAAAAAAATAATGGAAATAGAATCACATGTAACTGGATTTGAAACAGAATTATGCACAAATGATGAACATGTGATTGCTAAAATGTGTAAATTTCTGTTGAGATCTGAAGTGGAAGAACAAATTAAAGAACGCATGATAAAATGAACTAAGGATTTTGGTTATAATATACAAATGGGTCAATGGAAAAAAATGCCATTAAAAGGACTTAAATTCACATTTAATTGAATGTGTTGTAATTTAAGAGGGAATGTCTGTACAGTGATAATATATTATACATATAGTTAATATATGTTATCAGATAAATTATTAAGATAAATTATCTTAAGATGTTGAAAGATACTTCTAATCATTGTTGGAAATGGGCAAAGAATAAAGGGACATTTTACTATGCATGGTGAACTTGTGAAAAATTGAAAAAATATTAGTCACAAATACATATGATGATTCAGAGAGAATTTTAAAAATTAATATCAGATGAAACCATAATTTCTTCTATTAAGACTCATGGATAGCCAGTTAGAAAAGACTCAGGTTGATTTTATATATGGTAACAGCAGTGAGGTTACATATGCAAAAAAGATGGAAAAATATAGAACCACCACAACGGAGGATTGAACTGTGAAAATGACAGAATTAGCAGAAATGGCAAAATTGACCTGTTTCATCAAGGATAAAGCAATAAGTACTTCTGTAAAAAACACAAAATCCTTTATGGAGGGTTTTTTCACCTGAAAATGGATAAAAATGATGATGATTTCTGGATGTGCTGATTGAAAAGGGTGAATTATAGGTTGAAAAGAACTGTGATGTAACCTTGATGGAATTAATTTATTTGTAACTTCATTTGTAAGTGCTGTAAGGAAGGTTGGAAATAAAGTTTTGTTTCATTTTACACATTATAATACTAGATCTGAAAAGAATTCAATGAATGTCTGTTCTGAAATGTCCCTGGCCCCAAGTACCATAATCAACTTGTGCTTTAGATTAAAACTAGTTTTGACTTTCCTGGACCTCTTTGGCATCAGGAACTGCTGTCACAATAGCAGGGATAAAATTAGTCCTGAAGAAATGAATGCATTTGCTTTTGAAAAAAGGGGGATATCACCTTCTAAGCTTTCAAGCTTGGTGGTTTAATGCTATTTCTATTTTATCTGATCATGCAAAGCTGAGCAGGATCTGATCTAATTAATCTTTGGATAAGAGACTATCAGGAAACCTCATCAATTAGATTAGGAATTTGAAAAAAATATCCCAGAAAATGGCAATGAAGAGTTTCATGTTGTGCTAAGGAAACATGTTTGAATCCGACACAAAATAAATTTTACCTTTACAAAGGAATTCAAAAATTCTATGTGTAATTCCTATTCAAAGTTATTTTTTTATTAAAGTTACCTTTTGAATTCTTTGGGGGTAATAAGACAGGACGTGCTAGATTCATAGACTGTTGCTTTTATCACCAAATGGGCTACTTAAATAATAACTAATAAAAAGGTATAATTTTAAATAGATTATTTCTGGAATATAGATTCCTACTTTTAAAACTGATTTGTCTGACCATATTTATGAGCTTTCTTAAGAACATTTGAATGGTGGGTTCCTATGCTGCGGAATTTTTTCCTATAAATCAATGTTTCTCAATCTTGACAACATTAAGATGTGTGGATTTAAACTTCCAAGATTCCCCAGCATGCTAATTGTTGAGTTCTAGAAGTTAAAATCCATATGTCCTAAATCACCAAAGTTAAGCAACACTGCTATAAGGGTGGGGTTGATTCTTTGGTCCTGCTTTTTAGTCTGCCTTGAATAAATAAATAAACAAATAGAACTTAAAAGAATTGTTGTATGATTTATTTAGTTACTTCTGAATTACTGTGTTTATAAACTTCTGAACATTATTTTATATTTAAAATGTTATGTTACAGTGGTGTTGCTTTTGCTATCTTAAGGTGGTTTAGTCTGGAAAAAAATGTATAGTTTACCAAATCATAAGGTTTCTAATGAGGCATGATACAATGAAAAAGAGAAATGATTAAAAATAAATTTCAGTAATTTAATTCAAATCCCTAGAAATTTTATTTATTTAAAATTTTTTCCCCTTTCCCCATATTTATATTGTTTGTAAAATTCTTCTGTTTTTTTTAGTAAGATCATAATGAATAGGAAATAATAAAATCAATACAGCGACCATTTGACAATAAGTAAAAATGTTTCAACCACTACAGTTGCTCAAAAAAGTGCAGTTGTTATTTTTATTCTTAATTGCTGATATATTCATACCTCTCCATTATTGTCTTATCCAGCAGCTTTGTTTAGCATGGCCAACTCTTTTCTAGGGAGGGTTGAACCTGTAGATCTCTTGTCTGGCCACTATGAAGGTCTTGTATAGCATTTTGTTCAGAATTGGCAGGGTCTTTATGAGAAGAGTCTGACATGGTTCCATCTTTCTGTGTTGATGGGGACTTCCCTTGGCTTATGGACTGATAAAGTGAACAGGTGTTCTCTAGATTGATTCTCTACTCAACCTCAGGAATGGGTCAGGGAGAGCATGATGGCTGGATTCAGGAGATCATCAGTAATCTCTGTATGTAAAAGGGTGATGCCTGAAACATTGAAAAAGACCATGGTGCACACATTGTTCCATTTCGGAGGAAGGTTGTGGTGAGAGTGGTTGGAGAAGTAATTATAGAGTGACCTAGACATAAATGATATAGATTCCTTTCCATCTAGATTCAGGCATGGGCATGGGACATAAATGGTGTTGGTTAATTTGCCTGCCTGCCTGCCTATCTATATCTGAATTTTATGGCCACCCACTCACTCATAGTGACTCTGCACATCTTACAAAAATAAAAATCCAATATGCAAACAGTAAAAACAATAACCCTTCACACCCCTGGCAACAACAGTCAATAAGAAAGCCACTTGATAAGCTCCATCCCACTCTGGATTCCCCAGGCCTGTTGGTAAAACCAGATCTTTAGAGCCTTGCGAAAGAGTGTCACAGTGGGGGCCAATCTAATCTCCCCAGGGCTGATGTTCCAAAGGGAGGGAGCCACCATGAAGAAGGCCCAGATGTGATTTATGAAAAATTAACTGACAGTCTTGACAGCTCTGCAAATTCTTGTAACTCCTTACTACTGTATATCTGGCTGAATAAGTATTTGAGAGATTCAAAATCATATCATCTGCAAATAGATTTAAAATATATGTCTTATCTCATATTTTCATTCCACAAATGTAATTATTAGATCTAAATCCTATTGCCAGTGTTTTATAGCTTGGTTGAATAGTAAAAGTGACATGGGGCAATCCTGCTTGGTACCTCTTGAAATTGTGATGGGAGCTGAATCATAACTGTTAAGTCTTATCTGGCCTTTAATTGATCCATAAATATTTTCAGTAGTCTTATGAAAACTAGCCCAAATTTGGATTTAATTATTTGTTTTAAAAAATACATTTCCAGAAAATAAAAAGCTTTAAATAAATCAAAAAGTAAATGGCTAGGTAAGATTTATTAATTTTAAATTGCATAATATTTAATAATTTCCTGATGGAGTAATCACTTTTAATCGATTAGTTAATCATTTAGTTGATAGTCTGTATTAAGTGAAATGGGCCTACAAAGATGCCTGGGAATCTTTACCTCACTTAAGAATCAAAGTAATCTTAGACTGTTTCCAACACTGCTAAAGGATCCCCTTGGTGCTAAATACTGCATAAAAATAAAAATTCAAGTATTAAAATGTGTTTCAATTCGTTATAAAATTTCCCTGACAATCAATTAGGCCAGGATATTTTCCATTTTGAGCAGTATCAAAAACTTCAAAAATTTCGGAAATGGAAATAGGAGATCCTATGATTCTATCTTCTAGAATCAGTTCTATTTAGAAATTGATTAATTTTTATTGGTGATGTTTGGAAGTTGATTCATGGCAGCTGGGCTTCTTTTCTTTTTTGGTTTGAAATGTTCTACTGCTTATCCAAGAAGATTCAAACCAAAAAATGAAAAGTCCCATTGCCATGACTCAACTTCTGGTCAACACTGCCTGGATTACTGAGAAATTTTGATATGTTGGTGATGGGTTATTTGAAGAATATAATTGTTGAAAAAAAGTTTAAATTGTTCACATATCTTTGGTTTTGGCCACAATTTGACCAAATTTTTAATTGCAGTAATATGTTTACCTTAGCTTTTCCAGTTTGCTTGCCAATATTCTAGAATTTTTGTTATCATGTTCAAATATCTTTACTTAGCAAGAATATTTTGAGAAGAGATTTTATCTATCTCCAAATCATCTAAATATCTCCTTTATTTACTATCTGCTTATACATACTATCTGATTCAGCTGTATTTTAGTTTGCTAATAATACTGTGGATATTTTAATTCTTGGTTTAATTTACTATGGATTTTAATCATATAAGTCACTATTGTAAACTCTTAGAAGTCCGTGGCAGATTTGACAGTACAGAAATAGAATGAATATATGAAATAAATAAATATTTATGTAACCCTTAAGCACAATTATTTAGCAGAGCCTTACTGTCTAGCCTGCATTATTTATTTATTTATTATTCCAATTTATATGTCTGCCCATTTCAAGTTCATGAGTGGCTAACAATAATTAAAACAGCATAAAAACATAAAAACAAAGAAACAACACTAGCCCTATCCATAACTGGAGTAAAAACAAACTCACAATAACAGATCAACAACCATTGTACAAGCTCAGCCACATCTCCAAATTGCCAGCCCCAGTAAAAGAACCATGTTTTTAAGGCCTTGTGAAAAGCCCAGCGGAATTGAAGCCAATCTAATCTTTAGACCAATAATGTTCCAAAGGGCAGGTGCTGTCAAGAAAGGCTGTCTCTAATAAAGAGGACCTGGAGCAGGCCTCTTTTTCATATCTGAAACCAGGAAAAATAATGCCTGATATATGAACAAATAATTACATTGACATTTGCTCCCTTTTCATTAATTTTGGCCCCAAATGTATCTGTATGAGCAGACTAATAAATACTTAGTTTTTTTCCTCTTTGAAAGTATGGAATTAAAGGAAAGTTTTGCATAATATAAAAAGAAATTTGATCAGGTGGTCAACATGGAGGTCACATTTGTCCTCTGGCACTCCATAGTGCAATATGGGCTTTGTGTTTCTTGAAAGGGTGCTGGGCAATTCCTATTGTGGCTAATGGCTTTTCATCCTGTGTTGAATCTTGGGTGAGGGGCTGCTTATTCTGATTCTATTACTCTGTTTTTGTTAGCTGTCAAATTTTGCCACAGAGAGTTTTTGAAATATCCTGTCTTGAATAGGTTTCTGCCGGTTGCATTTGCTTTGCTTATGAATAGAGCCATCTTGGCATCTGCTGTGCACTATTAAGAAAGACTGGGGGCTGCTTTCTGCCTCTAAAACATGTTTCTTCATTTCTCCTTTAGGGAAATATAATATTCTGCCTTTTTAAATATTTATTTCTTCTGGGAGTGGGTGGGTGGGTGGGGCTTCCCACAGTCAATAGAAATAAAATTTAATAATACTTCTAAAAACGTTGATAACTCTATCCCCTCTCCCAATGTTGTCACATTGCCCCCCATATTTTGCAGAGGCAGAACACAAAACAGAAAATATAGATGTTGGGCCCCCACCATCAATTAGATCGAAGCTCTCTTTCTAGTTCAGTATTGTGTTATCAACATTTTCAAAACACTATATTGGAGCAAAGTCTCCACAATACATGAATTCCACTGCTTTCTGTTTTCATAGCATGTGAGATAAGGGTCCTAATTTAATTTGACATTCCTGTCTTTTTGGCACTGAATTTCAAAATGCCTATTTTCTTCTTTTAATTAGAAGCATTTTATGTTTATATAATATTACTTTATAATCAATATCATTGAAAGCTTAAGTATTTTATCACTTTCCCTATCTTCAGTGATATGCAAGTATCAGGCAGCAGCATTCTAAAAGAAAAGCAGTATAAATATGTGTATTTGGTAAATGAAGTGTAAATAATCAGCTGATGCTAACATTTTAAGAGGTTCCACAATGGCATACATACCAAAGAATAAACAAATGAATAATTCAAATGAAAAAAGAAAACCCACTGTGATGAAAAAAAATACAAAAAGAAGAATACCAAAGCAACACCCCCACACACGCTGAAATATAGAAAATAAAGCCTTAAACAATAAACTATACTTTGGCCACATGGAATAATATTACACCATCAGTAAAAGTTCAGCTCACATGTAAAAAGTGAGCATATGTCTTCCATCCAGAGTGGTTTAGAAGCTTTCTAATAAAGTAAATCAGTTTATTTAGTAGTAACCTATACTTTGTACATTCAAACTTCTTCATATTTTAATGATGTCTAGGATCTTACCAATTTCTTTAAAATACTTTGTAAACAGGGATTCTTTCAAGAATATAAATTAATGTGTGGCATAACGTTGGATAGAAACTTGAATCTGTTGATTTATGCTAGAGAGCTTTAATTACAGAAAAAAATATTTTTGGGGATGTCATAAGTAAATGCCTTATTCTATAACAAGAGATATGTATATATGTACAGGATATAAAGGGTTAATTTATTCATCCTCCTTTAATGTATTCATGTATAATCACCCCCTTCCTTGACTCCTCCCCTTTGATATAAATAGAGAGTGCTTTTACCTCATGCTTGCTTCTCACTGTAAATCTGACAAGAATAAGTAGAATGCCTATTATGAATAAACTTTTCTTTAACTGAAGAAATTGCCTCTGAATTCATCATTGAGTCTGATCCTCAAAATATTGTAACAAGCTGGTAGCAGAGGATGGTTTGAACTGACTCAATAAAATCCAACATGCCTAAGAAAGAAAACCTCAAGAATAAAAAAGAAAGACCCAATACCAGGGCAAATGATAAAGAAACAAAAACAGATCAAGAAATGATCGACGAACCAATAAATACAACAATCAAAGAATCTGAAGATAACACCACAGACATCGAAGAAACAGCAGATGAAACCGACAACCAAGAAGAGAACAAAATAAAAGACAAAGACCTCAGATCGGAGATACTGAGGCTAATAAAAAGTCAAAAAGATGACCACAAACTCATCGCGGAACTCCGAGGCTTCTTGGAAGAAAACGGAGCAGCGAGAGAAAAAGACATTGAAAAAGCCAAACCCGAAAATACAAAAATGGTGAGCGAACCTACAACGAAAGAAAAAATAACCAGAAGCAAGACCAGAGGTCCCGCTCAAAATTTTGAAAGGCAGCCATCTTCTCTTCAACCGGCCACAGAAATGAACACGGCTGAACCAATCAGAATGCACCATTCAAAAACTCTGGCGCGAAAAAACATAAAAAATAGCAAAAAATATATTTACTCTTCTGAAGAGTCAGAAACAGATAGAGGAATCATCCACCGAACAAGAAATCGAAACACCCATGAGAAAAATATTTAAAACGTTTGGCACAAGTCTAACAATTTCAAAAGAATCGATAAAAGCCAATAATGCAAAAATACAAAAGAAACGAACCACAGCTGCCAGCAGAACACCCAAGATCGAGCCGGAGACCGAATCATCAGAAGGAGAGCACTACGAGGGAGCTACAGCAAAGAGAACCTCTCCCAGCAGCTTCAGCAGAGAAATGACCAACGCGCATGCGCAGATGAACACAGAGAACTACAATGAACTTTATGAAGAAGGAGAACCTTTCAAGCTCATCAGCAGAATACCCACACCATTCTGCAATTTTCAACATCTACAGGACCATGGACTACCCACAGTTGTAAGTAGTGGGAATAGTAATATTGGGAATCTACCTAGTGATTTCCCAAAACTTAGAATTGATGGCATCAATTTACAGGAATGGTGTCAACAAATTCAGGTTGTCTTTATGAAAGAAAATTTATTATTTTTTATAACCAATCCTCCCAAAAGACCTTGGACTCTAAAAATGGACTGCCTGCATCACAGAGCATTCTATTTAATAATTTCTAGCATATCACCTGCCATGTACTACAGTATTAAGCATAATCTTACTGTTTCAGAAATAATTCAATGCATGTTTAAATTGTTTCATAGTGAAAGTGTAGCAACAACCACTAGAATGTCTAAAGATTTCTTTTCAGCCAAATTAAGATCTGGAACCACCATAAGTGAACATTTAATATCCTTAAACAAAATCAGAGCAGAATTACATCTAAGAGGAGAAATAATATCAGAACAGACAATGAAAAGCGTTATCCTTAACTCATTAGATTCATCATGGGATAACTACATATCACACTTAGACTCAATCAATCTAGGATACTTATCCATAGAAAGTCTGTCAAATAAGTTAATAGCTGAAGATAATTTGAGGAAAAGTAGATACAATGCATACACAGAACACAGACAGGCAAAAGGAGTAACCTTCCAAGAGAATCACCAAAAAACAATTGAATGTTACAATTGTGGATCCAGAAAACACTCTAAGGGAGATTGCCCCATGTTTCATAGGGAAAGACAAAACCGTGATTATAGGGGTAGATATCAAGACAGGCAATCATCTATTGATAGATACAGATATAGAGGCTCCCCAAACTACAGAGAACGCAGAAAGGATAGAGATAATTCAAGGGACAGAAAATCAGGATCATTAAATGGATTAGATAAACATAACGATGTCATCACACAAAAATCAAAAAACAATACTTGGCTCATAGATTCAGGGGCGACTAATCATACAACAAATAACAAGAAAATACTGTCTTCATTCACAAATGATAAATTTATGATAAGAGTAGCCAATCAAGAAAATGTTCAAGTCATAGGGAAAGGAGATGTAAATATACCTGGTTTAGGTAAAGTAGAGGGGGTATTGTTGATACCAGAAATATCACATAACATACTTAGTGCAGTGAAATTAAGCCAAGATTTCAACATAAATATAATCTTCTCTGGGGGAAAAGCAATACTAGAAAAGGATGGGACTAAATTGAATAGTGTAATTATCGAAGGGGGCCTACCCTTCCTTGTAACAGAAGATAAATGGTTGCATAACATTAATACAAACACTGATGACGACATCAACATAGACAGTGAACATAGTAACAACAATGACAATGAAGAACCCAATACACACTGTAATCACAAAGACACACCCACTAGTGATACACACAATAACAAAAGACCCAATATAGGCAAACCAGTTCATGATGAATGTGCACACATGTTGCATAGAAAATTGGGACATGCAAGTTTCCCTGTAATACAAAAAATGATTGAACATGCTGATGGCGTTAAAATAAAGGATTGTAAAAACTATTTGGAATGCTCAGTATGTAAATCCTCAAAACTCAGAACAAATCCAAAACCAAAGAGGGCAACAAGGACCTCTAACCAAATTTTTGATCTGGTACATATGGATCTGGTTGGTCCATTAACATCATCCATCACATACAAAAAAAGATATTTCCTAACTATTGTAGACGACTATAGCCGTTATGGATTTGTTTATACTTTAAAACACAAAGATGAAACTTTCCAAAAGTTCAAAGAATTTTACAAACGTGTAGAAACACAACACAATATCAAAATAAAAAAAAATCATGACAGATAGGGGACCCGAATTCATGTCAAAAGAATTCTCACAATGGATAAAAGACAAAGGAATGCTACACTTCACGACTAGCCCATTTTCTGCTTTTCAGAATGGTACAGCAGAACGAAAGAACTTGACACTGCAAACCATGATTAGATGTACATTAGAAGATGCTGGTTTAGGAAAACAATTCTGGTCAGAAGCATTACTATATTCAAACTATACCCAAAATAGGACCTGGTCTAGCATCCTAAATAAAACACCATACGAAGTGATGTACAATAGGAAACCAAAAATATCACACATGCACATATTTGGAGTTACAGCAGACGTACACATACCAAAACAATTAAGACGTAAGGGAGATAACATATCCAGAAGGCTCAGATTCATGGGATACGAAACAGGCACAAAAGGATATAGATTCATTGACAGTAATAACAAATTCATAGTCTCAAGAACAGCAGTATTTCACGAACAGGCCAACTGGTCTAAGATACATCTTAATGAGATAATCCAAAATACAAAACCAAACATTAAACAACAAGACAGAATAGAAAGAGAGAAACATGAACATAACACACATGATGACAAAAACAAAACATGGACAGGTAACCATACCAGGATAAAAACAGATTCATTAACCAAAAAGGAAGCAAGGTATCTACACGATAATGAGAGCATTCCAATAAGAACAATCAGGTGTAACAGAAAACAATTACCCAATAAGTATAAGGATTATATAATGTGTGTGAATGACGAGACACCAACACCTAACACATACGAGGAAGTGTTGAAACTTCCCATGGAAGAAAGAGAAAAATGGGAATTAGCCATAACAAAAGAAATGAACAGCTTGCGTGAATTAGGTGTATTTACACCAGTCCCTGCCCCTAAGAACAAGACAATTATAGGCACCAGATGGATATTCAAAATCAAAGATTTAGAAGAGGGTAATAAATTATATAAATCTAGATTAGTCGCACAAGGTTACGCTAAAAAATATCCTGAGGATTACACTGACACATACTCTCCCACTGTAAGAACTGAAAGTGTTAAGACAGCTTTAGTCATAGCGGCTATACTCAATCTTGATGTCTTTCAATATGATGTGCAGACTGCATACTTA
The DNA here is from genome assembly GCA_022577455.1 of Arizona elegans. Taxonomy (NCBI): domain Eukaryota; kingdom Metazoa; phylum Chordata; class Lepidosauria; order Squamata; family Colubridae; genus Arizona; species Arizona elegans. Next base: position 59,540,223 of record JAKOOJ010000006.1, read on the forward strand.
CATGCAAAGCTCGACAAAGAGATATATGTAAGGGCACCTCATAGCCAATGTACAAATAGAAATGAGACCTGGTTACTTAACAAAAGCTTGTACGGATTAAAACAATCCGGCAAGCGTTGGTATGAATGTCTAGTCAGCGTGCTTAAAAATATGGATTTCAAAGCCACAACTGCAGACAATTGCTTTTTTGTTAGAAAGGAAGGTGAATCATTAGAATTTGTGTTAATCTATGTGGATGATATTTTGTATATAGGCAAACATAAAGAAAAGAAAGACTTATTTGTATCCAAGCTAAGTGAACATTTCTCTTTAAAGCCGCTAGGAAGGGTAAACAAATACCTTGGAGTTCAAATCAATAAAACAAGAAAGGGATTCAAATTATCCCAGAGAGATAAAATTATAGAACTTCTGGAAAAATGCAATTTAAGAGATGCCAAACCTTGCGATACTCCTATGCAGACTGATTTTCTAAGGAATATGGATGAATCTTCACCTGAGTTCGAGAACAATACATTATATAGATCAATTATTGGTTCTCTCTTGTATATATCTAATTGGACCAGGCCTGATATAGCTCTGCCACTTAATTTATTATCTAGACATGTAAGTAAACCACTTATGTATCATTGGGAAGCAGTTAAACGAATACTAAGATATCTAAAACACAGCATGGATTTCTGTCTACTCTTAGAACCCAATAATATTAAAGAATCTATTATCACCAGTTACGCTGATGCAGACTGGGCAGGTGACATCAAATGTAGAAAGAGCACCTCAGGTTATGTATTATTTTTAAATGATTGCCCAATATTCTGGTACACTGGGAAGCAAGATTTAGTAGCGACTTCCACAACAGAGGCAGAATACGTCTGTTTATCTAAAGCCTCAAACAATTTAGTGTGGTTTAACGATTTATTATCTGATATTTGGAAGAATCCAATACTACCATTTGTCATACATGAAGATAATAAGGCGGCTATAGAAATATCAAGATCTGACGCCATTGGTCAAAGGTCCAGACATATAGATATCAAATTTAAACACGTGAGACAATTATCTCAGGATGGATTCATTAAAGCAGTCCACTGCGAAACCTCAGAGCAAATAGCTGATATATTAACTAAACCTTTACCTTCTAAACAACACAAATACTTGACATCAAAATTACAAGTACTATATAATTCTGAATCCGAATGCAATCATTGTTATATGTCGAATCGGCATTTAGAGGGGGATTTGTCATAAGTAAATGCCTTATTCTATAACAAGAGATATGTATATATGTACAGGATATAAAGGGTTAATTTATTCATCCTCCTTTAATGTATTCATGTGTAATCACCCCCTTCCTTGACTCCTCCCCTTTGATATAAATAGAGAGTGCTTTTACCTCATGCTTGCTTCTCACTGTAAATCTGACAAGAATAAGTAGAATGCCTATTATGAATAAACTTTTCTTTAACTGAAGAAATTGCCTCTGAATTCATCATTGAGTCTGATCCTCAAAATATTGTAACAGGGGATTTTTGAATCTTAATTTAGAGGCCAATGATATACTATGCTTTTTCTCATTCCCAGTACTCTTGTTTTCGCAATTAAAAAATAAAAGATAAAAAGATCAGAATGATTAAGATACATTTTAGTAGACATTAAAGCATTCTATAATTCCCATGGCAGTTGTCTTGCATAATTATTCAAAAAATTAAATCTTGTTTTATCTGCTTTATTTATTAAAAGTGTGTCTTTTAATAATCATGTATTTGTTTATTTATTTTCTTTAAAACCATCAGGAGAGAGGATAGAATGTGATTGGACATTATAATTTATGACTTATATTTTCATGACTTTCATTATTTGAAATTCTGCTACAATCTATTAAATCCAAATTTGATTAAAATCTTTAGACTTTATTATCTGATTGAATCAGGTTTGGTTGATTGAACCAAACTATGTAAAAAATTTAAAGCCATCTCTAGTAGAACCATACTTGTGATAGAACCATAGCCTCTTTAGCAGCTAAACATAGCAAGTGGGCGGGAAGGAATGGAAACATTTGGTCTAATGGAAAAGATGATGAGCATATATAAATTGAGAAACATAAAATAGATTAGGAAAAAAAATGAAACAAAGCAATCCTATCTTGCTTCAGAACCTGGAAGAAGCTATATAATTTTCTCTGTAACTTCCCATTCTTGTGACTCTCTGAGTTGATAGGAAAAGAAAATAATACCAGAGGTTTTGTTTTTGTAGGAGCAAATAAATCTTTTGTAGCTGGCTCCTTAAAAATACTTCACAGTTCCATAGCTTTTAGACTAAATCTATTTGATTAAAAGCATAGCTGGTATACTTACTTTTATTATAGATGCATAAAATAATAATCTAGCATCGATGCATCAGTACCAGTTCAATAATGTTACAGGAGCATGGCTCTATCTCTATACTAAGGTATGCAGATGTAAACTCATTCCAGAATCATCAAATGTGTGTATTTGATCAGAAACAATGCTTTATCTGCCTATGCCCGCACAAGGATTAGCAAAGCTAGACTAATGTATAAGTAAATATATCTCATTTGCACAGCATAATAAGATATACTTTATTGATAAACCAGCCCTCTGTTGGTGAGAACTGCTCTGATTTTGCCATTCACTTGTTCAACTGTAAAGCTGTAGACCATTTTATCTTTTGTTAGTGTGTTGTTCAGAGCAGGGATGCTGGCTTTCCTCTTGTAACAAATAATAGTCTTTCTCCACCCTTTGGTTTATTTCAAATGGAAGAAACTAGAATATTTTCATGGTAAGCTAATTTAGAAATATTTGTTTATGGAATGTGCCTATAGAAGTAGGGATTTTCACTTACCTTCGCTACTGGTTCAGAACTGAGCACACATGCATTTGCTTCGCTCGTGCGCAGCACTTCTGCACATGCACAGAGGGTCCATGATGATGTCTGGGTGGGTGGGTAGAGCCTCCCGCTGCCACTACTGGTTCACTCGAACCAGGGTGAATCGGTAGAAACCCACCACTGGCCTATAGGCGTAATCTGAGTTTCTTCACTACTGTGCTGCTTCTTCACTTACAAGTTACAATACTGCTATGTCAAGCTTGTTGAAAGCATTCAGAAATGTCACTATGTGAAAAATATCATAAGTAGACTGCTGATTGGAATTCGCTGTGGTGACTGTGTAATATATACTACATTTACTTGAAAGGAAGACTAGTTCCACCCTGCCCAAATAATTTATACTTAAAATGAAAGTGATTTTATATTTGCTGGGAACACCATAATGGATTCACAGACTAAGTTTTCTGTCTAATCTCTGTGGGTGAGTGAAGGGACAACTTCACTTTGGATGAATTTTGTGATAATGCCAGTGGCTTCCAGTTTGTTTCCTTGAGGTTTGGAAGCTATTTTGGGCCTCTGTGAGATGGAGTGTACATCTGGAAAGGGAAGGGGGGGCATCTCTGCAATAGCACCATGATTTCCAGGGAAGAGGCAGAGAGAGAGAGAGAGAGAGACTCAAAATAAAAGACTGTGCAGTCCAAAATTGGATGGGGGAGGGAGGGAAAGGTTCAGGGAAGCCACACCCTAATATCTTCCAGGGTACATTTATTAGTTTGTAGCTTTAATCTAGCAAGATTCTGTCTATTAAATGTAAAGAAAAAATGATCTGGATTCAATTCGATTTCACTGTGTCATCTTTGGGCTTAGTTGTAATTTCCCTGATATCTAAAGGATTCTCTGTGAATGCATATTTTGTTCTCCAAAAGAGCTTTAAATTTTCATTCAAATGCAAAGCATTTTTTTTTTTACTGGTGCTAACTTTTGGAGTAATTTTCTTTGAGAAATTCAGCATTTATTCTATATGCTTAGAATTCAAGGTAGACATTTCTTTATTCAGAGATACTTTTCAATAATATATCTTTACATTTTAGTTGGGTTATTTGTTATATTTTTCTGTTGGTATTACTTTTTAAATTACATTTAAAAATTATGCCTGACTAGGTGGCTCAGTGGCTAAGACACTGAGCTTGTCGATCAGAAAGGTTGGCAGTTCGGCGGTTCGAATCCCTAATACAGGTTTCCTGCGTGAGCAGGGGGTTGGACTAGATGACCTCCAAGGTCCCTTCCAACTCTGTTACTGTTACCTGTTATACTGTTATAACATCTTTAAAAAGGAAGAGAAAGAATTCAATACAGGTAGTCCTTTACTTATGAATGCAGTTGAGCCCAGAATTTATGTTGCTAAGTGAGAAATTTGTTAAGTGAGTTTTGACCCATTTTACGACTTTTTGCCACATTGTTAAGTGAATCACAACAGTTATTAAATTAGTAACATGGTTGTTAAGTAAATCTGGGTTCCCCATTTATTTTGCTGGTCAGTAGGTTGCAAAAGATGGTCAAGTGACCCGGCGACACTGCAACTGTCATAAATATGAACCAATTGTGAAGCATCTAAATCATGTGACCAAAGAGGATGCTGCAGTGGTCATAAGTGTAAAAATGGTCATAAGCCACTTTTTTCAGTGCCGTTGTAACTTCAAATGGTCACTTAACAAATTGTTGTAAATCGAGGATTATCTGTAATACAGGTTCTGTAAATAAGAAAGATGTTGATTGCTAACTGAGAATGTATGTACCTTACATTACATTCTCAGTAAATTACTACTATAAATAACATAGTTCATCATCATATATATTGTGTAATTTGTTTTGTTGAATACTTTCTGCATACAAAGTAATGCTACACGTGCTGTGAAGTTACAGTATTTATTGTTTGTTTGTTTATTTATTTGCTTTACTTTAAATTACTTTGCTGCCTATCTCGCCATGGGGCTACTCTAGGTTTACAATAAAAAGGAAGAGATGAAAAGAGTGTAAATAAAACTGAAATAAAATAATAGAACAGTAAAATAACAATGAAAAAGAAAACAACAAGAATACATCAATATGATAACAAAAAGATGGATGGATGGGAAACAGAGAGCATAGAGTATAGCTATCCCCTAATTTTTAAAATGAAAGAAAGTAGAATATTTTAACATTATTTCTCTATGTATTTTAATTGGTCTTTTAACCTCCTGATGAATTCAGAAGAAAAAGGAAGATGACAATATATTTAGGAGTTTCTGTTCTTGCCCTGGAGGGTTATAGCATTTTTTCTCTTTAGCTCTGAATGTATTTGCTTCATGGGCTCATATGTATATTATGCATAATCCTTTAGATACAGTTGCCAGCTGTCTGGTAGAGATAATGGAGGATGGAGCTTGGAGCTTTAAAAAATGTTACCAAAAAATAGGGAAAGGAAAAAATATTTGCATAATCTTTCTAGAGTTACCTAGATTTCTTGAAAGCAGTTTAACATACTTGGAATAATCTATTTGAAAAATAGAAGGGGGAGCAGGTTATTTCTTTGTTCTCCTAACCATATGCAAATTCATTATGATTGTCTCTGATCAATATCTGCAGGGTTTATTTATTCCAGGTACTGTGCATGTAATTTAAAAAAAAAAGTCCAAACAATTTATGCAATAAAGCCAAGCCATATCATTTAATAGGTAGGATGAACTCTCTCTTCAACAGCTAAATAGCTGAAAGAATAAAACTAGAGTGACTGAGTATCAATACATGGTTTAGCTGAATATATTTGCCAAAGGAGTGTATTTTTTACCTGAATCCTTTCCTTTCAGGCAGTTGACTTGGATTGGACCATGATTTGGAATAAATTTGCACTTATAACAATCATATTTTTAAATTTCTGATTGGAAGAAAATACGAGCTATTCCTTCCGAGTAAAGAAGTGATCTGGGTATGAAAATTAGATGACAATTACAGTATATACAGAGGTCACTGGGTATAAAAATCAGAACTCATCATGGAAATAAAATTTAACTTTTATTTATAGTGTGTCTGATGCTTAATTGTACAAGGCATGTATACTTTATACAGAAGAGAATTTACATAACTAAGCATTCACACAACATTCAGTCTGGGTATGTTTGTGCAAGGGTTAGATGCTAGGAAACTTGATCTTTAGATTACAAGGCAATGGTAGAAAGATTCTTCCTTTTTAAAAGGGAGAAAATTGAAAAGGCTTTATATTTTAGGATTCTTTTTTTTTTTAGTTTTGAGGGAGAGAATTCCAATGGAAAGGAACTAAATAAGATACATGTTGGCAAAACTTTTAATACTTGGTTTAAATTTTCTTTGCATTGCACTTTTGAAGATTTTATTTGATCATCTGTGGAATTAAATCTGACTCTGGTAAAAAGGCTGATGAGATTTTGTCTTTTTTCTTAGCTCTAGTGTCTTGCATCTTAAAAAGATGGTAGCATTGGAACAAAAAAAACAATGTTTGTTTTTGCTACAGCTTTACTATAGATGAATGTTCTCTCTTTTCATCTGGCTTCAAGAAGAAAACATGAATTAAACATTAATTGAACTGTATTGAGTGCCAAGTGAAAAATCTTATTGTAGATGCTAGACGGTGCACATAGCTTCAGGGGAGAGTGCTGTTTCCTCATTGATTATTTCAGTCAGAAAATACACTTGTTGACAGAATGCTGTACTGATGTGATAATATTTATTCCTCTAAAACTTCTAGAATGTGAAATGACACATTATCCAATGTTGCATTATTTGTCTATGTGAGCTGTAAACAGCACATTTGTTCCTATTTCCAACCAATAATAATTTATCCTATATTAGTCTTTTTCATATTTCAAAGAGCCATCTTTAATGATTCGTAGATATAAGGTGAGTAGTAAGTGTTTGGTTGTTCTTTTCCAGTAATGAGCAGCTGGATGTTTCTGACAGGATTATAAGCAATGTATAAGGGCATCTTGTTTTTTCTCCTTGCATTGAGGATTTAGAGGCATTCTGATTTGGATAGAATAAAATTCAATAGTTTATTGATTGATTAGTCTTGCAACCTTATCAGTAAGATAAAAGAAAAATAAAATACACTATCTGGTTCCAGATACTGCAGTGCTCTCTACATGGGGCTCCCCTTGAGGAGCACCCGGAGGCTCCAACTAGTGCAGAATGCGGCTGCGCGGGGGATTATGGGAGCGATGGGGCGCTCCCATGTGACACCCCTCCTGCGTGAGCTGCATTGGCTTCCGGTTGTCTTCCGGGTGCGCTTCAAGGTGTTGGTTACCACCTTTAAAGTGCTCCATGGCATAGGGCCTGGGTACTTATGGGACCGCCTTCTGCCACCGATATCCTCCCACCGGCCAGTTCGCTCCCACAGAGAGGGACTCCTCAGGGTGCCGTCAGCCACGCAATGTCGGCTGGCGACCCCCAGGGGAAGGGCCTTCTCTGTGGCAGCACCTGCCCTCCGGAACGACCTGCCCCCGGAGATACGTAGGATACCAGATCTCCGTGCTTTTCACCGTGCCCTCAAAACTTTTCTATTTCATCAAGCTGGGCTGGCGTACCCCCCCCCCCTTAGATATTTTTAATTGTAAATGGATTTTAGTCGGGAGGTTTTAAATTTTGGGCCAAAATTTGTTTAATTCTTTTAAAATTTAAAATTTTGTATTGGGATGTTTTTTATTCTAGGCTGTGCACTGCCCTGAGTCCAGCAGGAGAAGGGCGGTATAAAAATGTAATTAATTAATTAATTAATTAATTAAATAAATAAATAAATAAATAAATAAAATAGATGGTAGGTAATACAGTGATAAAATACATACAGTATGTAATAATACAATGAGTGAGCAATCAGATAAGGAAATTTCCTTTGCAAGAACTTTGATAGAATATTGTTAGCTAACAGACATTGATAAGAGAGAGGGGGGAGGAAGAGAGAGGGAGAGAGAGGGAGAGAGTAGGTAGATAGGTATTAGTGAGACCTGTCTCAGAGGGATTGTTGCCCTCTCTGAAATATGTCCGACCAGTTTAGGGTTTGACACGAGGTGAGACTCCAGGGCAGGGGAGGAGGTATAGCTGTGGTCATCTTGTATCCATCAAGGGTGCTGCTCCACAAGTTACCAGTTCTCTTGTTCTTGAAGTTAGGCTCACAGAGACAGTGGCCTCACCTCAAACTTGGTTTTCCTATAAGAGTAGCAACAATGTGATCTGAGAGAGGACCTTTTTTAGTTCCTGTGTCATGGTCATATCGTGCCCTGCTGACATTAAGATTCTCTTGCACTAACTCTGCAGGGAAGATGAATTCACACATTTTAAAGTTGCTGAGATGGAGAAACATTGATCTAGATGTCTTAGAAATGAAAGAAAGCATGAACTGACAAAGAGATAAAAGAAATAAAACATGTGAAATATTTGTTAATTTCTTCCATGAACTGAAACAATTGGCATTTGTTTTGGAGTATTGCATTTCATTTGGTACAATCCAGGTGGTGGGTTCTACTTACCTTTACTACGGTTCGCATTATGCCCGTGTGTGCGATCTTGCTTCATTCACGTGCGCTCTTCTGCGCATGTGCAGATCACTTATGATGACGTCCGGGTCAGTGGGCTGAGCCTTCCACCAGTTTTACTTTTTCTTGCGAACCAGTCCAAACCGGGGCTAACCCACCACTGGTACAATCACCTCCACTTAAATAATAACCAAGAATCAATCTGATGATAATTAGAACTGAATGGATAAAATTCTGTAGTGTGTTGGTTTATGCCTATTTTTATTACATTGTACATTAATGCATTTATGTCATTTTTCTGCCTACTATGTGAATGATATTCTCTTATTTTGGTAAATTGGTAAAATTGATGTTGTTGAATTAAAAAAATGGAAAACATTGCATGCTATAAAAAGTTACAATTTTCCCTATTTGTATATGTGTATTTGTATATATATATATAGTGGGCATTCATGCAAAATATTTTAAAATCTTACATAAAGAGGAGATAATGTGTTATTTGTAAAGGCTTTTAAAGGATAGTTCTCTATTTAAAATTGCATAGCCTAAATATGATTTAAATGTAAAGAATTGTAAAAAGAGCTGGGATGGCTGCTAAAGTCATTTTTCAACATCTAGCTACCAGATTGAGCAAGGCCAGTAAAATCTCTACTTGTTATCTTATTTAAGGTGCTTGGGAAGTGCCATGTTTAAGTATACAATTTTGTATCATGATGCTTTTTCCTCACTTAAAATACCCTTTCAAGTGAGGGTATTCCATTAGATAGCGAAGGATTTTAAACATATTCACATAAATGTGAACTTTCCAGAAATAGGTACAATGGGGAGGAGGCCTTTGTTCTTTAAAGGCTAGCTTTATTTAGTTCTTTTTCTCCTCCTCCTCATTACAGCACCATGGTTTTTACTGATCTGTCACTTAATAGTCATTGGCCCACTTTCTGTCCTTTGTGTGTCCTTTCTCCACAGCCAGTTTTCTTCAAGACATTTTCTCAACATTGACTGGTACCTCCTTGTCATACTCTGCTTTTAAAATACAACCCTTTTGTTTCTGGCTCTTCCTTAATTTAGGTCTTCAAGTCAAAATCATTTTTCATCTCCCCCACCCCACCAGAGTTTAACTGATTGTGAAAAAAATGGACCTATCCAAATATTACTCTTTAAAGGTTTGATTTAAAAACCCTGCAGTATAAACATTATGATAAGTGTGATATATTTGGCATATCTTGATCTATCCTTGTTGCATTTCTTTTCATCCTTCTCTTTCCATTTAAAATGTCTTTTAGACTTTTTTTGACTTCATAGTGTGGATCATCTTTAAGGACATGTATTTTCTACAGTTGCTGGAGCAATCTGAGTGATAATCTGATTGAGAAAATTGGCAAAAAGTAAACGAGGGTGATTCAGAAGGAAAATGAATTACTGTAAAGTTTGTGTTATGAGGTTGACCTAGAAATTCTATTCGCAGCTGTCTTTAAAAGAATAAATTCAGTAACTTGGTACTCGTGCAGATATACTGAGATACAGCCTCCTGTGTGTATTTGTACAGTTGCCATTGATAAAGGGAACAGCAAATCCTTTCATTGAAACACAGCTGGAGTTCCGAACACTGCTGACAGCCTTTCACAGAACTGCTAATATATAATGCAAGACTTGTAACAAATTACAGCTTAGAATTTGGATTGAAAGAGAAATAAGCTATAGTGGTAATAATACCACTTTTGGGGAAAAGGTGTTCTACTCTGTGATGGGCAAGTAGCAGATTCCCATTCATTTGGTTTGGAACTAGGCCATTTAACTCAGATTATTTACAGTTAATCCACTGGGTAGATCAAATTTAAAATTTGGCCATATTATGAATTAACACAGGAATATTTCAGATGATATTATCACTGACAGTATGATACACCAATTATGTTTTGTTTGCTGCAGAAATCTGAAAGAGCTTCTTGTCTGTTATAAATAGTGGAAGGGACCACAGTCGATCATCCCAAACCCAGTTTAAACTCTAGAGCATGCATGTTCAATCTTTTGACTTGCTTGAGCTACATTGAGTGATGAGAAATTGTCTTGGGCTGCATATAAAAAAAATATAATATAGTTAATGTATATAGATCACATAATGTTAAAAGTTTATGATGTTGTGGGGCCTCATTATTAGCTATCCAGGACTATATGTGGCCTGCAAGCCATAGGTTGGACATGCCTGCTATAGAAGAAATTTATAATTCTAATTGGTAAAGGTAAGAAATTAAATGTATGAACTCCTTTCCAACTATTTTAAGACCTGGTTCCATTACTCATCTACCATATTTTGATACTCTCTTTTGTGTTATGTTAATCCACATGCAATTTCATATATTACTTTATCGACTATTTTGATTTATACTAATATTTGTGACATAGGTAATTTTAGAAGGGCTAAAATATAAAACCACATCCAAAATATAGTCAGTGTGCAACAAAGCAGTAGCACTCAGACTTATATACCACTTCATAGTGCTTTTCAGCACTCTCTAAATTGTTTAGAGAGTCAGCATATTGTTCACAACAATCTGGGCCCTCATTTTACTGACCTTATAAGGATGGAAGACTGAGTCAACCTTGAGCCAGTCAGGATTGAGGGAATCAAACTCCTAGCAGTGTGAGCAGAGCTAGCCTGCAGTACTGCATTCCAACTACTGGGCCACCAAGGCTCATGGTGACCGTGAGTAGCAAAACAATAAAGTAAAAAGACAGGGCTACGGTATACTGCATGAAAATGATGTGCTGTATGACTTTCTCTAATAGTGATAGGAATAGCAAACTGAAGGTTATGTTACATTTCAGAAATGATTTCAACATTAAAATGGAGAAATTGGTGAAAAAATTGTTTTTTGATGAGGGACATGCACATCTTTAATGCTCTAGACCAGGAGTGTCAAACTCGCATTGTCACGGCATCGTAACATGACATATTGGGACTTTTTTCACTTCACTAAACTGGACGGGGGTGGGGCCAGCATGTGATACATCTGGCCCACAGGCCGCGAGTTTGACATCCCTGCTCTAGACAATAACTTCAGGATTGTAGGGTATATTGGCAGTGTTAGTTACATATTAAGATATCAAAAGGAATTGATACATTCTGTTCCCCAACAACTGCAGGTTAGAAATAATGTGATTTAAAATAGAAAAGTATACTCTGATCACATCTACACAGCTGTTTTGCTGTCTTCCGCAACTATTTAGGGACCAGTCACTGCAATTCTGCTGAAATGCTCTGTTTTACACTGTTGTCCATACAGCTTTAACATGAAGTATGCTTGATGTTTCCCTGGGTTGAAATTTCGAGTCTAGGGCTTTTCGGCTCGAACTATTGGCACTGCCTGTTTCTCCACCAGGGTTTCACCTCCGGGTTATTACACCTCAGCACTTTGGGCTATGGATCCTCCTTCCCGGTCCCTTCACCACAGCCCATTCATCGCAGTACAGTTCGCATCGGGCTTTTGAGCGCACAAGACAGTTCAAAACCAACCGATCGGTGCAGGGCTCGGGGGCTTTGGGAGTAGAGAAGGGGCTGCAGTTCAGAGGGAGGCTCTGTCAGTTTGGAGCCTCACAAGGCGGCCAAGAGCAGTGCGGGGGAGGGATCCAGCCACAAAAGATGGGGGAGGGGGGCTGTAGAGGTTCCCAGGGCCTGGGAAGAGGGGGCTGGGAGGCGGCAAAGGTATTTCTACCCCGACCGGGGCTGTCCTAGTTAGTAGCACTTGGGGCTCAGAAACCCCCACCCCCACCCTGGCCACGAGCCCTTTGCTTGTCAGTTCGGAGCCTCCCGAGGTGGCCAAGAGCAGCACGGGGAGACGAGGGCTGTAGAGGATGAGGGATCCATCAGGTGGGGCTTTTGCAACCAGCTGGCAGGAATTCCTCCTGGTTTCTGAAGATATTTTGCTTTTCCTTCTCATAGTTTCTGAAGATCCACCTGTCCCAAGAACCCTGCTCTCTTCTAACCCCCATCCCCACCTCTTCATTCCCTCTCTGCTTCTCCCAGGTTTCTGGGAGTGAAGTACCTGGCATTTGTCAAAACACATGTTTCACTTTTGATCAAAGCCTCCCGCTTCTGCCTAAGAATGTATCTCAGCTTTGATCTGTTCCCGTCACACCAGAGGGCCAAATGGCCAAAGGAAAGAGATTAGACTGATAAGGCTAATGAGGAGTATTCTATCCTTTTTGCAGGAATACACAAAGCTAATTAGGAAGCCAGGATGTTATTTTATGACATTTCTGACTGTATAAAAAGGAGTTACACCTTCTCTGAAGTGTAGCCTCCGTTTAAGTTTCTTGTTTGGCATTTATGAGCTTAAACGTATTATTATTGGACCTTACAGATGGAAATGAAGAGGGGTCAGGAGCAACACTAATTCCAATCACTTATCCTTTTCTCTTTCTCTGCTCACGTTCCTTTCAAGCTCCCCGTTGAATTCCAGGGAAAGACTGTCCACCCTGACCAGGGGCTCTTGCCCTCCCAGGGATGTTTGGGGAAAGGCTGGGGTGGGGGATGGGGTTTAGAGTCCCAAAGGCTACTTACTAGGGCAGCCCCGGTCAGGGTAGAAATGCCTTTGCTGCCTCCCAGCCCCCCCCTCCCAGGCCATGGGAACCTCTAAAGCCCCCCTCCCCCTGTCTTTTGTGGATGGATCCCTCCCCTGTGCTGCTCTCGGCTGCCTCGCGAGGCTCCAAACTGACAGAGCCTCCCTCTGAACTGCAGCCCCCGCTCTACTCCCAAAGCTCCCAAGCTCCTGCACTGATTGGCTTCGAACTGTCCTGTGCGCCCAAAAGCCCAACGCGAACTGTACTGTGATGGATGTGCTGTGGCGAAGGGATCGGGATGTAGGGGCCAAGGCCCAAAGTGCTGAGGCATAATAACGCGGAGGTGAAACCCTGGTGGAGAAACAGGCAGCGCCAACCAAGAGTTCAAGCCAAAACGTCCCAATCTGGAAGCTTCAGCACCACCCAGTATTTAGAAAGTGGAAAATCTCCAATTGGCATGCATAATGCTCTAGTTAATCAGTGCATTGCATTTTTCCCCTTCCTGCTGTATAATCAACTGATTGATTTTTTTAAAAAATTCCTTGACTGATATATCAACAACTAAGTAGTAACAAAGTTGATTATCCAATGATTATCTGAATTTTTGCAGCCAAAATGGAGCCAATAGATAAATGTTGATGAAGAACTGGAATTTAAGAAAGAGGCTTAGCTTTAGAGGTTGGTAATGAAACTGGGAACTCCTCTTGGAACATAATGTCAGGAGATAAAACAAGCAGCCAAGGCATTCCTGGGACCACTAGCTACTGGGAAGAGAACTCACAACCAGACTTCAGAAGTAAAGGAAATTGACCAGGCTACTTAGAAAAGTGGGTGGAGAAAGGGTTGGGAGAGTAGAGTTATTGTTTTTTTTTCTGCCAAATAAAGCAGAGAGGCAAGGAGATTAGCGACCAGACTAAAGGAAGTAGTTCACAGGGAACTGGCAAAACCAATTGGAATAACAACATTGCTGGTGCAGAGCACTCTATTTCATTTAATTTCATAGCAGAGGTGGGTTTCAGCAGGTTCTGACCAGTTCTGGAGAACTGGTAGCAGAAATTTTGAGTAGTTCGGAGAACCGGTAAATACCACTTCTGACTGGCCCCGCCCCCATCTATTCTCTGCCTTCCGAGTCCCAGGTGATCGGGAGGAAATGGGGATTTTGCAGTAACCTTTCCCTGGAGTGGGGAGGGAATGGAGATTTTACTGTATCCTTCCCCTGCCACGTGCACCAAGTCATGCCCACCAAGCCATGCCATGCCATGCCACGCCCACCAAGCCATGCCCACAGAACTGGTAGTAAAAATTTTTGAATCCCACCACTAAATCATAGGAGTTGGAAGGGACCTAAAAGGCTATCAAGTCAAATCATGTACACTACAGGATTCACTACACCATCCCTGATAGATGATATTCAAGCCTGTTTAAAAAATCTCTGAAGGGGAGGAAACCACTCCTTGGGGTAAACTATTGTGGTAATTGATATCTCTTGCTGTCAAGACATTCTTCTTAATGTCCAATCTGTATCAATATACGAAGTTTCATCCCATCAGTTCTATCCCTATCCTTTGGCATAAGTGAATCCTCTGCACTGTGACAGCCCTTCAGATATTTGAAGACAGTCTCCTTTCAACCTTCTTTTATGCAAGCTAAATTTGTTTATTTATTTATGAAATTTGTTGGCTACTCACCTTACCATAGGATAACACTGGGCGGCCAATAAATATATCGAGGTCTTTTACCCATTCTTTATAGGATTGATTTCTAGTCCTTTCGCCATCTTGATAGTTCTACTCTGAATTTGTTTCAGTTTGTTAAAGTCTTTTTTAATTTGGGATGTGCAGAACTGAACACAATACTCCAAGTGAGACCTGACCAAGGAAGAGTAGAGCTGGATAACTATTTCCTACAGTCCTACAGACGCTACAGACTTTTTGACACACTTCAAGATGTTGTTGGCCTCCTTTCAACTGCATTATATGCTGGGAGATGTTGAGCTTGTGATCCATTAATACACCCAAATCCTTCTCACATATGCTTCTCTTCAGCATATCTTGTACAGTTTATTTTTTCTTACCTTACTGTTCATTAAATTCAATTCTATAAGACTATTTTGTCAAATAAATAACCTGTCAACATACTTTTTTACAATTTTTTGGTTGGAAGCTGATATTTACATTTTAGTTTAGCCCGTTAATTACATGGTACCTTAGTCTAGAAATAAGTCTATTGTATAAGTTGTATGCATACAATAGGCTTCTCTGCTACTGTATCAAGGACAATTTGTTAGGCTTCTGATGAAAATGACTATTCATTGCTCACATTCGATTAGTAGGTAGGCTTTATCTAATTACTGTTGCATTGAACCAAAGATAAGTAGGATGATTTTCACTGAAGATTTTAAGCATAGATTTAAATTTTCATTGAAATCACTGTGTTGGATGGATGATGATCCATGATTTGATAATATATTCATATTTTATCAATGAAACACATTTGTGATATAAACTCTACTTCATTTTATGGTATTTATAACACAAACAATGTCTAAACCAAATGTGAGGAAAACAACCCAGGAATTTTAAGGCAGGTTGGGTAGCTTTCCAGATGTTTCTAAAACTGAACTTCCACTATTTATTCAAAATATTGTCCTCTAGGTACAGAAACCAGTTAGATAATTTTGGGGCAGTTATCTACCCAATCCATCTCGTGGGCTAGTTGCTGAAGGAAAAATAAAAGGAGGGAGCACTCTATGGCATTTTGAGTTCTATGCAAAATAAAAACTGGATATAAATCTAATAAATGAATGAAATGAATATGTTATGGTGATATTAAAATATGCAGAAAATAAATAAATATGAATTTGTTGCTCCATGAGGTATAAAGCTGATTTCATGCAATATCTTTGAGAGTCGTCACCTTCATACTACTGCCATTTTCATTTCCCCATTACCTCTTAATAATGTTTTCTCTATTACTGCTCATCTTGAAATATAAAATGTGGGTGAATGAAGAGGTGAGACAAAGCAGGAATACTTGCTAGCAGAGAAACAGAGCTGTGGATCTTCAGGAGAAAAAAACCTAACTATGTTGCAATTTTATATATGCTACATTGGAGCTACTGATAAATCGGTTCAGCTTCCAAATTCTGCTTGTGATGAGTCGGTTTTGAACTATTATGAAATTCCTTGTGTTCTTAGTCGTAGACTTTGATAAGTGTAATGGGTTCTATTTTCAATCTAAAAAAAATAATAATTTGAGAAAATAATAGCCTGATGAATCAGGCCAAAGACCTATTTAGTATAGCTTTCTGAATCACTTGATGCAGCCAAGACTGACATAACAGTGATAGCACTTTTTCACTGTTCTCTAGCAGCTATCATTTGAGGCTTTTGAATCTGGAAGAATCATGACTAATAACCATTGATAGAACTTTCTGATATGAATTTGTCGGATACTTTTCTATATGTCTCCAAGGAAACAATTGATGCCTCTAAACATTGCCTGGTAGGGAAGGGATTGGATGAAGAATAACAAAGGGGCTGTTTTTACTTGTGGGAAGAAAATTAGATAAGAGGATCATTTTAATGGGTTGCATCCCCCCTGGAAGATTATATCCAAGACCGGAACCATTTCTAGATACTTAGATGTTGCTGGATTTCTAGAAAAGGACTATGGAAATTTGTGTGTTTGTGCACGTATGGCTAATACACAAAATAAATATTTTCTTGCAATGGCTAGATTTATGCTTTAGTTAGAACACATGTTAACAGAATAACAGAGTTGGAAGGGACCTTGGAGGTCTTCTAGTCTAACCCCCTTCTTAGGCAGGAAACCCTACACCACTTCAGACAAATGGTTATCTAATCTTTTCTTAAAAACTTCCATTGTTGGAGCATTTACAACTTCTGGAGGCAAGTTGTTCCACTGATTAATCGTTCTAACTGTCAGGAAATTTCTCCTTAGTTCTAAGTTGCTTCTCTCCTTGATTAATTTCCACCCATTGCTTCTTATTCTACTCTCAGGTGCTTTGGAGAATAGTTTGACTCCCTCTTCTTTGTGGCAACCCCTGAGATATGGAACACTGCTATCATGTCAACCCTAGTTCTTCTTTTCATAAGACTAGACATATCCGGTTCCAGCAACAGTTCTTTATATGTTTTAGCCTCGGGTTCCCTAATCATCTTTGTTTCTCTTCTCTGCACTCTTTGTAGAATCTCAACATCTATTTTACATCGTGGTGACCAAAATTGGATGCAGTATTTCATGTGTGGTCTTGCCAAGGCATTATAAAGTGCTATTAACATTTCATGTGATCTTGATTCTATCCTTCTGTTTATGAAGCCTAGAACTGTGTTGGCTTTTTTGGCAGCTTCGCACACTGCTGGCTCATATTTAAGTGATTGTCCACTAGAACTCCAAAATCCCTTGCACAGTCACCACTATTGAGCAAGGTACCACATATACTGTACATGTGCATTTTGTTTTTCTTGTCTAAATGTAGAACCTTACTTTTTTCACCATTGAATTTCATTTTGTTAGATAGCGCCCAATGTTCAAGTCTATCAAGATCCTTCTGTATCTGAAGCCTGTCTTCCAGAGTGTTAGCTATTCCTGCTAGTTTGTTGTTGTCTGCAAATTTGATGAATTCCCCATCTATCCCCTTGTCCAAATCATTGATGAATATGTTGAAAAGTACTGGGCCTAAAAGAGAGCCCTGTGGTACCCACTGCATTTCTCCTTCCATGTAGATGCAGTTCCATTGAGGACTACACCAGTGGTGGGTTCTTCCCGGTTTGGCCCGGTTCCGCCGAGTCAGTAGCGGTGATGATATGGTGTCACTGAACCGGTTCTGCTCCCCCGCCCCCACATCACCCCGTTATTCTTACCTTTATTTGGCCCCACCCCCAATCTATTGCTGCCTCCTGAGTCCCAGCTGATGGGCTATAAGGAAAAAAATTGTTTAAACTCTTGCCGTGGGGCTTCAAAGGGCCGCCCTACAGCTGATCAGTGGTAAAAGGCAGTTTGGTGGTAGACCAGTACCTCCAAAAACAAATGAGTAGATCGGTGTCTGCAAAAATAAATGGGTAGACCGGTACAGCTCTGCAAGCAGTTAAAAGCCTGGTAGACCAGTACCTCTGCTAAATCCTAAAGAATTGTCACATGACCATCAAGCCACGCCCACAGAACCGGTAGTAAAAAAATTTAGAACCCACCCCTGGACTACACGTTGAGTGCGGTTGGTCAGCCAGTTACGAATCATCTGGTGGTGATGCTGTCTAACCCACATTTTTCTATTTTATCAAGTAGTAGGTTATGGACTACTTTGTCAAATGCTTTACTGAAGTCCAAGTAAATTATATCAGCAGCATTCCTCTGGTCCACTAGTTTTGTCACTTTGTCAAAGAATGCAATAAGATTAGTCTGGCATGATCTGTTTTTGACAATCCAATGTTGGTGTTTGGTTATTCTAGGTGTTCGCTGATTCGTTGCTCTTTTCCAGAATCTTCCCTGGTATTGAGGTCAGGCTGATGGGTCTGTAGTTTCCTGGATCTTTTTTTTTTTTCCTTTTTTGAATAAGGGAACTACATCAGCTCTTTTCCAGTCCTCTGGCAGTTCCCCAGTGCTCTAGGATCTTTGAAAGATATAGTTCAGTGGTTCTGAAATCTTGTCTGCCAGTTCCTTCAGAACCTTGGGGCGTAATCCATTTGGTCCTGGTGATTTGAACTTGTCTAGGGTAAACAGGTGCTCACTTACGATTTTCTCCCCTATTTTAACTTGTGTTCCTAATCTGTTTTTTGTGGTACTGTTTTTGATAGGTTGGACTGTTTTTCTCTTTATGTAAAGACAGATGCAAAAAACGAGTTAAGTACTTCTGCTTTCTCCCTGTTGCTTGTCACCTTCTTGCCACTTTCTCCCGGCAATGGACCAATTGTTTCCTTGCCTTTTTTTTGTTTTTAACATATTGGAAGAAGCTTTTTTTGTTATTTTTTACTTTTGTTGCAAGCCTTTGTTCGTTGTGAGCTTAGCTTTCCTCACCATCTTTGCAGGCTCAGGCTATGTGCCCCTCTTTCCACTTTTTATACTTGTCCTTTTTTTCATTCAATTTATCAGAGAGTTCTTTATGCCGCCATGCTGGTTTCTTTTGAGAGCTGTTATTTTTTTTCTTCATTGGTATTGTGCTAGATTGGGCTTTTATAATCTCACTTTTCAAAATTTCCCAAGCTTCTTGAGTTGTTTTCCCCTTGAGGATTCTCATCCATTGAATCATTCCCAAGCTGTCTCTTACGTTTATTGAAATTAGCTCTCTTAAAGTCCAAGACTGTAGTTTGACTTTGTTCTATTGCTTGTGCTTCATAATGTTGAATTCCAATATTGCATGATCACTCCCCACCTCCCCAAGGTTCCTGTAGCTTCAACACCTTCTATCATTTCATCTCTGTTAGTGAGAATTAAGTCCAATATGGCTGATCCCCTTGTTTCCTTCTCTACTTTTTGGGAAACAAAGTTGTCTGCTAGGTTTGTCAGAAACCTGTTTGATCTTCCACTTGGGGCAGAGTTTTTTCCCCCAATTCATGTCAGGGTAGTTAAAATCCTCCATTACTATTGTGATGTGCTTCCTACATACCTTGGTTAACTGACTAGCAAAAAGTTCATCTATTTCCTCTGTTTGGTTGGTTGGCCTATAGTATAGACCTATGGCAATCAATCCCCCCCCCCCCCGCGCCTTTTACATTGACCCAAATGCATTCCAGGCAGTTTTCATCATTGTTGTACTCTATTTCTGTAGAGATGTAGTTATTTCTTATATATAGTGCAACTCCACCTCCTCTTTTATTTGGTCTATTTCTTCTAAATAATTTAAATCCCTTTAGCTTTATGTTCCATTTGTGGGTTTCATCCCACTAAGTTTCTGTAATGGCAGAAATACCATGTCTGCCCTCAATTACTTGAATTTCTAATTCACTCTGTTTATTCCTCATACTCTGTGCATCAGTGTATAGATATTTGAGTCCATTTTTACTGACCCTATGTTTACTGCCTACATAACCTGTGTTGTCCCCTACTGCCTTACTACCTGTTTGATTAGTGCACATGGTATGGCACTCACTATTAAATGCTTGTTTTTGCTTGACAGCAAGGTTGATATTCTTACCCGCCTTAACATCTATGTTACATGCACTGATAACCCCGATTAATTTTAGATTGCTGGGGACAGAAATGTTCTGTATTAATTAATTCTCTGTGTCTGTTCAGTTTAAATGTTTATCTAGAAAATCTGTGAATTTAATGCCAAGTAGCTCAGTCCCTTTCTTTGATTGATGCAAACCATCTCTTTTGTACAGTTTTTCATTGGACCAGGTGCAGATATCATGACTAATATAATCAAAGCCTTCCCTTTTACCCCATTCCTTTAGCCACACATTAAACTCCGCTATATGCTGGCCTTTCCCTTTTTGTTACTTATATACTGGTAAAACCTCTGAAAATGTAAGCCTACAGCCTATACTACTAAGTTTGTACCCCAAGCTCTGGAAATCATTCTGCACAGAAAGTACATATTTTTGGGACATATCATTTGTGCCAAGATAGCACAAATGATACCAAATAGCATCATATTTGGTATCATTTGTGCCAAGTTAGCACAAATGATACCAAATAGCATCAACATCACAGTCCTTACTGGCATTCTTGACTATCTTAAAGATACTCCTCTTGTCTCTGCTGGCAGTAACACCTGGCAGACAGCTGACCTCTTTCAAAACTTTTGTATCATTTCCTAAATTTACATCCCTTACAATTGAATCACCAACCAGAAAGTGGCTTCTCTTTTTAGATAACTTGTTCTTCTTACATGACTGATGTGTAATACCTGATTCACACAACAACAACAACAACAACAACAATATATAATATATAATATATAATATATAATATATAATATATAATATATAATATATAATATATAATATATAATATATAATATATAATATATAATATATAATATATAATATATAATATATAATATAATTATAATAATATGGAAAACAGCAAATGGGGAGAACATTGGTGAAGTCAACATTAGACAAGGAATCTTCCAGGGGGACTCACTTTCACCATTACTGTTCAACATCACATTAATTCCATTGACAATAATCCTACAAAACATAAAACTGGGATACCAAATCTCAAGCCAACGTGGCAAAATAAACCATCTACTAAACATGGATGACTTAAAAATATATGCGAAAAGTCCCACTGAACTTAAATCAATACTCAACACAGTTCAACTGTTCAGCAGCGACATCAAAATGAACTTTGGACTTGAAAAATGTGCTATATTATCCATGCAGCAAAGAAAAATGAAAAAAATATAAGGAATAGAACTGGGAAATGGAAACATAATAAAAGCATTAGCAAAGGATGATGGTTACAAATACCTAGGCATATTGGAAGCAGATAACATCTTGAATGGAAAAGTCAAAGAGTCAACGCAAAAGGAATACATCAGGAGGGTCCGCAAAATATTAAAATCAAAACTGAATGCTGGAAAATAATTAGAAGCATTAATACATGGGCAGTTCCAGTGATACGCTACTCAGCTGGAATCATCAACTGGACTTTGGCTGAACTGGAAAACTTGGACCGGAAAACGCGCAAACTTTTCAATATGTACCACGCTTTACATCCACGAAGTGACATCGACAGGTTGTACCTGCCAAGAAAAATAGGGGGCAGAGGACTATTGCAAATCCATCAAACTGTAGAAGAAGAAAAATGAAGTTTGAATGATTATGTGAACCAAAGTACAGAAAAATTGCTGCAGGCTGTGAAAACGGAGAACATTATAAAAACAACAGAAACAAAGGCAGAATATAAGGAAAAACAGCTGGATGACAGATTAAACAGATGGAAAACCAAAGCTTTGCATGGACAGCACTTGAAAAACATTGAAGGAAAATGTGATGACAACTTTACATAGGCATGGCTTAAGATGGGAACCATCAAGAAAGAAACAGAAGGTTTAATACTGGCTGCTCAAGAACAAGCACTACAAACTAATGCTATGAAAGCAAAGATACAAAAATCCACCGACAATCCAAACTGCCGACTTTGCAACAACAAAGTCGAAACTGTTTCATATTTAATATGTGAATGCAGCAAAATCGCACAAACTGATTACAAAGCTAGACACGACCGAGTTGCTAAATTAGTCCACTGGTCATTATATAAAAAATATGACTTACCTTTATCCAAAAAGTCATGGGAACATAAAGTGGAAAAAGTTATAGAAAATGAGAAGGTGAAGATCTTGTGGGACTTTTGAATACAGACAGATCATCACTTGGAACACAACACGCCAGATATCACAGTTGTCGAAATGGAAACATACAATTTATTGACATTGTGGTACCAGGAGATGCCAGAGTCGAAGAAAAAGAACTGGAAAAAATCATGAAATATTGCGACCTGGCCATCAAAACTTCATGGCTAAGGATAAAACATGTAACCGTGATACCAATTGTCACCGGGGCACTTGGTACCATGTCCAAGAATTTTATAAGATACATCAACAAATTGCAGCTTCCTGCAATAACACCAGTGGAACTGCAAAAAACTGCACTACTTGGAACATTGTACATCTTAAGAAGGTACTTGGTTGATACCTAGGATGCTGGCAGCAATCTGTATCAACTATTAGCACTAGTCAATGGTATCTGTAATGAATTTTTGAATGTTCAGTTGACTGAATTTCATGTTTAATGAATAAAGTAAATAATAATTTTATTGTCATTGTATGTGTATACAGAGTATACCCATACAACGAAATTTGCTTAACACCCAAATTCCAGTCCAACACACATAACAATCCCCAAACACACCCCCACCCACCACAAATTCCCCACCCCAAACCACCCAAACATTCACACAACAGACCAAGTAATCCTGTCCAACAGCTCACTGATGGTAACCCTTTAGTTCATTGTTGAGTGTAATTATAGCTCTGGGATAAAAACTATTCAGAAAACGCATGGTCTGAATTTTAATTGTTCTGTATCTTCTGCCAGAAGGCAACAGTCCAAAAAGATTGTAAGCAGGATGGGAAGAGTCTCTGAGAATGTTATGCAACTTTCTCAAACAGTGAGATTCGAATATGTCATCCAGGGCTGGTAGCTGGAGTCCAATGATATTCTGGGTAGTTTTAATGATTCTCTGTAGAGCTTTTTTGTCCGCTACAGAGCTGTTCCCATACCATGTAAGAATGCCGTATGTCAGGACATTTCCCCTATCCAAAGCAAGTTCTTCAAGTTCTCCCCTGCTTATTTGAGTTATCATCAACACAACAACCTTGACCTGTCACTTTAGTATCCCTATTAAGGTCAGCAAGGGCACTGTATCTGTTATGTTGGGACACAGCGAAAGCTTTGTGTTTCTGGTTCACAGCTCTCACCCTGCCAGATCCCACAGTGGTCCATACTGCCTTTTCCTGCAGGATCTTTGTGGTAGAGGGGGCTGATAGCATGGCAGCTCAATAGAGTAGAATGGCTGAATTGGATGCCTAATTTCTGCTTGGAGAGCAGAGATTAGAGACTCTATTTTTTTTTTATTAAAAAGTTTTATAAGAAATACAAACAATTTTCTCCCCCCCACCTTTCCCCTTCCCCACATAAATTATACATTTTCTTATACATAAGAAATCCTCCATATACATGTTTCCCTTAAAGAAAGCATTAAAATAAAACATTTTAATTATATTCAGAGTTGCTCTTCTCCTTCTTCCCTCATTCCACAACAAACCTTCTTCTCCTCCTCCTTTTTTTCCCGTCCCTCCGTCCTCTTCCCTCCTACTTTCTCCTGCCTCTTCTCCCACCTCATCCTACTTCCTTTCCCTTTCCCCCACTTCTCTCTTCTTTTCCCCCTTGTCGCCTTCACTCCTACTCCTGTCCCCTACTCTTCCCTTCCTCCTCTCCTTTCTTCCATTCCTCTCCCTCCCTCTCCTCTTCCTACCCCCTCCTCCTCTCTCCTTTCTAACTTCTTTGCTGTGAAATATTTTCCTCCTTTAGTATCTGAGCAACTCCTGTATTCTAGAATACACTTTCTTCTGCTAAAACATTTCTCTATTCATCACTTTCCTCCCCTCCCTTATCCCCCCTCCCCACCCCACCCCTGACTTCCCAGAGCAAAAACAGGGTATAGCATCTAACAAACATATGCTAAAATAAACTAACAAATTATAAAGTTCAAAGCTTCCACATGTTCTTTAACTCCCTTTGCTCCAATTCAACAACCTCCCTTTTATAAATTCTCAATACCAATTAAATTAAATTCATTCTTCCTACTTATACAGAAAAAAAAACCTTTTTCTTAATGCACAATCCGATACTTTAGCAGTCTTACAAACAATAAAAACCATGAATAAATTCCATTTCTATACCAGAAAAAAAAATTTCATCTTAAAAACTTGCACATTTTATCTCATATATCTTTTAAAATAATATAGTCTAATGTTAAGCATTTTAAAAATCTCTTAATACCTTTAAAACACTTATTTACCAAATATAAATTTCAGAATCTATAGGAGGGTATCTTTCAATTTTTCAATTAACCATCTTAATACCTCTAACTTTTTAAAAGAACAACCCTTAACTATCCAAAACTAATTATCAGTTTACAATAAAATTCTGAATTTAACATTAATCCTCTTCGCTTCAAAGGATTAGACATCCTAAAAGCTTATACAATTTATCTCATATATCTTGTAGAGTAATATAACCTTATGTTAAACATTTTAAAAATCTTTTAATACCATTAAAACACATATTTGCCCGTTGCCAATTTCAAAATCCACAGGAGAATATCTTTCTTAATCTTCTGTTCTTCACTTCTTTTTATATTTTTTCCAATCCTTTTTTTTTATAAATTCTTTCAACAATCCCCCCAGTTTTATTTTGGAAACTTTTAAAATAGTGATTTGAGGTTGATGTTTCTGAAATACTCGCTCTCTTCTTGAAGTCACATTTTCTAACTTAAAATCCTCATTTCGTCTCTTCTGGCTTGTATAATCATTCAGTCCATTTCTTTGTCCATATAGCCAAAATTTGTTGCCATAAAGATTGTCAGCTTGCAATAAAGAAACCATTTGTTGCTTTTCTATCATTGGAATGGAAACGTCCACCAAAACCTTTGTTTCAGCTGTACCAGCCAATCTCTTAATCCTATCCATTTCCTGATCTTCCAAAAACAAATTCTTCTGAATAATTTCCTGCTTATAATTTCCCAAGCTATTTTTTGAAAAGACCCTTTCGATTGTATTCAGCAGGGCTGAGGTAAAAAAGTCTAGAAGTTCTTGAAAAGCCCGGACAGTCACGGCTTGGGAATTTGCTGATTCACCAGCCCTGTTGTCAGCCATATTTCAGCTACTTTGTATTTATCCAGATATCAGGACAACAATTCAACTTTTTTCAACTTTTTTCCACACAGTATAAAGACCAGATTTTAGTTAAAATCAGAATCAAATTCTTTTCCTCAATACCAAATTCTTTTCCTGGCCGCTTCCATTTAAAACTTTCTCTTAGGGTGTAATCCAGTAGCTGTAAAATGTTAACAAGCCTTAACGAGCACTTCCCCTGGTAGTTTCTTCCTCCCACCCTCAGGCGCCATTTTCTGCATATTAAAGCGGAGTTAAAGTGTTACTTGCAAGTTTCCTTTGTTTTCTCCTGATTTGCTCCATCTGCGATCAAAGTAAAGATGTTAAAAATCCCCCCTGTTGATTTTCTGCAGATTCTGATCGCAGCTTCTAGCTCCGCTTCAGCGGAGTCGTTTCTGGTCCGGAGTGGCTTGACAGGCTTCAATAGGGAGCCCACACCCTTTGCGCCCCAGGATTTCTCCTAGCGCACTTGGGGGGGCTCTACCCCCGCCTGTCGACTCTTCTCTCTCCCCTTTGCCCGGGGAGAGGGTTCCAAGCCTCCAGACAGCAGTTTTTCGGCTGTTCTGGGGCTTTTACGGAACCAGAGAACGGGCGCTCAAAAAAGAGCGTCTTCAAAGCTGCAGAGCCAGACAGGAAGTCCAGATTAGAGACTCTAGATAGGTAATCTGTCCATGTAGGCTAGTAATTTGTTTACAAATAGGACAGTATCCAAGTTTGAAAAGAGTACTGCGAAAGACATGTTGATGTTACAGTACATTGTATGTCAGGTTACTTTCAAAAAATCAATACATGATATCAGAATCATGTAATTTTTTATTCAGAGAGCTACATCAAAATTGTTCAACCGTGGCAACTTTAATAAATGTGGACTTCAACTCCCAGAATTCCCAGCCAGTATGCTGACTAAGGAATTATGGGAGTTGAACTTCATATTTCTTAAAGCTGTCAAGGTTGAGAAACATTGAGCTACACTGATAATTTTAAAATGTTGGTATTAATCCTTAAAGCCATAAATGATCAGTCATTTTAAGATGTTGGCATTAAAAATCTAAATTGTCTGAATAGCTGCCTTTACTTTTATAAAATATATCTTTTAGTAGTATTTATGAAGCATTCATATTTTAATGTAGTTTTAATAATTTGGCCTTTTAGTTTTAATTTTAAGCTCTTCCTTTATTATCTTTATCTTCTTTGCCACCCTAACCATTTTTGAGTAGGAAAAAAAAGCCAAAAAATAAAACGATTTCAATTGTTGATTATAATTGCACCCATTACCACAACTGATAGCAACAAATTCTAGTTTTATAGATAAAAATATATAAATATTATATAAATATTATATACATTACATTATGTACATTATATATATTATAGAAAAAATGTTTTTATGGATCTTGAGCTTGAACTGTTTTGATTCAGTGTTTGACCCTTAAGATGAAGTAATAAAACATTAATTTCTTATATTCTGCTTGGTATACTCTGCAGTATGTCCTAGGTATAGTGTGTACATTGCAGAGTATAAACTGTACAATACATGACCACAATATCTGTAATTTATTTTGCTTCCTCCCATATGTTAATACCATTTCCCAAATTTTTGTATCGTCTAACCTTTGTATCACAGTGCTTGATATTAATAAAGGTACATCTTGCATAATTTACTTAGCTTACAGTAATGTTATTTGTGAGTGTGAATAGATACTCCAACATACTTATGCATTTAGGTACAAATTTTTAATAGTTTTATTCTTATTTCATATATATAGTAAGTGAGGAGGGAATGATGTTTATTTTTGTTTCATTTAATAATAAATTACCAGAGTTGTTTGGGTTCAGCTTTTTAAACAGTTAAAAATGAGAGCAAAATAAATAAACCTGTCATCCTTTGAGTTTTAACTTTAAATTGAAATTAACAGTGCTTTGTATTATCATCCTTTTTGAATGATTTAGCTTGTTACCATATTTTTTCTGAATGTATAAATGTATGTTTGAGTATATTCTCTGAGGAAAACTTGCTTAATTCAGTTTTTGTTTTTTGTGTCTTCATCTATCTTCAGTTAAAATTTATGAAATAAAAAGCTGAGCATTTCTCATTCAGTTAAATCTTTAAACAAAGGCATCCTTTATATTGAAAAGAAATATATGCTAATCATATGGCTCTGTAGGATAGTATTATTTATTCATTCTTCATCCTCATTTTAATTCAGTTGGTTTGCACTATTTCAGTTTCAAAACTAATTCAAAGCAATCTGTTATCCTTATTGTCATCCCAAACACTGGTGCCCTGGTTCACAACTGATAGTCTTATAAAGAACCCAAACCCTGCATATGGCTGATAAAAATACTGAATTGGATGGAAAACACCATGATTAGTGATCTTTTAATCTGTCTGAGCATAGAGAAATACAATTTAGGAGCAGCTGCTACGGATGTTACACAAAGAGATATTTCCTGCCCCTTTATATATTGGGAGGGGACACTTTATTTTGAGCCTTGCATAAATTATTACATCTATTTAATAAATTTTAAAAAACTTATTTATTTTATTGGGTTGGAAAGCATTGACCACAAATAAATAGTCTAGTATGCTAAATAATAAGAGATTAAGCCAAACATTATTTGTAGGAGAATACAAAGAGTCCAGGAACTGGGTTTATGACATGGCAACACTAAACAAAATGAAAACAATAATTGTTGTGTAATTGCAGAAAGGTGACTTATTTGCTTAGATAAGCAGTATTTCCACTTTATCACAGCTATTTTAAGGTTTGTGCGGCCTATAGAAGAGACCTCCCTGGAAACTGAATTTTTAAACAATGACTTCTCATCATTGTTTGGAGACAAGGTGATAGAAAGTGTAGTGTCTGACACTTCTGAAGATTATGTTGATACATTTCAATCTGTTTTCAGGCTGAATATAGATAGTTCTTTCAAAGACTTTGTTAGCCTGATTGCTGATCTTTATTAGGAGACAAAGGGATGCTACTGTGTGAATAGTCCTGGATCTTATAATGCTCCTCATCATGGAAAAGTCATGAAAAAGTATCATATCTGGTTCTTAATTGGGAACACTATGTTATAATGGTTCTATTCTAAATAATAAGGAAGTGGCAGGGGAAGATTTTCCCCCCAAGTTTTTTATTTTTTAAAAAACATATTAATGCGTAAACAGTGTGGCACGAGAGTGTCATACAATTTGGTACAAATAGAATAATATTGATCACATTTATCAAATTTAATAAGATTATATAGTTCTAATAATAATACACATTTTTATGTTAAATTATAGTCTTTCATTATTTAGTTATTCAAAATTTCAATGTTATTTTTATGCCAATCACAATATTCTGAATGACATACCTTTTAATACAAATAAAGTATTGATCATATATATTACATTTAGCAAGTTTATATAATTCTAATAATAGTACACATAAAGTTATGTTATAGTCTTCCATTATTTAGTTATTCAAATTATAATTATTCAATATTGCAATATGTTACTTTTATGCCAATCACCATATCCTGCATGTCCTACATTTTAATGCTGATAAAATATTATCAGATGAAATAGTATTAATCATAACTGTTTCATTTAACACTCTTATATAATTCTAATAATACACATAACTATGTTAAATTATAGTTTTTCATTTCAATGTATTATGTTTATGCGTATCAATTCTAATAATAATACAAACGTTTATATTAAATTATAATCTTCCATTATTTGCTTATTCAATGTATAATCCTTCATTATTTGATTATTCAATATTTCAATATGTTTTTATGTCAATCACCATATTCTACATGTCATACATTTTAATACAAATAAAATATTATAATCATATTTGTTACATTTGGCAAGCCTGCACATATTCATGTTGGATTACAATCTTTCATTATTTGGTTATTCAATAGTTCAATATATTATTTTTATGCCAGTCACCATATTATTTTAACATACTTGATAAAACCATCATTCAAATTCTAATTTCCCCTCTTATTATTACTTCTCCTTATTATATAAAAATGTGTATTTTATTAATCCCCTTCCCTCTAGTTTCTATATTCCTCTATTCTGACTTTTGATTATGCCACTACTATATTTAAACATATTCTCTTTCTAGCCATCGTCTCTTATCCATTTCAAAGCTTTAATTGTTCGTTTCTTAGCTTGCCTCCCATATTTCTCTCTTGGATCTTTATTTCTATCTACTTCTGCATCTTGACTACTCATTTTAAACATTACTCCCTTCTCTGCCCCTTTCCATTGTCTAGCTTTCAAAATATCTACTCTTGCCCCTATCTCTCTTCCAAAAAAATCTTCCTGGTTCTCCGGTTCCTTTTTTAATTCCCTTAGAATACTCTCCCCTTGGCTTATTTGATCAATCCTTATTATTTTTGTTATTATCTCCTTATCATCTTGTTTCATTTGTTTTTTCCTGTTTTTTCATCTACTCTTTCATTTGGCTCCTCCTCTTCCTGAGCGTCTTGATCATTCATTGTCCTTTGTATTATATTTCACAGCTTTTCATCTATGCTCTTGATTTGGTTCATCAGTGCCTCCCTTGTACTTTGAGTTAACAACACCATCTCTTCCCAAATTCCACTCCTTTCTTCTTGATGAAGCATCTCGTTAAATTTTATTGTATCCCTCTTTTGTCCAATAATCCAAAAACCATATATTCAAGCCTAAAGTCACCTCTCAAAAAAAATCAATCTTCTTAATTCTTTGTATCCCACAATTCTAGAACCTCCTTAAGTCCCTCTATAGATTCCGTTTTGTATTGTAATCATCAGGGGTCCTTTTAATGATAGTGTCTTTCTTATTCTCATGTTTAAGTATCCAGTAATCAAGTATTTCCAAGATTTTGGGAATGTGTTGTCAGCAGGTGGCACTCTTAGACTAGATTTCAATGTTAACCAATTTTTCCAGTTTTCCACAATGTAAAAATAATGTTAATTTTTCAAGTAGGTAATTCCAGCATTTCAAAATGCCTATCCAAAACAACGCCTGTCTAATTTAAAAGTCCAAATTTCAGTACTTTTAATGATTTTTTTTGCCTTTTCCCCTTTAATTCTTTTTCCTTCAGTTTTGAAATTTTCCCCAGAGTGTTAAGTCGCTGCTACTTTTAAAAATAGTTATGAACTCTTTTTTCCTAGATATTCTTTTGGGGTTAAAATTTGAATAAAAAGGATTCTTCTCACCCAGTTCCAGACACTGTTCACCAACTCCGCTCCAGCACAATTCTTAGATATTCCTTGGCTGTCCCAGCTTTGTGGCAGCCACCTTAGACTGCCTCTTCTCCTCACCCTGGCATAGAGGGAAAAAAACTCCGCAGTTTAGCAAGAGAGTTGTGATCTCTCCTGCGACCTCTCAGAGCATTCCTCCTTAGCTTTGCCACCCCTAAAAGGCTGCTTTGGCTCCTTTCAGAACCCACAAACAGGAAGAAGCCAGCACAGGAATGCAGAGCTCCGTTTCTTGTGATAGGTAGTGCTGCGGCATGAGCCGGAAGTCAGCAGGGGAAGATTTATGTTTGTATGGAGTGCCATGTTTTAGATTGTTATTCTGTAGGTAAGAGTATATACAAGGCCTTTTAGGGTGGCCATCTAAAGATTGAGATTATGTTTACAATTTGGAAAAGTGTACCCAATCTTTAATCCTAATACCATTTTATGTACATAGTAGAAGATTTCTGTCTATGGTCAACTCTATCTCTTAGTTTATAAAATCGTGATACTGTAGTCTAGTAATTTAATCAGAATTACTAGACTGTAGCTCAGCTGCTGACCTATCTCTTTGTTTTTGTTGTAAACTGTGCAAAATGTGACTAGATTAGAAGTGACTGGCATTATGAAGTTTTTAGGTTTGTTTCTTTGGATTTGTTTGTTCTCTGAGACCTGATAATTATTTCAAAGGTTTTTCTGGGGTAAAAGGTTTGAGAAAAGTAGCTTTAGTTGGTCTTGCTGGTGTGTTCTTTGCTTTCCCACCAAGGATTTCTCCTTTTGCTCAACTCTAGGAAAGCAAAAGGGTTGGTGCTTTGGAACTTCCTTTGCCAAGCCCAGAAAAAGCAAACTTAAAGATATAAGGATAGCTGTGCAAGCTACGAGTCCTGCATGTAGCAAAAAATGTAATGAGATGTTTCCTTTCACAATGAAGTCAAATATCTAAATATAAAAAAAGGAAATTATTGGAAAAATAATACTGCTTCATGGTGCTTTAAAACCCTCTCTAAGTGATTTACAGCAGTGGTCCCCAACCCCCGGTCCGCGGACCGGTGCCGGGCCGTGGAGTACCTGGCACCGGGCCACGCAGCGGCCGGGGGCCATGATCACTGCAGCGGCCGGGGGACATGATTGCTGCAGCGGCCGGTAGGCAACCTCTGTGCCTGAAAAGTGCATAATAAAGGAGTTAAAACCATCGAGTACCATATTGATAGAAAGGATGGGAGGAGAGGAGAAGCGCAGAGGAACTTCCTTTTCCGGATGACTCATGGGAGGAAGTTGGTGTGCAGAGCGGCTTTTGTGCTGTTTCCATGGTCGAAGCAGCAGCTGGCAGGTGAGTTGAGGGCTGCAGGTGGGAGGAGAGTCCGGGAGCAAGTTGAGCTGTTTGGTTCCCTCCACGGCCTGGAAGCGGAGAAGCAACTGGGCTGAAGCCTCTCAGCTGTTGCTGCTGCAGGTTCCTTCCCTCCCCAAATGGAAGCCCACTGGTGCTGCAGGCTGGGAAACTGGTGGCTGCAATTTCTGCTGGTGGGAAGATTGAAAAAGCCTCTTTCAAGTGGAGGTTGGTTCTCCAGAGGTTGTGGGTGCTGCATCCCTGGAGGTTTGTAACAGAGGAGCTCATAGTTTGAAGGATCCTTGGAGGTCTTCTATTCCAACCCCAGATCAAGCAGGAGACCCAATATCATTTCAGACAAATGGCTGTCCAGTCTCTGTTTAGGGTCTCCCACAACTTCTGAAGGCTAAGCTTTTCCACTGGTTAATTGTTCTGGGTGTCAGGAAGTTTCTCCTTAGTTCGAGGCTGCTTATCTCCTTGCTCCATCCAGTTTCTCCTCCTATCTTCAGGTGCTTTGGAGAAGAGGTTGAAACCCCCTCCCGCACAGGACCCTGATGTTTGTTTGTTTTTTTAGCTCTTCTCGCTTTTCACTGGTACTTTTTCATTTTTACAGTAGTCTGATATATAAACAATCAATGTGTCGTCGCGAACAACGCCCCCCACCCCTGCGCGCGCTCAGCGGGCCACGGTAAAATTATCAAAGGCTGATTGGTCCGCGGCGATAAAAAGGTTGGGGACCACTGATTTACAGAATCAACATATTGCTCCCAACAATCTGGGTCCTCATTTTACAGACCTTGGAAGGATGGAAGGCTGAGTCAAACTTGAGCCAGTGAGAGTCAAATTGCAGAATTGCTGACAGTCGACAGTCAGCAAAATTAGCCTGCAATACTGCATTGTAATCACTGTGCCACCATGCTGAGCAAATTCTTCTGCATGGCCTTGCAAATGGTTCTCCAAGCCTCCTGTACCCAAGAGGGACTACATCCCCTGAAAGAGGACTGCAAGACAGCTATCCATAGATGCAATAAGAGCAGAGGAGTGCTGGTGCTTTGCCTTTCTTACTGCCATGAGGTACGTCTTAATTGTGGCTCTAACCTGAGATGAGTTCATGCACAAGATAGCATGAGTGATGACCTAGACATTTCTTCTCTCACTTCAACTCCCTCAGCTCCAGCGTAAACCACTATTACCCTAATTTGCATAGCTGTTAGCTTTTATTACCCCAGGTGTTTTACATTTATTTGCTTTAAAGTCAAGTAGTCAAATGCTATCATTGTGTTTAATAAATTGCTTTCTCACACTTTGCCTGTAAGGAAAGCTGTTAAGACCTGGCTTTTCCCCCAGGCATGTGGGTCCAGTTGAGTAGAATCTTCTCTGATTGTCTAATTTTCATGTTTGGTTGCCATTTTATATTATATTTATTGAGTCATTCTTTTTTAGTGTTGAATGGTTATTTTTCCTTGTTTATTCTTTGAGTTATATCTCCCTATAAATCCATCCAATAAATACATAAATACAGTTTTTGCTATTATTATGTTTGCAGCCCTTTCTGGGAACTTCACTGAAAGTAATCTTTAAAAAATGAACAAGCAAACATATTATAAACACACACACACTGTAGAAATAGA
Source organism: Arizona elegans (assembly GCA_022577455.1). Taxonomy (NCBI): domain Eukaryota; kingdom Metazoa; phylum Chordata; class Lepidosauria; order Squamata; family Colubridae; genus Arizona; species Arizona elegans. The sequence goes on from JAKOOJ010000006.1 coordinate 59,573,784, forward strand.
CTTCATTTTTTTCTCTACACACTTAAAAGGAAATCCTCTCCTTTGGTGGTTATGGGGAATCTGTGCAAAAATGAAATTTGTTAGATGTTATGAAATTCATACATTCAGGACTGAATCCTCATCACTCTTTCAGTATTTTAAGACTGTTCATTTTTATGACAAAAATGTGTTTCTGTTTTTTTTCTGTATCTGTAATATCATTTGGGCTTATTGAAAAAAGAAAAATGTTTTCAAGGAGGATCACATTTTGTCTTATTTAAATTTCACAAATGCAAGAGGCTTTACACGTTAATTGATCCAGATTGTTAGACGATTTGTTGTTATACAATTAAGTACAGATGGCTTGGCACTGTAAACAAGAATATTTAGGACTATTTCCATTTCCGGGTTGGATTTCAACTGTAATCCATGCCTAAAGCATTAAAAACCTGTTTACATCTTATTTTTAATGCTCTTTTGTTTTAATCACTGTAATATGTTGACCTTTTTATTTAAGAAATAATACCCACTATAATATTAAAGATACACCTATATGTCCAAGAATGTTGGAAAGGACTCCAGTTTATATAATAAGGTGATAATATAATTGGCACTTCTGAACTTGTGCTGAAATGAAATTAATACAATACAATTCAATATAATAAACATAATCAATTTATATAATTAAAATTTAATTACTTCCAACACAGCAATCCATCCATTTTTCATTATTTGTCTGATGGAATATTTGAAAAATATTAGATTATTGTATTTTTAAAAATTGATATGTTCTAAATAAAATGGATGCTGTACTACATTAAAGGTTGTTTCTTAACCTTTAAATGAAATAGAAAATCATATACTTGCAAGTTATACTTATTTCTGCTTGTTAGATCTACTGGCCTATAGGTCTACATTGTCAGATGCTGTATTAGTACAACAAAATTTCCTGTGAGATAAAATGATTGCTATAATAGCAAAGCAAAATAACTATAAGCTCTTAGCCAGGCCCAGTGTGTTGACTGTATGCTGTGCTAGCAACTTTAAATACCAATATGTGAATCTCTAAAATGCTTCACATAATCACTAGTTATTTTCATGGCCAAGAAATATGTGGGAATCCAAAAAATAAGAATGACAGGAGCTAGAACAGTTTTCTATACAAAGATGTGCTATTGTATTTATTTAGAAGCCAAATTTATGACCTGAATGTCATGTACTTTGTTAGGACTAAATGTAGACTAGAATACTAATTCGAATTTTCCTCTTTATAGACTTTATAGACAATTTTGGGTGGCATATAAGACTCTGGAATCTGTATGTGAAGCTATAATTATTAGTAATGCAAAATCAAAATAAATCTGTATAGGTCCTACTGATTAGAATTTAATTTATATGGAGGTTAGAATATTTACCTTTTAGGCTTGATTTAATATAAGCATAATATAAAAGAAATATAAAAATTGTTCTGAACATTCTCTGAAACAAAATATTTGCTTTGCTATTCTATAGTAATTCCAGAAAAGACTTTCCTCCCTTTTTGTGGCATTTGTTTTTAGCTGGCAACTAGTTTATAATGATAGATTTGTTGGAATAACTATGTCAGAACAAGTTCTCCTATCATAACTTGTGTTCACATTAATATGAACATGGCTTATAAGATTTCACAAACATGAAATAATAAAATCCTAAAATTAGATTCTTAGTTTTTTTGTTACAATTCTCAGTGTAACAGGAACTGTGTAGAGTACTATATATGTACACAAAAACATTTGCTTTGCAGCAATGAGGTATTTGTTTGCAAATTGTCTTGTAAGAGAAAGAAGACATGGTGGCAGTAAGTTTTTTAAAATTGATATGTTATCTATGGAGAAAATATACATTATAGAGAATTGATATTTGACGTACCAAAGATTCCAGTTAACTGAAAAGTCCTTTCCTGAGTAGTCAGGATTTGAGCAAAGGTTTAATAAAGATCTAATAAATTCAAAACTAAATTAGGGAGGAAATTTGCCTAATACATTCTGATTTTATGAATTTATTCTGTGAAAAAATCAGCATTTTAATCATAAATGATATGAGAATAGAGAAAAAAAATCTAAATAGATTTATTTTGGCAGATAGATATTAAATGCTTACTGACTTTTTATTCTCTAAACTTAGATTAATCATGGCTATTTTATACCATTCTGGGAAATTCATATATACTATTGTTGCGAACTAGTAGTAAAAGTAAGTAGAACCCAGCCCTGGTAGCCGTCCACCTGAAAAAGCCTCCGTCATCCACTCCGGCAAGCCTGGCTACACATGCGCTTAAATAGGGTAAAATTTTTGGGGTAGGGCTTAATTTTAAAGCATGCACACAAAACAGTGCTGGGCCTTTTTTGGGGGTTGGGTCGTGTTTTAGGAGAAGCATGGTATATATATGTGTGTGTGTGTGAATGTGTGTGTGTGAAAAAAAGTAATTAATCTAAAGACATTAGCAGACAGTAGCTAATCTTTAAAGAAGAATTTTTAAAGAAGTTTTAAAATATGATCCTTTAAGAAAATCTAAGGCATAAGCTAAGCAAAATGGAGTGATCCACCTAGAACCTGCAATGGTAGGCATTGCTATTGAAATTGCTTTCCACTCTACAATTTGGGAAACATTAACGGACACATATTTTCCTTCCTTCCTTCCTTCCTTCCTTCCTTCCTTCCTTCCATCCATCCATCCATCCATCCATCCATCCATCCATATTCTTGCTTGTAAAATTTGTAACAGAAATTACTAATTCAAGATGGCGTACTGCCAAAAGAGAGGCAAATTGCAGCCTATTTTCCATGGGCTGGACAGAAAGCCTGACAGAAAACATGATATTGCATCCTTAAGAAGTGCTTATCTGGCATTTACTTATTTAGTTAAAGATCACCACCAAACAGAAGTCCCTCAGGAAGAGTAGACAGCTTATTGGGCCCCATGGGGAGAGTGGTAATTAAACTGGGAAGGCAAGCACTGTTGTTAAGCTAAAAGCTTATCTTTAAATAGTAATACAGTTGCAGTGTAAAGTGTTAGGCCCTGGGGTGCCTGTTGTTGCAGTGATAGGAGCTGGCTATATATAGGCATGTATATGTATGTATGAAGAAACTGTTAAAAGTTCATCTACATAAAGCAATATGATTTTGCCTGAGGGTGCAGACAACAGGGAGTGATTAGCAAAATGTCTTTTTCCCTGCTACTCTGTTGTTTTGCTAAAATCCCACTTGTCACTGAGAAATTTGAGAGACCATATGCCAACTTCCATCTACAGAGAGAGCCCCTTGCTGATTGCTTATTGAGAAATTTCTCTTCAGAACATGAGGTGCTGTCAAAAAGAATTTCTGAGGGCAAAAGAAATATTCTGGAAAGAAAAACACACATACACACATAGTACTTTGCTTTGCCTTTTCATATTCCTGGAGATATTCCTTTCCAAGTAAAAATGTGTGTCTGAAATACATATGCCACATTACATGACATATATACAATAATAATTTTTGCTGGTTGTGGATGAATTGCTTTGGATTAGAATCTTCCTATCCATCCTCCTAACAGAGGAAAGACATCTGTCAGATGCCTAGAATTCACTAGGATTTGATAGGTTAGAAATTTGGTGGGAAAAAAATAATTAAGAATATATACCAGGCAAAATATTTCTGCACTGTAAAGTAATGTTGAATAGAGATAGTGGAAGCTTATTACAGATGAAAATTATACACATAGATAGATATTCATTTACTGAAAGAAAAAAAGATACCTCAAAGTAAAATAAAAACAGAAGAAAAAAGTAATAGCTAATAGTTTCTAAACAACACATTTTATCATGCTAATTGTTCATTACAATAGCAGGATTTCGCATCAATGCACAATTTTATTTTGGTTTTTTTTTCTGGATAAAGGGTGTGGAGGATGATTTTATCTCCTGAAGAGACAAAATGGGGATTTATAGATCTGGATCAGTAGTGGGTTCCACTTACCTTCGCTACCAGTTTGGAATTGCTGGCTTCACTCGCACATGGCGCTTCTACACAAGAGCATCCGTGATGACATCTGGGTGGGTGGGTGGAGCCTCCCACCACCACCACTACTGGTTCACCCGAACCGGGGCGAACCAGTAGAAACCCACCACTGGTTTGGATATCTGTGTATGTAGAAACTGTTCATATGGATTATTTTAAAGAGGTTTTGCACAATGCATTTGGTAACAAAAATATTGACTCTTAAGCCTACAGATCAACCACATTCCAGTTGAAGTTTGAGACTGAAAAGAGCTCCATATTTAGATCCATGTTTCCTCCATTAAATTTAACATGCTTCAGAATTCAATTTGAAAATAAGAATTGTTTATACACTATAATAGGAAAGCATCAAAAGGCCTTGCTGCTTTTCATTTCTTTTGCAGAATGGGATGAATGTAGTGGAAACAATGGATCCTTTATAGAACATTATCCCAGCCAGGTTTTAGCCAGATCCTTTCATGGATTTCACTGCAGTATATTTTGAAGACAAAGATAGCAAGGATAAGGAGAGGACAGGCTTTAAAATATCCAGCAAAGAACAAAATTTTACTTTCCTATTCCAACATTAAGAAAAGTTTTCAAAACTATTTATGAGACATAAATTCTTACTTTTCAATTGCTTTTCTGTATGTCAAATTTGGCATGACAGAGAAGAATGCACACAGGCATTAATGAAGCTTTGGTGCCTCTGATTACTGGTTTTTGCAGGGTGTCAGAAAGGTGATCTGATTGATAAATGTAGCCCCATCTGAGAAGAATCTCTTCATTCCTGGTAGGACTCAAATTATGGCAGGATTGTTGGTAATAGTCTAAGATACTATTTAGTAAAGACAGTCAAAATTGCTCTGAGGTATAATATCAAAATAATTGGTATGCCACAGACAAAATAGTATTCATAAATTTGCCATCCTACTTCCAACAAAGCCAATGTAATCATTAAATTTGCACCTATTTATTCATTATTGAGAGACTTAAACTTGCCCCGCTCATACAGAATTAAAGTTTACATTTGATCCTAATGTTCATTTTGAGATGGTCAGCCATAAACTACATTCAGAGAGCTGAAAGCTAAGTTGAATTCCCAATTATATTGACAAGTTTACAGAAGTGTAACATTTCATTAGTGAAGTGAGAACATAGTGAAAATTTGCAGCTACATTTAAGAAGCTGAGATCTGATAAAGAGAATTAAGCCAAAAACAAAGTTAGCCTGGATGCAGGTCAAAAAGACTCTGATAGAGAATAGAATGAGATAAAAGACATTGGCCAGCTATTCATCTCAATGTCAGATTGCTCACCACACCTTTCAACCTTGTCTTCTCCATCTATGTAAGTAAAGCTACATTATATTTATGAATTTTGCACTCAAGTTGGTCATTGCTTGGCTTTGCAAATTTGCAACAGTGGAATAGTTTGATCAAAGCTTTGTTGAATCAAAGCACCTCTTCAAAGCTTTTCAAGCTGATTTGAGTATAATTTTAATTTTCTTGATACTTGTATTAGTGACCAAGGTTGAATGCTAGGGGGGAAAAGTCTTCTGCAACATAGTCTGCTAGACATCATTGAGACTGGCAAATGTTAGATTTCATTAACTATATCATATTTTTTTAGATAAGTCTGCGCTGAAACATGTTCCCCTGAAACTTTATCTTATCCTACTTGGTAATGACTTCTAAACAAGCATGTATGGGATAGTATTTCTGATTCTTTAAAAAAAATACATTTAATGAACTAATGAGTATTTACGGGGTTATTATTGAAGCTCTCAGAATGGTATATATAGTCCACCGTTCCTTAATGTCTCAAAGGTGATCTTGGACTGGGGGTTATCTCTGTTGTTGCTTTCTTACAGTACAATAAAAGTGTATTTTATCTTACTTTATTCAGTGTGTTTATATTTGATTATATCTATTTTTTTCAGCCAGAAGAGTTTTAAACATTACTGATTTAATGAAAGTTATATTTTATTGTTTTTCCCAATTCTCTTGAAAATAAAAACGGCATGTGGTCAAAAAAAGGAAATATGAATTAGTTTACAAACACAGCAAAAGAAACTAAAAAGGCAACAATGTAATATTTGGAAGGAGGGAAAACCCCCCAGTGTAACATACAATTGTAGCTGTATTATGCCAGATCTGCTTTCTTTTTGTAAATTTTGCATGGACATAAAGTATAGATGGACTTCTCTAATTTTTTTCTTATAATCTCAGTAATGATTTTATTGCTTTCATCAGTTTTCTTTACCACCATATTTCATTGGAATATGTGTAAATGTCCATATATCTACTTCAGAATAAAGAATAAAACACTTAACACAACAATAATATGCTTCTCCTCACAGTAACTTACTTTCAGCTAATTTTTAAAGAATTGCAATCCAAATGACTTTTGTTTGGAATGCATTTTTTACAACATAATGCTAGTTTTTGATACTTGCAAAGTAGGTTATCCAGTGGAAGAATGCTACTTATTGTTATCAGTTCTACAGCTTATATTTAGGTGGTCCCTGTTCTTGACTTTTCTATTTATAAAAATGTAGTTTAAGGAAAGGTTTTCATTTTAGGAATCTAAGCAAACAATTATTGAACGGCACAGTCCACTATTTTGCAGAATGTATACCTAGAGAGGAATTACTACATTCATACAGGGCAGAAACAATAGAGCAGCAGTTTTTTGTTTTGTCCTGTCTGGATAATAGGGGAGAAAGAAAGGTGGTTTAAACAGAGGAAATAAATGTAAGACCAATATAGATCTCAGTCTGTTTGATAGATGTACATGAATAATGGGAAGGCTATGGATTGATTGTTCCCAATGTGACTTTTCCTGCAATTGACATAAGTGTACCATCAATAATCAACTTACCATTGGGGTTTCCATAGAATTTGGAAGTGAGATTCTCAGGTTAGAAGTCTAGTTAGATTTGAGTTCTCTCCCTACCCTTATATGACTCCTGGAACGACCACAATAATGTATAGTAAATCAACACCTCATTCTATCATTCGACCTTTGGTTCAGATAATTACCTATTGCTCTATGCTTAGAAACCTTTTTGCAGCATGTGCTTGAAATTGAATTGAGGAAAAACATCACATGCTGTCATCATTCCATACACTGTGTAACACTTGCTAATTTTTGTCTTCTGCTGCTGGCCAAGAAGACTGAAGGGTAGCTATACTTGAATGTTTACATAGCTCTCCTTCAGACCTCTCACCTGAATTTATGAAAGTTGGATAGAATAAGAGGTAAGCATAGGTTATATAAGGACACAGAGGGCAGGTCCAAGATGTGCAGCCCAGTCCTCAGCCTGATAATGATTTTTTACTTTCAGTCTGATTAATCATTTTACTCTGAAGTATGCAGTACTATATATTGACAAAGGAGTGTAGTATAGAGGACAAACCTAAAGAATAAGCCTTTGATCTAATTTGAGAGAATAAGCATAATATGTTAACATTTTCAGGGTTTATTTTTTAGTATACTTGAACTCATAGTTGAATGCTGAAAGATTCAATTTGTACCAGATTCAGTACTTTTTCATTTAGAATCCTTCCTTTGAGAATATGAATCGTGACATTTCCAGTTGCTTCATACTTAAGGGGCTTAAGGTTAATTCATAGTCTGATAAAATGATGATGAGTTATTACTGTGCGAGAATAAAAATTTGACCTTCCTGGAGGTGGAGTTGTAGTGATCATGTTTTCAACCTGCTGGTGTGTAAAGTCACAGTTTTTGTTAAGTGGAAGAATCTCACTCATGACTGTATCAATATTTTTATGGCAATGTTTATGGTAATAATTTGTGTAGCAAAAAACCCTCAAAGGTTTGTGGGGGGGATTGGTTTTTTAGTCCCCGGTTCTAGAACAAACTAGTATAAAACTTCTCTAACTTTTCTTAGATTAGGAATTATTTTTTTCTATGATATTAATGATGTGGCCATTTGGCAGTTAACCATGGAGGAAGATTTAGCAAATTATTCATTTTTATTTCTGTATGAGTTAAACTTACACTGCTGATGACTAATTTTTTCCTTTTGTGAAAGAACAGAGTTGTTTATAACAATTTCTTTTAAGGTACCAAAAAAAAAAAAAAAAAGGATTTCTTCTGGATACTCCAATTCAAACAATTGGAACTATTTGTACTTCTTCCTCAAGTAGCAACATGCCTTAGCTGTCAAATCTGACAGTCATTTCTTGTAGAATAATAAAATCTCCTGTCTAGTGGTAGTTCTCTTTTACTTAATCCTTGTTATGCATCAGATAATATGAGTAGATCACAGACATTTTTGTAGCGTGCTAATAAATTCAGAACAAAAAAGCAGCCGAAGCAAAATAGAAGAAAGACCCTCCCCTTTCATATATTTTTATTTTTTTTAAAAAAAAAATATTATATTTTTATTGTTAAAGAATAACAAAAAGGAAAAAAATCAATACAAAAATCAATAGTAAGGAAAGAAAAAAAAAAATTTTCCCCCCCAACCTGCTATACAAACGGAAAGGAAGTTTTAGGAAATTGAAGTCTTCAATTCTTCCAGAAATCTCTTTGATAAGGTACTGGTGCCGATTCATCCAATCTCCCAAGTACAAAGTCCACAAATGGTTGCCAAGTGTTCCAAAAAACATTTTCTTTATATATACCACTTCTAATTTTAATATCACAAGTCAATTTATCATTTAATGCAAATTTCCATGTTTCATTGTACCATTCTTCTAATTTTAAGTCAACATTTAATTTCCAATATCTAGCAATTATAATTCTCCCCATTATAACCAAAATCCTCACCAATTCTCTTTCTCCAGTTGTTAATGTTGTTTCATTCAATATTAATAATAATATGGTTTCCAATTTCAATTTGATCCTCTTCTTAATCATTTCAAATATTTCATTTTCTATCCTAGACCAAAAAAGTTCAACCCCATTACATTTACACCACATATGAGCATATGTCCCGAGTTCCACTTTACATCTCCAATACATTTTATCCACTTTATTATCCATTTGAAAAAGTCTTATTGGGGTCAAATACCACTTCCAAATAACTTTATAATTATGTTCTTTAATCCTTATTGATAATGTCCTCATTATTCTACTAACCCAGTTCATATTCCAATTTTGATCAGAAATTTCAATACCCAGTTCTTTTACCCAATTCTCTTTCATTACCCTTTGTGAATTATTATCAAAGTTAATAATTTTATAAATTTTACTAACTAATCCCTTTGGCCCAATTTCATCTTTTATTATTCGAGATGTCAAGTTTTCAAATTCCGTTTCCTTTCTACTCTCATCATTCCTTTCTTTGCATTTCCTATTCCATTTATTCATTTGAATTCTTTCAAACCAATTAATATTTAATTTTCCATAAATTTCCTCTTTCCTCATTTCATTTTCTATAAATTTCAACCATTCACTAATTGTTTCCACTTTCTCTTCTATTATAATCCTCTCTCTGTTACTATTTAATTTCATTGGGCAATTCTCTTTCAGTTTACCTAAATACAATGCGTCTGGTATTAATTTTTTTGCTACTCTGTCCCAATTTTTAGTCAAACTATTTAACCAATAATTACAAATTTTAACCTTACCTTTAAGATTTTCCAAAAACCATTTATAACCAAACTTCTTTATTTCCTTCATTTCCAAGTTACCCCAAAGTTTAATATCTCCTTTTAAAATTTTTACTACTGTTTTTATATTAAATGCTCTATAATAGTTTAATAATTTTGGAATTCCTAAACCACCTTGTTTTTGGTTCTGATACCACATTTTCTTAATCAATCTTGGTTTTTTATCCCCATTACAAAATTTATCTAATTTTTTTTGATATACTTCAATGTCCTTCTCGGTTAAAAAAATCGGAAGCATCTCGAATAAAAAGTTAAATTTAGGAAGTAACATCATTTTACATAAAGCTACTCTACCAAACCAAGATAACTTAAGTTTTTTATATTTCCCAATTTTCTCTTCAATTTCTTTTATTACTATGTCATAATTTAGTTTCTTTAAATTTTTAATTTTAAGTGAAAGTATAATACCTAAATATCTTAAATTATCCTGTTACAATATTTTGAGGATCAGACTCAATGATGAATTCAGAAGGAATTTCTTCAGTTAAAGAAGAGTTTATTCACAATAGGCATTCTACTTATTCTTGTCAGATTTACAGTGAGAAGCGAGCATGAGGTAAAAGCACTCTCTATTTATATCAAAGGGGAGGAGTCAAGGAAGGGGGTGATTACTCATGAATACATTAAAGGAGGAGGAATAAATTAACCCTTTATATCCTGTATGTACATATATACATATCTCTTGTTATAGAATAAGGCATTTACTTATGACAAATCCCCCTCTAAATGCCGATTCGACATATAACAATGATTGCATTCGGATTCAGAACTATATAGTACTTGTAACTTTGATGTCAAGTATTTGTGTTGTTTAGAAGGTAAAGGTTTAGTTAATATATCAGCTATTTGTTCTGAGGTTTCGCAGTGGATTGCTTTAATGAATCCATCCTGAGATAATTGTCTCACGTGTTTAAATTTGATATCTATATGTCTGGACCTTTGACCAATGGCGTCAGATCTTGATATTTCTATAGCCGCCTTATTATCTTCATGTATGACAAATGGTAGTATTGGATTCTTCCAAATATCAGATAATAAATCATTAAACCACACTAAATTATTTGAGGCTTTAGATAAACAGACGTATTCTGCCTCTGTTGTGGAAGTCGCTACTAAACCTTGCTTTCCAGTGTACCAGAATATTGGGCAATCATTTAAAAATAATACATAACCTGAGGTGCTCTTTCTACATTTGATGTCACCTGCCCAGTCTGCATCAGCGTAACTGGTGATAATAGGTTCTTTAATATTATTGGGTTCTAAGAGTAGGCAGAAATCTATGCTGTGTTTTAGATATCTTAGTATTCGTTTAACTGCTTCCCAATGATACATAGGTGGTTTACTTACATGTCTAGATAATAAATTAAGTGGCAGAGCTATATCAGGTCTGGTCCAATTAGATATATACAAGAGAGAACCAATAATTGATCTATATAATGTATTGTTCTCGAACTCAGGTGAAGATTCATCCATATTCCTTAGAAAATCAGTCTGCATAGGAGTATCGCAAGGTTTGGCATCTCTTAAATTGCATTTTTCCAGAAGTTCTATAATTTTATCTCTCTGGGATAATTTGAATCCCTTTCTTGTTTTATTGATTTGAACTCCAAGGTATTTGTTTACTCTTCCTAGCGACTTTAAAGAGAAATGTTCACTTAGCTTGGATACAAATAAGTGTTTCTTTTCTTTATGTTTGCCTATATACAAAATATCATCCACATAGATTAACACAAATTCTAATGATTCACCTTCCTTTCTAACAAAAAAGCAATTGTCTGCAGTTGTGGCTTTGAAATCCATATTTTTAAGCACGCTGACTAGACATTCATACCAACGCTTGCCGGATTGTTTTAATCCGTACAAGCTTTTGTTAAGTAACCAGGTCTCATTTCTATTTGTACATTGGCTATGAGGTGCCCTTACATATATCTCTTTGTCGAGCTTTGCATGTAAGTATGCAGTCTGCACATCATATTGAAAGACATCAAGATTGAGTATAGCAGCTATGACTAAAGCTGTCTTAACACTTTCGGTTCTTACAGTGGGAGAGTATGTGTCAGTGTAATCCTCAGGATATTTTTGAGCGTAACCTTGTGCGACTAATCTAGCTTTATATAATTTATTACCCTCTTCTAAATCTTTGATTTTGAATATCCATCTGGTGCCTATAATTGTCTTGTTCTTAGGGGCAGGGACTGGTGTAAATACACCTAATTCATGCAAGCTGTTCATTTCTTTTGTTATGACTAATTCCCATTTTTCTCTTTCTTCCATGGGAAGTTTCAACACTTCCTCGTATGTGTTAGGTGTTGGTGTCTCGTCATTCACACACATTATATAATCCTTATACTTATTGGGTAATTGTTTTCTGTTACACCTGATTGTTCTTATTGGAATGCTTTCATTATCGTGTAGATACCTTGCTTCCTTTTTGGTTAATGAATCTGTTTTTATCCTGGTATGGTTACCTGTCCATGTTTTGTTTTTGTCATCATGTGTGTTATGTTCATGTTTCTCTCTTTCTATTCTGTCTTGTTGTTCAATATTTGGTTCTGTATTTTGGATTATCTCGTTAAGATGTATCTTAGACCAGTTGGCCTGTTCATGAAATACTGCTGTTCTTGAGACTATGAATTTGTTATTATTGTCAATGAATCTATATCCTTTTGTGCCTGTTTCGTATCCCATGAATCTGAGCCTTCTGGATACGTTATCTCCCTTACGTCTTAATTGTTTTGGTATGTGTACGTCTGCTGTAACTCCAAATATGTGCATGTGTGATATTTTTGGTTTCCTATTGTACATCACTTCGTATGGTGTTTTATTTAGGATGCTAGACCAGGTCCTATTTTGGGTATAGTTTGAATATAGTAATGCTTCTGACCAGAATTGTTTTCCTAAACCAGCATCTTCTAATGTACATCTAATCATGGTTTGTAGTGTCGAGTTCTTTCGTTCTGCTGTACCATTCTGAAAAGCAGAAAATGGGCTAGTCGTGAAGTGTAGCATTCCTTTGTCTTTTATCCATTGTGAGAATTCTTTTGACATGAATTCGGATCCCCTATCTGTTATAGAATAAGGCATTTTCTTATGACATATCCTTTATCCTAATTCCAAATTGATTTTGTAATTTTTCTAATTTGTTTTCCCTCTCAATTTCCATTAATAATTCTGATTTTGCCCAATTTACTTTCAAACCAGTCATATCTTCAAATTCTTCCAAATGTATTTGAACTCTTTTTATATCATTTGTAATATTATTTAAAATGACAAGAGTGTCATCTGCATATAAATTAACTTTGACGCCTTTATAACCTATTAATTCTGAATCCTCTTCAATCAAAGTTGTTAAAATTTCCATTGCTAATAAAAATAGGGTCGGAGACAGAGGACAACCCTGTCTTGTCCCTGCTTCCAAATTTATATCTTGTGTAAATATACCATTTACCTTCACTCTTGCCGTACCCCTCTGGTACAATTTGGAAATAATATGAATAAATTTATTACCAAATCCTAATGCAGAAATCATTTCTTTTATAGTATCCCATTGTATAGAATCAAAGGCTTTAAAAATATCCAAAGCAAGAATACCTATCTTATCACCGTTATTCTCAGCAATAACAATAACATTTAATACTCTTCTAACTAAATCACACATATAATGCCCTTTAACAAAACCTACTTGATTATAGTTTATATATTTATCTATAAAATTATTCAATCTATTTGCTAGAATTGCAATGACTAATTTTTTCCTTTTGTGAAAGAACAGAGTTGTTTATAACAATTTCTTTTAAGGTACCAAAAAAAAAAAAAAAAAAGGATTTCTTCTGGATACTCCAATTCAAACAATTGGAACTATTTGTACTTCTTCCTCAAGTAGCAACATGCCTTAGCTGTCAAATCTGACAGTCATTTCTTGTAGAATAATAAAATGTCCTGTCTAGTGGTAGTTCTCTTTTACTTATTCCTTGTTATGCATCAGATAATATGAGTGGATCACAGACATTTTTGTAGCGTGCTAATAAATTCAGAACAAAAAAGCAGCCGAAGCAAAATAGAAGAAAGACCCTCCCCTTTCATATATTTTTCCTCTTCAGCTGTTCTTCCCCTGAAGTGACCCATGTGCAAGAACAGCTCCAGTAATTCTATGACAGAACAAAAAAGAATTATTCTATCTCCATGGCAACATCAATTCCATTTCTGCAGGTACAGCAGCTGCCAGTTAGGCCACTGACTATATGAAAGCTCCTAAAGGCACTTTGTACTGCAACATTTGTTCAAAAATAACTTGGCCTGCCACAGTTTCCCACAAACCCACAGAGAGAAAAAGATTAAATTGAGTGGCAAGTAGGCTGTCAAGTTCTTTAGCATCTTCAAGCTGAAGTGAAGAAAATAACAACTGTAAACAAGTGAGGATAGAGAAATGGTTCTGGCTGGCATATTATTTTCAGAGCCTGCATAGTAAAATATTTATGCTTTTGGAAGTAATCTTAAATTGTGTACCATCAATTTTACCTCAAGGACATAAAACTTAATTTGTTTTTTTACACTGCTATTATGACAATGCACATACAAAGCTGGAATTAATTATCACATTTTGCAAATGACAGAAAGAAAGATCCATTATTTACATTTATTTTAATGAGAGTAAATTAAGTTTAAATTTTTGTTTTAGGGCTGCAGTTGCCTTTTTCACCCTTCCAAACTGGTCCTAATAGCTTTCAGAAGAACAAATGGAAGTACAGAGTGTAAAAAATAATATTTAATATGCAGCAAAAATACTACTTCTGCATAGTAGGCACCAAGACTTTTTAGCTGCTTTAGCTCATTTTCTTCTGATGGCTCCAATGATAGCAGGTAAAACAGCATTTCTGTTCTTAGCCTTGTCTGAGATTCTGTTTAGCTGAACTTTTTACTGATTTTCATCTTGTTCACAGTAAGGTATTTTTGGTATCAGTTCCCCAATGTCATTAGTGCATCTATTGCTGTCCCTTAGCTTTAACAACTTGATTTCAGAAAGGTGTAAGAAACAGAATATTAGCCCCAGCTGACAGACGTTCTGCCTATTCTTGCTTTGATAAATGAAATTGGTGGACTCTTGACCTAAAGTTTCACTAAACAGAATCAAAGAAATTTATCTTTCAATTTTGGACCCTTCAGACCTCTCACACTGTGTCAATACTAACCAAACTTATTTAAGAACCATAAATGACTATGTCCAGAGATGTCAGCTGTGCCCAGTCCCTGCAGTCACATCTTAGTGCTTGCACCACATGCACCACATGGCCTTGACGCTGTCCTTGGTATCACCTCCTAACTGTTTGTTATACTACAAGTTTAATACCTTAAAACAGTGCTTCCCACACCTGGTAAACTACTCAAAATTGGGGGGAAATAATTATTTTTGGGCTGTCAAGATATGAACCCATGACACATCACCACAGGGACATTTAAAGTGATTTACCATGTGTACTAAATATATTAAAAAATCTTCCAAAGTATTCTGTTAAGACAAAAATTGAAATCACCAATGTTAATTTGTTGAAATGGAATTACAATTTAATGATATTGTTTTTTACAATACAGACAGTCCTTGAGTTAAGATAATTTATTCAGTGACCATTCATAGTTATAATGGTGCTGAAGAAGATATTTATGACCAGTTGTCAAAGTTCAATAGGACTTTCTAATAAGCAGTTTGGGGTAATGAAGGAAAAATGACTGTAAGCTTTATTGGGACAAATACTACTTCAAGAATGGAATCATTATAGTTGTCAGTGTGGCCCTAACATACAACAATCCCATTAGTATCCTTGGAAAACTCCAAGTTTCTTTATACTCTGAGACTTCAGTTTTCCTAGTCAGCAATCTTGTATTTCATTCAGAAATATACCTCAATTATCTTGAGAATAACCTCTGTCTTGGGTTTGGCTGACTACTGCCTTCTAATCTGAAGATTCATATCACTTTTGCACACCATGTTTTTGAGTGAACAATCACTGTGGTAAATTTGTTTTACATAATATTTCATTAATACAATTCCAATTTGTTTCTACTTAATGTTTTGTATTTGTATCTCTGTGGTGGCACCTACCCTATGGAACAATCTACCCCCAGAGATACGAGTGATCTCCGACCTCCGGACTTTTCGTCGGGCCCTAAAAACTTATCTTTTCCAGTTAGCCGGTCTGTCTTGATTTTAGGGTTAGTTTTTAAAATTTTAATATTGATTTTAAATTGACAAGTTTTAAATTACGGGCCAAATTTATAAATTATTTTAACTTTATTTTTAACTGTAATGTTATGTATAGATGTTTTTATTTTGGCTGTTCACCACCCTGAGTCCGAAAGGAGAAGGGTGGTATAGAAATTTGAATAAATAAATAAATAAATAAATAAAGTATGTTTGATGACTGGATGGCTGAATTGCTATTTAAATATCAGTTACTCTGAATTACTCTGCTGATCAGTATCCTACTAAATATATACAGAGAGGAATTACTATATTCACATAGATCAGAAATGACGGTTTTCTTCTGCTGTCCAATTCTTGCTTAAGAATGTTATCAAAGTCTTTTAATGAACATTAAAAGTAGCCCAAATGAGTCCCTTTTTTCATTTTTTCATATATTGGGAAGCCAGCATTAACTTTTTGATATATCTTATCCCCAACTTTATGTGCATTTTATAGCTGATGAAATTAATTTTGTTCATAGAATTTCTATACATTATATTATATTATATTATATATTGTATTGTATTGATTATATTATATTTTTGTTCATACCCCATTTTTTTTGAGAACCAAAACTGAATCCAATTCATATATTTTTGTATGTAGTTGTCCTGCTATGAACAATATAATGATGAGGTAGGTGAGGTCATTTTTCCATTATTGTTAAAAAGAGTGAATCAAACTCCTGTTAATTTATAGCAAATTTCAGAAGGCATATGCAGATCCAAATCTATATTTTGCTGTAATTTTACATTTGCTGAAGTTTTAATTATTTCTGAAAACATTCCAATAAGGCAGAGAACCACTTTGAGTTTGCTTTGACCAGTTCCCTATTTTGCAACAGAATTCTTCCCATCTGCCATAATATGACTGATTAGCTATTTAATTCTGATTATAGTAGCTGCAAGCCATAATCGGTAGATTAATCTACTAAGGGTTTAGTTGCTTAATCAGGAGAGGCCATTTTAATCAGTAAGGATGAAGGCAAATTTTAATTGTTTAGCTAAGAGGACCTTGATTTGTTTAATCAGTAGAACTCTTAGACATGTATAAAATGTTCTATATTTGTGTTAATAATTAAAAATCTGCTGTAATGAGGTTTTTATTCCATAGGCATTTGCTTAGTTAAAAAAAAGTGATAATTTTTAAAAACAAGTTGGCAGTCAAAAATCAAAATTTAGGAATAATAGGTGCTTCTGTGATGGAATGAGGGAAACTAGAAGGTCTCTTAAGAATCTGTACCATGACAAGTATTTTTTCAAATTTGTTCATAAATTCTGTAGGAAGGGATAAGCAAGGAAGTGACTATATTTGTAGGCCCATGTTGGCGAACCAATGGCACGTGCGCCACAGATGGCACGCGGAGCCATATCAGTAGGCACGCGAGCTCAGCTCCCCTAGAGGCCTTCTGGAGGCTGGAAATGACCTGTTTCCCGACTTCCAGTGGGACCGGAAGGCCCGTTTTTCGCTTCCCCCAGGTTCCCAGAGGCTTTCTAGGAGCCTGGGGAGGGCGAAAGGGCCTTCCCCACCCCCCTGGGAGGCTCTCCGGAGGCTGGAAATGACCCATTTGCCAACTTCCAGTCCCACTGGTAGGACCAGAAGGCCGTTTTCGCCCTCCCCAGGCTCCTAGAAAGGCTCTGGAGCCTGGGGAGAGTGAAAAACGGGCCTACCGGGGGAGCGTGGGAGGGTCACGTGTGCATGTGGGGTGGGGTGGGGCACATAGAACTATGGTTGTGGGCACGTGCACATGCGACCCCCTCGCACTCCCTCTGCTTTTGGCACATGATGGCAAAAAAGGTTAGCCATCACTGTTGTAGGCAATATCAAATTCCTTAGGGTAATTACACCTAAAGGAGTAGAGTAAATTCTTAAAAGCTTGTCAAGCAGGGAAAATGGATATTAAATCACAGTTGCTATTCAGTATAAACAAGTATGAAATTTTGTCAAAAATATTAATCTCATTTATACTATTCAGGTAACTACTGATCAGAAAACCGATCTTGCTATACACACACACACACACACACACACACACACACACACATATATATATATATATATATATGAAAATTATGACTCAATAGTGACTGCTCAGAAAAAAGAAAATTCTATTATGCATCTCATTAGACAAATAACATAAAAAAATTCTCAATGCTTAATGCATGGTAATACAGGTAACTTTGGAATACTGTATATACTTCCAGTTAACAAACTTCAGACAGTAAATATATTATAGAGCTGGAAAAGAAACAGAAAACAGGAGCCACAATAACTGAGAGATTGGAGCAGCTTTCTTAGAAAAGTAGAGCACTTGGCTTTTAGCTTAAGAAAAATGTTTTTCTCTTACTTACATAACACCAAAGCCTTAAATGCTAATCATTAAATGCTTTCAATAAATCAAGTTCAGCCATCTGCAGGAATCCAAATTAAAACATCACCTCAAAATATTGATCCAGCTGTTAAGAACACCCAACCAGGTAGGTATTGATTTGTTCGACTGATTAGTATTTCTGCCATTAGGAAATTCTCCTGACCTGAAATGCTACTATTCTATATTTTTTGTTCTGGGTTGAGGGAAAATAAGTTGTGTCTTTCTCCCTAATATTCTTTCAGGTGCTTGATAAGGCAAATGCAGTTATATTTGGCTTTAAAAGAGTAAAATTCTAAATAAATAAACTGGTGAAAAGAAATTTGAAAAGAGTGCCAAAGGGTCAACTCTTTGGACAATGCTGAAACATCACAATTCTTTTTTTAAAAAAATCCACCCTGATTTTTGGTTTCATCAGCAACCAAGGACATTTCACTGCCCAGACCTAAATCAATTTCATTAATATAAAACCTAAAAAAACACCTGTCAAACATTGAACCTTAAGACTCTATGCACAACATTTATTTTCATTTTCTATTCTATATCCTTGTTTGTTATCAGTTGCCAATCTATGAGAACACCTATTATCTTACCCTATGTCTTGAGAGCCTTTGGTGAGAGATTTTGTCAACATTTTTTTTAAAAAAATGTTCAAGCGTATAGTAGCTTTTGGATGATCTTCTCTATATGCTTGTTGATTGTGGCTTACCTTTTAAAAAGCCATTTTAGGTTCTTTTCAACAAACGTTATTCTTCTATGGGTTTGCATATTTACTCTTGAATACTTTAAACCATTTATTTGAAACAGATGTTAGGTTGTGATTTATGTTGAATTGTAAATGTATTTTCTGTACTAAGCAGCAATGGTTTTCAAGGCTAGCAAGAGTTTTCTACTCTTACTTGGAGACATGAGAGATTGAAACTGATATCTTCTGAAAACAAATCATGAACTCTATAATTTTTTTAAATTTTGATTGTTTTTGGCAAATTTGGCTTTTACATAACATGTGTTATCTTAACATTAAAGAGCTAAGCATATGTTTGCCCACACATGTGGAGAACTAAAGTGAAATGGGGAAGTAGGCATACATTAAGCTTTGTCTTCTTAGTTTGGGGGGCCTGATATATGTCTTGTAGTGATTCCTGCATATAGATAAGTACATAAAGTATTTAGATAATATATCCCTACATCTTCCACCCCAAATTATCTCTACTTGTAGCTAGCATGGATCTAGAGTTTTTCAATATAGGCTAGAGTCATTCATCCACTTGAAGCAAATTAAGGTGGTAATCTATCATCTAGTTATAGACCTTGATCAATTAATGGAGTAGCTCATGGGAAATACAGCAAGTCTTCTGCACTGAATATTTTGACTCACTAGAATATTCATTTTAATTACTTCTTTGAGATGCAGTATATTATTGTTGTTCCAGTGTATTGGTGCCTATGTGGGAGAAAAGTCTAACAAAGCTGTGAGAGAAGTCATTAGTTTAAAGATTAAGTGGGCAGTTTTATCCACTGGTTGCATATTAATAAAACAAGGGTACAGTATACTGCAGTAATTTTTTCCAATGTAATTTAAAGATGCTTAATCACAAAACCAGTCATCTGAAAAAGATTGTTCCAATTTATTATGAACACTGTATTTTACATGCCATTTGGTAAGGGAAATATTTTGTTGTCATAAACAGTGTATACTGTTATAGAAAAAGCCAATTATTTGAGAGGATCATTTCTTAATATAACAATTATTTTAATTGTTTGATAAAATGTTTGTGTCATATAATGATACCTCTTGCTATGGTCCAGGCAGGGCTTGAAATCAGGAAAGAGTTCTGGGATTTTAATTTGACAGTTGTATACTACATTTATTGATCTAGTCTCTAGTGACATTTATGTGATGAGTTTAAATAATAAAAGTTTAATGGGAGTAATAGAAGCTGAAATATTATCTCTGGATATCATTCCCACAATGTCATCTACATGGTTCCTTTGGCACTATTCATGTATAAACCTGTGAGAAAAAAGAAGAACAAAATTCTGTTCAACTAGGAGAGACATTGTAGATGAATCTTTTATTGGCTTTGGTGTATTTTACAGATAAGCATTTTCTGTTGCTGTATTCACAGGTAAGCATTTACCACGTTCTGCCTGGCATCTTTTTCCAGCAGTAATCAGAAAGGAAATTCACAAGCAGAATGTGAACCTAGAAATAGCAGGTTTACCATAGTTTTTGACTAATGGATTGCTTTACTTCTTACATTTTTGGAACTATTAAAAAAGAGAAGAAAGAAAAGAAAGCACCATAATATTACCATAATTTTTATCACTAGAGCTAGACAAGAAAATGGCAGAATGCTTGTCAATGTCAGTTTTTTTAAAAAGTGAGAACAGAAAGATGGGTGCATTACACTGTTCCATCTAAGATAAAAAATGTCAATTTGTCATTGTTCCATCAGAGAACTTGTAAAAAAAATTCCTTTGGAGGATAGCAACTTCTGACTGGATGGAGAAGGCAGCCCTGCCACAATGCACAGTAGCCAGTTGGGGTGGAGTTGATTGTTTAATTCTGAGTTGACACACAGCAAATAAATTGGACAAATTGTTTGAACCAGCATTTTTGGTGTGTAAAGAAAAAGATGGAAAGAGATTATCTTCCTGGTGGGGCAGGTACACATAGAGCATGACATTGCATGGTTTTGTCCTTGGAAAATAGTTAATAATCCATACCTAAAAGAGTAATCTGAGCATGTGGATCAGCCTTTAGAAAGTGATGAAATAATACATTAAACAGCAGGTGTTTATTTTATCTAAAAAAATTGGAGAAACTGATATTTTGTTCTTGCAATTCCATACAAAATATACAAAGTTCATAAAATTATTGATTATGTAGTATGAAGTTGGTGTTGACACTTATTACATAGACGGATCTTCTCCAAGATGATCTGTCCCAAATCTGACTCTTCAGGTCTCCCAATGGTGCAACCATGACTTTTGTAATAAATTCATCTACCTTTTGTTGTTGTATTCTCTTCTTTATAAGTATAAGGTGTCCAAAATATGATAATTTGAGTCTGGTCATTTGCGCCTTGAGTGAGCATTAATTTGTTCTATTATCCATTTATTTGGTTTCTTGGTTAACCATGGCATTCTCAAGAGTTTTCTCCAATGGTAAAGTTCGAAAGCATAAATTCTCTTTCTGTCCTGCTTCTTTAAAGTGCAACTTATGGTTACATGCAGTGTCATTATCTGTATGATTCTGTTCTTTGTATAGGTATGTCACAGCCTTTGAATATTTTTTCAATGCCTTCATTGATATCCTATCTATTACTAGTCTGTGGCATATTTTTTGACGGCTGATTCCTTTAGTGTTCATACAAAGCGCATTCATGCCCTATGTTACCAGTGCCAAACATGGACATTTACAACAAAACAAATGAAAGTTATGCATCACAGAAATGAGATGTTTGACGAAAGCTGCCAGAATCGCCAGAAGAGATAAAATCAGAAATGAGACCATAAGAGAAAGAAAGGCATAGAACCAATCTTAAATGACATACAAAAAGAGCAAATAAAGTAGTTTGCTCACATGGAGCACGCATACACACACACACACACACACAGACAGACACATATAGAAACAAAGTATATGCATTTTGTTTTTTGTTTTTGTTTTTAAAAAGATGACTAGGCTGGGCCTTGATTTTGAAAGATCCTGAAAACCTAGATGCTACATATGTAGATTAAAGTTCCATATCATAATCAGGTTGCAGTGAAGACTACTCATATCAGATTTTTAAAAATTCCATAATGACTATTGAAGCTGCTCTTGCTCTGCATTAAAAAGGATATTCAGAAGTCTTAAATTGTTTCCATAGCGTGAACCTTGTGTCCAAACTATTTCAGTTTGGGGGAGGGATTATCTATCCTTTCTTTTGTGTGTTTCTTATCGATGTTTTCAAATTGATTAATCCTATCTTGTGAAACCCTGTAATTATCTTTTTAGCTTTTTGAAGTATACCTTTTCAAAAGATGATTTTCTGCATGACTCATTCAAAGTTCAACTTTAGATGATTGTTTGTAACTGGCCAGTGAGATTGTAAAAGTATCCAAAATTCCAAATTAGAAGCTTCTTCCTGCATCTTGGGAATGTTGATTGGATCTGGAGTTAAAACAATTCTTTCTAATCCATCAAAATCAGCATCAGCAATATAAAATATTCTAGCAGTCTCAACAGCTCCTTTACAATTTAATTGTAGATTATATTTTTCATCCTGTAGACAAGATTGAATAGGCCTGGGGAATACTTGGGTTTTTTGGGGTGTGTGTGTGTTGGCAATAACCTGTCAGAGACATTATTCCTCTTCTCCAAATCAAAGCTTAATTAAAACAATAGCAGAATTTCTGGCCCAAAAACCAAGGCTTCAGAAAGGTTAACAGTGTTGGGGCTGGTTTTTACCTTTAGTAAAAAGGACAAGAAATGTATATATAATGTTATGTTATGTTATGTTATGTTATGTTATGTTATGTTATGTTATGTTATGTTATGTTATGTTATGTTATATTTATTATATTTATTATATTATATTATATTTATTATATTATATTATATTGTATTTTCTTCTTCCCTGATATTGTATATCTTTCTATACATATTAATTCAAAGTAACCCTACATTTTCATAGAGACTAAATGTGAGATACATGTCCATAGATATCAGCAATTCTAGCCAGTATTATACTTGAAACATAAAGGAGACTTTATATTACTACAATGTAATGAACCAAGGTATTCATATATTTGTATAGTACTGCTTATTTTCTTATCACTGCATGATTCTTCTTTTTAAATAATTTGATATTATATTATAAACAGTAAAATTTAGTGAGAAAAGAACCTTAGATGAAATAAGGATTTTGTATTTTTATTTTTTTCATTTTTGTCTCACTGAACTCAGTGGGCTTTACTTCTGCCGTAACATTCTGGATGGAAGCTCATGTGAGGTTGAGGTAAGAACCACAGAATCCTTGGAGCCAGGTGTCAGTGAGAAAACATTGCCAGCAACATCCTGTTCTCAGAAGCTTGGCAGCTAAGGATGGTCCAAACACAGGACATATTCATCAAGCCTTTTGAGTGAAGATGGATCAGAGGCAAAAAGCCAGAAAAATAACTGCAGGGGAATTCAGCTCTCCAGGTATAAGAGGAAGTCTGTCTGAGAACTGACTTTGTTAGTAAGTAATCCTAGGACTTAAATGGAACTTAGTGGGAACAGTACATTCTGGGGTTTGGATAAGTTCATTGACTATAGGACTGTTTGAAAGAGGCAGTTCCATCCAGGTTCCAGAGTTCCCCCCCTCCCTTTTTTATTCATCTTACCGAGGCAAAAAAAAAAAAAAAAAAAAAAGGGCAGTGTCAGTATCAGTCAAGCCTTATTAAAGCGGAAAAGCACTTTCAGCTTTTCAGCTTCAGCAATACTAATTAGTTTGCATTCTTTTTGTAAATGGTCCGTCTCCTTTCTCAAACCAAGTGTAGTGTAGTTGCCTTGTTCTTTTGTTTTTTCAAATCTGTCATAGGACAACTGTGAATGGGATTGCATTATTGGAATGTTTGCTTTTATTATAATATTAAAATTTCAGAATATTTTAATATGTGTACTGTTGCTTATATGCTGAGAAATTTCTTCAATTTATATTTCAAAGCAGACTTGTCCAATGTATATTCTTGAAGCTATATGGAAATTAAAACAATTATTTCTCAATAGAAGACTGCATGACTCCTGTTATATAAATCACAACTCAAAATGTGCAGACTACAAAGAAAGCGCAAAACCATACACATATCTGGACAAGCCCTGAACCTAATTTTGTAAAACAAGAACATGACTGGTGTAACATGATTGATTCTTTGTCCATATAACAAATTCCATATATGCAGCACGTACAAAAGTGTCTTCAACTGTTAAAAGTGGAGAAAGTTAATAAATGTGTTCTTGATGCTCTCCAGGTTTGGTTGTTGGCTTGCAGACTTTCCACTACTTAACTAGGTAACACCATCAGTGTGGGGTTTATTTGCTGTTTATATACAATAACTTGCCCTGCCAGTGTTGGTGGGGGTGTGGTTTTCTCCTTTGTAGTCTTTTCTGGTTTATTTTTTGATGATGTTAATTCCTGCTTATCTTGGTAGAGGCATTCTGGTATTTTTGTTTCATTTTTAGCTTTTGTACAGTCTCTTTTGAATGGTGTGTAAATGTGGTTTATTTCTATGTACCTATTGATGGCTGATTTCTGAATGCCAAGCTTCCAGGAATTCCCTAACACTTTTAGAACTAGCTTGCTTGAAGAGGCTCACAGTTTCCTAGTTCAAACTATGATTGAGTTTGTTCATGTGTTGTGAGACTAAGGAGTTTTCACTATGTCTTTTGACTGCTAGTTGGTACTCATGGATGTGCTAGTCTTCTCCCTGTCTGTCCTATTTACAATCCTTACACTATATGTTGTTGATTAGTCAAGTTTTTTTCCCCTTGGGCTATCGAGTCTTTTGGTTACTTAAGATGTTTTGAAACTCATGTGCATATAGAAAGAAATTCTTTGTTGGTATTAAAGTGAATCCTTTATAGGCACACATGAAGAGCCACAGAACTAAGTTCTTCACTGGCAGAGAAGTGATAAGAGTAATCCCTGAAGACTACTTCCACCAGGTCAGGTCTTGAATATTTAATAGTAGCGAATTACCACAGTCCTTCAACCATAATGATGGAATAAGCAGGCAATTAAAGCAAACTCCAAATCCCTAGTTTTCCCCAAAGCCTTCCGTTTTCTAAGTGCACCTTTCTTTTTTGTTTATATTCTTCCTCTGCTCTCATTGTGAAAGAGTATCTTTTTTTCCTTACTGTGTTTTTATTATATTTAAAATCGAAATGCATAATAATATTCTTGCCATTGACATAATTTATATTTAAATGTTTAAAGTCATAACTGTATTATAGTCAGATCTTCAGTTGTCATGGTACGAGCACAGGGGATCTACCAAAGCAAGCTATGCAATCTAAAATGAGGCAATCATTCATTACTTGTAACTCTAGGCTGCTTTATAGAATGTTATAACACTATATAATTACTTTTCTGTTCTCCTGAGCCCCATTTGAAAACTTGGGGTTTTTACAAAAGCCATTCTCAAACTTAAAGGCAAAGCTTGAAAGCTCTTGGCTCAGATCAAAATTCTTCCTCTAATCTCCTGAACACACCACTTTCCCTTCTTATCTTTAATTAACAAGAGCAGAGGAAAAGAATAATTGTTTTTCTCCTTTTACCCAGGTGAATGAGATACTGTATTTGACAAATGGATGGAGGTTATAGTTCCTCCAGAAGTGGTACAGTTTTAGTTGGCAAAACCACAACATGATTAAATATTGGCAAATATGATGTGCCAAGTTTGATGGAGGGGAATAAATAAATGAATTCCTCATAAAATTGTGACAGTGAGGGATGAAATTATAAACTATTGAAACTTTGTCAAAGGCAGAATCAGAAAAAATGTTCCTCAAACCATTGGACACCCATCCGCAACTTGGGTGTCCTCCTGGATTCTCGGCTCTCTTTAGATGACCATCTGACGGCTGTAACCAGGGGGGCCTTCGCACAGGTCCGTCTTGTGCGCCAGTTGCGCCCGTTCCTAGACCGGGATGCCCTCGCCACAGTCACTCACACCCTTGTTACCTCTAGGTTGGACTACTGTAACACCCTCTACATGGGGCTGCCCTTGGGATGTGTCCGGAGGCTTCAGCTAGTCCAAAATGCAGCCGCGCGGGTAGTTACGGGGGCGTCTAGATACTCCCGTGTAACACCTCTCCTGCGTGAGCTGCACTGGCTACCGGTGGCACTCCGGATACGTTTCAAGGTGCTGGTGCTCACCTATAAAGCCCTTCATGGCTTAGGCCCGGGGTACTTGCAGAACCATCTCCAGCCGTTCTCCCATAGTCCTGTGCGCTCTCACAGAGTCGGCCTCCTCAGGGTGCCGTCGGCCAAACAATGTCGGCTGACGACCCCCAGGGGGAGGGCGTTCTCTGTGGGAGCCCCGACCCTCTGGAATGGATTGCCCACTGAGCTCAGGACAGCCCCCGACCTTCTTTCCTTCCGTCGCGAGCTGAAGACGTGGCTCTTCCGCCAATTAAACTGATCCGTTTGGGGGTACACTGGTATAATTTTAAATCATTTTTAATTGGGTTACTGATTTTAATTTGGTATTGTATTGTGATTTGTATTGAAGTTGTCATTTTGTAAGCCGCCTTGAGTCCCTAGGGAGAAAGGCGGCATATAAATCGCAATAAATAAATAAATAAATAAATTAGCTGGATTCAAATAGCTCTGCTGTCTCTTTGCTTTACATCGTTTCTTTATCTTTATCTTATTCTATTATTGCCAACCTAATAAATGCCATCAACTAATAGATATATGTTCTACATGTTATTATTACATATATTTTATATTATTACTGCATATATTACCATTTCTAGTGCAGCTATCAGGCAGTACTCTGGGTAGAAATCAAAGGCACTCTGCAGCAAAATTAACAGGATAGGGAGAGATATTTTCTAAATAAATGAAATATATTACTATCTAAAAGGGACGTGGGGATATTTAAATCTATAACCTAAAATTATCTATATAACTACTTATAATTAAATTTATAATCTGTACTCACCATAGGTCCATAATTTCAATATTTTTTTTCCTGATGCTTTATATTATTAATGAATTTTAAAAAGAAGCACTCTCTTCTTCAGCATAAGAACAGATCATCTATACTTACCAAAGTCTTTCCAGACATCCTGAATTAGTGTCCAATTACTCTATGACAGTTTTAAGAAAAATATATCTGAAAACAGTTCTCTGGTACATTTTTGGCCAAAGTAAAAGCAGTGAGAGTTGACCCCAGAAAGCTGAAAAATGTCAGATTCATCCACTTGAGGTTCTTTGGTGCTCTTTGAGCTTGGTTGTTATTTTCTTGCAGATATTTCAATAACCGAACTAGGTAACATCATATGATTCATTTAATTTTCTGGTTTCCATGCCCCAAACTAGAAGGGCAACTTTATGATCAAATGAATAAACCTGAGAGATAACACCCATATGACAAAACTACACGTTCATTATCACTGACAATTAGGAGTTCTGTGTAAGTTCATATCCATTGTTTCAATGGGATCAGATGAAATATTTCAAGACTTACCTTTTGTGATATGGAATAAATGATATGTCAGGGTTTTTTTCAGAGAAGTGCAAAGATATTTCTTTATGTGCATCTCATCTTTTACGATACTGGTATATATAACTAAGATTTATATCATTTGTTTACATTTTAAAATATCATGCTAAAGCTTATAACCCCACTACTTTAATAGTAATAGGTTAATATGGAAAAAATATTATTGTGGTGTAATTTAGGAAATAAAAAGTAAAATGCATGTATAATACTGAACAGAGGTTTGGGAGCAAAATTGCTTACAGCTTATGGCATTTTAAGAAGGCCACACTTTTTTTTTCCTATATAGTCATTGTGACAAGACATAATAATGGCATTTGCATGATCATTTCACATTTATTTTCCTGGCGGTATAATTAGATTATTATCTGTAAAAACAAAGGTCATTCATATTCTTGTAAAACACTCACACTAACAATAATAGATGAATAAAATGTAATTTACATGTATGCTATTCGGAAGAACATACACCTGTTGGAATAGCAATGTATTCTTAAAATGAGTATAAAGAATTTGTTTTATGCTTAATGCTAATTAAGTTTGATTTATGTCTACTTTTCATTTTTCTAAGCTTGAGTTCATCCCAATACTACATATGTTTGCAACATTACATAGTTATTTTTGTTTATCTTTATAAAGCATTTTACACATTTTCAAGCCATTTTCCTTAAAATCTATACTTTTTTATTACTTTCATTAATAAGTCCCTTTTTAGACACAATAGAGGGACTGGAAAAGTGTGTTATTTGGAAAGATAAATCCATTGGAATTGGCACATTGGTTTATATTTTAATAGAGAGTTACCCAATTTCCATATCCTACACCTAACTTCATGCTTAGTTATACCTATTGGTTAATTTAGTTGAGTGGTGCCTATATAACTGTAAGTCGCTTTCTAGGTTTTTTGCCAATATTTTCTATCATTGTTCTACAAACTTTCCTAAAATAAAAGTCCCAATATAAATAACATAAATAATATGTTAACTTTTTACTTTGTTTTTTATATTATATTCTTTAAAATATATACATTGGTTAATATACTTAATTTATAAACTGATTCTACGGTATCAAAAGCATGATTTATTTCAAATGCAAACTTATAATTTGGTAATTATGTAGTCAGAGACTGAAGTGGGAATGCAGTCATGTCAAATAGATATGAGCAATTTTATCCATTATGTAGAATTATTTTTACATAGTGCCTAAAGCAATTCAAATGATCACTATTCCAACAACAAATATGTAGGGTCCCCCACCCAATATACACAACAACCAAGCCTTTGAAGGTACAGCTCTCCAAGATTAATTTGCCATTTATCTGCAAACAAACTAGGTGAAAAATCAATGCTTAGTAATGGCTCATGACTATTTAAAATATTGCACAATAGCTTTAGAGCAAGAAAAAAAATTGCAAAACATTTGTGGTGCAAGGGAGGGGGAACACCATTATATTGTAGAGAGCAGTAGTGTAATGGCTTGAATTTAACATAGCCCAATTAAGCAGTAAAGAGCATTTGCCAAGATTTGAGAAATTCATCAATTTCACAGGAAATTAAGGCTGATCTTTTTTTGCCACTGGTTAACCACATGGCAAGGATCCCAAATGACTTTGAGCCCTGAAGAGGTAATTGAGAGCTGTGAGTAGATGCAGAGATTTCTTCCCTCCACTGAATTTTATGCTTATACACTAACTACTCTGCTTAGACAAAATCCCTCTGGGATTATTTCAGCTAACTGGAATACTCTGCAGAATTGAATAGTATGTAGTCAAGAAATAGCACAAGAAAACAAAAGATTTATATAGGATTTTAAAAGTTCTGGTCACTCCCAGTGTAGTGGAATTATTACTTACAAAGCGCGCGCACACACACACAAACCCTGCCTATTCATGTCATCCTTTATTTCTAGTTCCATATCAGGTATGATTTTGAAATGGCTGATGGGCATGCCCTGTTCTGCCTACTGGGTTCATCCTTCTCTCAAACACAGTTGTATATTGTTAATGTTTGTGACCTGATCCACTGAGACTGTGTTGGACTAGAGCTGTAGACCTTACTTTCTACCACAATGTGAAGGGAAAAAAAACCCCCATGCACTTGGTTGTTTTAGTCCTGCATCTGTGCAGCATACCAAAAGTGTCTGGAAGTAATATCAGATTTAACAGATGCTCCTAAAGGTAGAAGACTATACATCCAGTGTCAGAACGGGTGGCTGAAGTGGCCCCAACAGTGTGAATGTTTCTTTAGCTGCTCTACAGGATCTGACTGCGTAAATAAATCCTTTTGTATCATATAGCCAGACAATTATAGAAAGAATGGAAAAATGTACCTTAGTGAAGAAAGGGTCCTTTCAAATGAACAACTGAAAGCACCGTCCATTTTTGATGTACAGCCTATCCAGGCTGGAGCTTTAGTAGTCCTTTTTGTCCCTACCAGAGGCAAAGAAAAGGAGCAAATTCAGTTGATTGTAATCAAACTTTTAAGGGACAGTGACTCTTGGATGCTCTATTACTTCTTGTGTGAGAGGCTTTTAGGTTTATAATTGTTGTAAAAGAATATACTTGATTTGTACAGTGCAAAATCACTGTTTGGGATTGGAATATCTGGGTGAGTCAGAAGCCTCTTTTCCCTCTTGCACAATGATCCCTTCTCCATTGATCATAGATGTAGAAACTGCTAATGCCAGGAGGAATACAATAATGTTCTTGCGTAAGTGGAACCATTTCTCTCCAAGGAAGGGATATAGAAAAAGTGATGCTTGGTTAGCAGTGGACCTCTCAGTGCAACAGAAAAACTTCTGTATTAAAGAAAGTCCCCTCTACTGTTCTGGAAGAAGTGTGATGTGATGCAAGACTTTAAATTGTTTTCTTTTAAACTATCCTTAAGTTCCTTTCTTGACTAGGTGTGAGGTGCTTAACTAGGTGCTATAAATGGAGGGTGCTATATTGGGTGAACAGCCCAACCTAATCTAACAGAGAGGGAGAAAAATCTAGCTCTATGGAATTTACTGGGGTTAAACTCGGTTTGCTCCTCAAAACAACAGTTATATTGAGACTCCCATAACAAACAGAACAGCAGTCCAACAAAATGAGCATTGATGAGGAATAGAAAAATGTTGGGAATGGATAAGATTCCTTAATTCCACCCAATATTATAGGCCAGAGTTGGTCAACAATTCTCTTTATTTTTTAATCCCATTCTGTGAAAGAGGAAAAATCCTTGGAAGTGATAACTGTTTCAGATTCATTTGTATTGGCTGAGATATCATATTGCTAATTGTGCTAAGTCTTTCTTTGTTTACTTCATGGATTTATAGAGCTGCCTAACTTAATGTGATGCTAGGTGATGTACAACAAGAAGAAATAAGGGACGTTGGCTGACTAAATTGGATATGTTATGTGAACATGATCCTCATTCTGTAGAGGGAAGGGTATTGTAAAAACTGCAATGTTAGAATATGTGTGTGTGTGTGTGAGAGAGAGAGAGAGTGACTGAGAGAGAGAGAGAATGGGCAGGAATGGGCAGATCTATATGAAACAAAGTTAATATTAAAGACACAAAGATAGATCAACTATAGTATATACAAAATAACAACATTGCATTATTTAATGCATTTTTGGTCCTAGCACAATTTCAGTATATTCATGTTATACAATAAGAAGCTGAGCAATAAAGTAATCATTTCTTGAAGATTGATATAGCTGCTTACTCTAGGTCCTTGGAATGAGAAAGTCTAGAAATCAAAGTAAATATTTTCATACATATCATTCCTTTTTCTCATCTCATTACTATAGTAAAAGAACTTCATTTCTCCTTCATGTATGCTTTAATGTTTTATTTTATGCTTTTATTGTTTATGGATAATTTAAACTGTTTTAATCCTTAAGTAAAAAAAAAAGTCAAATAATGCTAAGCAAATGCCAAAAAGAGATTGTGGAAGCTAATAAATTGTCAAAGAGATTGTTTAAAATTCATGGAAAAAATGTTTTCAATCGTTTTCTTGTGGTGGTGAATAATATGCCGACATTGCTCCTGTAAGATAGCCAATGTGACCTTTTTTAATGTCACACATCAGAGAACTTTGCGTAACATTAAGACAACATGACAAGAAGCCTATAGTTTATCTAAAGCTATCCCATCCATGTTTTTTAAGAATGCAAACCTAAAAATTTACACCATCTTTTCTACACTTAGGAATTTCATTGAACACCATATTTAAAAAAATAATAATAGGTGTCTAACAACAGTATTCTGTGAAAGTTTCTCATACAGTTACTATACGTATTGTCATTTGGTTGGAAGGGAAGACAACATATGAAATAGCATGATTAGTTCAAAATGTCAGAAAAATTCTTTATGCTTCACATGAAATCTACTGGAAACTAAATTGAAACTTGATTGCTATTGACTATACCTAAAATTGGTGATTCTATAAACAGAAACAAGAATGAGCTGAAATCAAATAATAAATTCATACTTTATGTGCACATATATATTTTTCATTAGCTGGATTTGTTTATTTCTTATTTCTGGTTAGTTTCAGTTAGCCTTTCAGTGAATCCATTTGAACCCATCTCTTGCAATTAATAACCATGAATATAGATTACTATATGTTATGTCTCCAACAAATATGTTAGCCTTACTATACTATGGTTTATTTCAATTATGGTATATTGAGTAAATCACAGTGGTTAAATTTACAAATTAGATTAACCAAAAGTCATCATTTGCAAATTAGAAGAGTTAGATGCAAACAATATTCTAAATATTATTTGATCTAGGCTAGAATATGGATATGGATATGGATATGGGTGTATGTCTTTGTGTGAAAGTAAGTGTAATAATTGCATATGACTGCCCAACTTGTAGACTATGTTGTCCCGGGGTAGCTAATATAGAAATAAAAACCAGAACAGTTCAGAGGATGCACGACAATAAAAAAAGTGTGACACAACTGAGACAAGCATGCAATCATTCAGTTTCCAGTCTCTAAGGACAGGCTCATCTACCTGTTTGAGTCTTGTGGGATATATTGCTCAAGAGGGTTAATGTCTTCTGGATCTATTAGATGATGCTATTTTAGAGGTTGAGTGAGGTCAGCACATATAGTACTGGGCTAACTCAACAAGTGCTTTGACTCAGTCTAAGACAAATTCTCATATTCCTATGTATTTTCTACTTAAAGGCATTTTATTAGCAGCAGGACTACCTTGTTATATAGAGATTAAATGGTTGATGCTGTTTAATACATGTTTGGGGTGAAATAAAGATTTCTGCCAAACAAATCTTGCATTGTTATCTGTATCAAAGCTGATGTGTTTCTTGACCATTTCTTTGACAGTCTTTTTATGGGCCAAAGGAACTACTAAAAGAACTTCCTGTAGTTCTATTAAACTATGCTTCATTAGCATTCAGCACAACTGCTAATCCACAAAGGATACAAAAACTGGCAGAAAAACATGAGAAGACATGATAAAAGGAGCGTGCTGAGCGGAAAAGAAAGCTGTTTGCTAATTGAGCTAGAGAGAAAGATGACATTGCTTGGGCACGCTTCCTGTGATTTGTACCTGCTTCACACGGAAGTGGGATGCTGCACCTGATCAGTTGTCAGTAGCACGATTGTAGGGAATCAGTAGTCACAGTGTGTAGACAATTAAATAGTACTACTATTCTTTAGAAGTCTTCAGTGGGGGGGGAAAAGAGACTATTCTGTGAATTTTTCTCTCAAAGCTATATTTTTCTCCTCATCTCAGAGTTTTATTTGGCTTACAGATTCTTGTTCCTTTTCTATGCTTTACATAATATTGTTTACTCTAAAGACGAATAATGTGATGGTTATGCATCTATGTTCTCTCAAAGAGTTCACATAATATTTTCTCCTGTCCCTTTCCTGTGTGTGGATTTGGTTCACATCACACTAATTAGTTACCTGACACTGAGCATATTGGCTACTTTGACTAGCAGCACTTCAGACTTAAGAAATGGATTTTTAGTTTTTTTAAAAATGTAATTTTAAAATTATCAAAAAACATGGAAGAAGGTAAAGAATATTCATTGCAACAATTTAAAGCAGAGAGAGATATGCCATGGAAGATAGCACAATGGGAGAATGGGAGCATCACAGAGTATAAAATTACTTAATTCTCTGTTCTGATTGACCTTGGTGCTAGTCCTCTTGCTGAATATAGTGAGCAGGAAAGCAATTGGCATCCAGGACTTGGTACTGAAAGAGTGGATTAAACTGCTTTATGTTTTTCTATGGAAATGCAGGAAATAAGGAACGGACAGTCAGATAGCCAAGATAACAGCTATTAAATCAGAATTTCTATAAAGAATCTCAAGCCAAAGCCAATCTGTGAGTCTAAAGTTGAGAAGAAATAAGAGTGGTCATTGTCAGGTAAAGTCAACATGTCCAAGAAAACAATTCAGAGTCACAGATTTCAAACAGAATAATCATTGGATCTCTCTTTAATGCTATAATTCCCAGCAGTATGCTCCCACAAATTCAACAAGTGTACATCATGAATTGGACTTCCCTTTTGTTCCCAGAGAACCATGATGTTTTTTCTAAAGTTCAGTCTTTTCTTCCTCTAGTGGCAATGTCAATACTATGTTAAAGGCTACAGGTATGTGAGTAGAGAAACATCCAGAGTAAAGCACATATTCTGTTTAAATTATGTTCCACCTACCAAGCTGGGAGGAGCTGGCAGGACCAAGGTGCCATATGAAGAGGTATATTCTTCTCCCATTGTTTTCAAATCAAGATGCATGGGGAAAAAAGGTTCTATCTGTGGCTAGACACCATAGGGTCTGCCCGTTACAATGTAAAAGTTATGGGGAGTGATGAATACTGAAAAGGCTCCATCTGCAGAAGCTGCAGATGGAGGAATGAACAGAGGTATTATAAGTGAACACCATTATGGGTAAACATCTGTACTGTTGGCAATTAAAATAGGAATGAAAATACTGCATAGCATTGATTTAGAACTTCACATACTATAGTTTGAATAGGATGTGCCAAAATGTGCTTTGAATTCTAAGACAGAAATCAGGGAGTTGGGCAAATTTCCAGATGAAAAGTGTGTACCAAATAAATATGTGCAATAGAAAGAATCCTCCAGCCAATAGCATGTTTGTCAGGATGTAAGTAATTCTCTTTATTGGTGTTTTTTTTGAGGGGGGAGGGGATTTTAGCTTTAACTATCTGATATCCTTCTAGAGTTGAATGGCTTCTAAGTTTTGTAAGCAAATAAAAATAACCAAAGATGTATAGTTTGATGAAAACTTGTTCATAGACTGTGTTGAAACTATGCTGTTGTTTGCTTCTTTGCTGGGCAGCCAGACTGTAAAAAATTAATTTAAAAAATTAATTTAAATTAATTAATTTAATTATTATTATTATTATTTAAAGTACAAAGAGCAACAAAGATGATTAAGGGCCTCGAGATAAAAACATATAAAGAACAGTTGCAGGAATGTTGTATGGCCAGTCTAGAAAAAAGGACTAGGGGTGACATGATAGCAGTATTCCAGTATTTGAGTGGTTGCCACAAAGAAGAAGGGGTTAACTTATTTTCTAAAGCACCAAAAGCAAGACAAGAAGTAATGGATGGAAATTACTCAAGGAGAGAAACAACCTGGAATTAAGGAGAAACTTCCTAACAGTGAGGACAATTACCAATGGAACAGCTTACCTTCAGAAATTGTAGGTGTTTCATCACTGGAGGTTTTTAAGAAAAGCCTGGACAGTCAGCCTGTCTGAAGTGGTATAGGGTCTCTGCTTGAGCAGGGGGTTAGACTAGAACCCAACCCTGAGGTCTCTTTGCCGCAGCACAAATTGTACAGCTGGCCACATAGCTTTCAATATCTTTCTTCAAAGAAGGCCACCAAAACTGCCTCTTAAACAAGTGCAGGAATTTTACAAATCCAAAATGTCCTGCTGACTTGAGTCATGAGTGCCCTTTAATATAGTGTCTCTCAAGCTTGAGGGCATGTATAATTTGGCTCTGACCCAAGCCAGTCCATCACACATGGTGCAGTGATTCTGATGAGTAGTAAGCCATTCATCAACCTTTAGTGCTTCTTTAAGCTTCTCACACAGTTTATTTGGAATCTCAGGCTCCTTCTTCCCCTGAACTCTAGTGGTTACCGGGACTGCTAGCTACTTCAAGGGGATGATAGGTTGGACCACTTCGGCTTTAGATCTGTTTTATTGGGACAATCTAGACAAAGCATCTGCCATAAAAATTTTTCCCATAACACAGTTGAAACAATTAAAATATTAAGCCCAACGGATTTGTTTAGGGGATTTTTCAGGGCTTCCAGATTTTTATGGTCAGTCCATACCTCAAATGGGCCCTTGCCCCTTCCAGAAAATGCCACTAAGTAAGTAGAGCCCACCTCACTGCATACACCTCCTTCTCCCATATCATCCACCTCTGTTCAGTCTCAGTGAGTTTCTTAGAAGTGTATGCGCATGGCTGTAGCAACCCATGGGCATTCTTTTGCAATAACACTGCCCCCACAGACACATAGCTTGCGTCAGCCTGAATTACAAACAGAATGTCTGGGTTGGGGTGCTTCAGCATGGGTTCTGCCACGGAAATGTAGGGTTTGTGTGGCCCCGCATGAGATGCAGGTGTGGTAGATGTCGTTGAGGCCATCTTTGAAGCAGTCTTCAGGCCATGCGGCTAACCCCCCTGCCAGCTCTCGGAACTCCTGGGTGTATGTTGCCACCAACCGTCGCCCTTGGGTGATGAGTCTTTATCCAGAATTGAGCCTTCCTCTCGGCCAGTGGATCCTCAAACCATTGGTGAAGGACTGCCATAAAGACATAGTTCTGCATTTGGGGGACATTGTTATTGTGCAGGGAGACCATCCACTCAGCCACTGCACCCTCCAGAGCAATGGTTACCCATCTTATTTGGGCTTCTCCCGGTTCCAGTTCAGCTCCATATTCCTGCATGTAGTTCCAGACTTGCATCAGGAAGAACCCCAGTTGCTCAGGGTCTCCCCCATACTTAACCCCCAAGGCTGGGAACTTTGGGGCCCAGTGCCTTTGAGGAGCAGTCCCCAAAGGTGGAATGGCTTGAACAGCTTGGTCTGGAGTGAACCAGGAGCCTTGGGTCTGTGCAAGAAGTTCTTGGGCTCTTCAATTCCCCCATACTTGTTGTATCAGGAACAGGGCCTGGATCCCCTCCAGGGGAGATCTTCCCTTTGCCCCATGCCTCTCGCCCATCTGTGCCTGATGGACTTCTCATTGAAGTCCAACTCGCGCCATTCTGCCTCATCTTGAGCATGGTGTGGTCTAGTGGGGGAGCTGGCCGTAGTGTTCTGCCCCAGCTACGGGTCCCAAGAAGTGTAGCACACACACTCAGCTCCAAAAACTCGTTTTAATACAAACAGACCCCTTTCAAAATGCAGGCTTTAACCACAAATGTCCTTATCAGCCTGCTATGAATTACAGAGATTAAACGAAGTCCGACAGGGGTTGGCAATCAGCCCAGAAACCAAGTTGTAACAAAAAACTCACTCTCAAAATGCTCTGCGTAGGACCAAACGTTGTTTCCAGCAACGTTTGCTATCTGTGTGCGAACTTAAATAGGCTAAGGGAGTGGTCAATTAACCCCAAGCCTTACTCTCGTGGAGACCTCCTCCTGAGTATCCACTCCTGTCTTTTGGATGCCCTACATGCTCAAGCATTGAGAAGAGGCTTCTCTACTTCACTCTCTTCACTTGAAGGAGCCTCTGGAGGTTCTGAAGGCCCTGGCTGAGTCTCTGCCTCTGGCACCACATCCTCTTCAACCTCCTCGCTGTCCGACTCGACCGCCGGCTGCACAGGCTGCTGGCACGACACCACACCAGCCTCCTCGTCGGGATCAGCCACAATCCGCACAGGCCGCTGGCGGGCCACAACACGTAGCTTCAGTTTCCTGCAACTCACTTCCTTGGTTGAATATTGGATGCTTGGTCCCCACGGTAGACTGCGTTCTCCGGGTTGACCATTAAAGCAGAGCTAATGTCAGGGCTGCCTCTGTCCATTTCCTAGGAAAGAAAAATCTTCAACTCCATAGAATAAGAGAAAAGTACTTTTATTAGGAAGAATTCAAAGCAAGAAATTCCAGGCAAGCTCTGAGGCAAAGCGTGCGAAAACAGCAACTTGAAACAAACTGTACAGTCCAACCCCCTTGTAGCTAGGCAACCAGAGGGCTTCTGCTTACCAACACTTGAAGAACAGACCTTGGAGAGAGAAGCAAAGTTCAGGCTGTAATTGCAAAGCTGCAATGAAAAATTCTCCACTGCTCCCTCCCTCCTTTTCTGTGGCAGCAAGCAGCAGGCTAGCTGACACCGGTGCAAAAGCTCTCAGTGTGCATGCAAAGCAACATAGTAATGATAATCATAATGATACCAATAAGAGGAATACAAGAGACTATTCCAAATTCTATTACAGCATTTGTTTGCACATTTTCAGTTTAACATGTCACTAATCAGGAAAGTAACTGGCTATACAGATTCACAGCCGCATCAGTGTCTAGAATCTTTCAGAGCAACTTCACTGTGAACATTGTCTTATCAAGCATACAAGTATACCTGTACTTACTGGTTCATTGTATTAATTAACAGAAACTTTTGATTTGCATGCTGAATTTCTTCAACAGTTTTTCTGTCACTTAGTGCAATCATTTAAAACTGTGAATAAAGTAAATAGCAAACGTGTGTGTCATTAGCAGTCTGCAAACAGTGGAATTTGGTGATAATATACACTTTGGTGCTTGTAAAACTAATGGACTATGTGTTGTATGATTTACCTTACTTGTAAATATAATAGCAAATCTTTGCCAAAAGAAATGTTCACTGAATTACAAGAACATACATTGCTCCCTTATCTCCAAATATAATTTGCGCAGAATACAAATAATAACATAACAGAATTTGACAGGATCTGTACTCCCAAGGTGGCCATCCAATTGCATCTGGATAACATAAAAGCAAAACAAAAGTAAAAGTCATTTCACATTGTTCTCTGGCTGCCAATATTCAGAGGCGTAGTAGATTCTGGAACTGGTATATAGCCATCACTATTAAGTGATTAATAGCCATCTTAATAGTTATTAAGAATTCTGTGCAAAATCAAATTATGCACCAAGAAAATTTTGAATTAAGTGACCTATATAAACAATGTAAAAGAACCCAATGGCCTCATGCATCTTTATTGTGTATAATTTATTTTCTGTTGAAATGGAGAGGGCCAAGAATTATATAGCAGATTAACTGCTAGAAGTTGGGCAAATTACTATCTGGCTTTGAAATATTCACAAGAATTGTGTATGTAATTCTGCTGAAGCCTCTCACTACATCCATGAAGATTCTACAAATAGTCCTCAACAAACAACCACAATTAGGGCCAAAGGTTCCATCACTAAGTAATACAGTTATTAAGTGAATTACACTTGATTTTTGACATTTTTGCTGCAGTCATTAAGTGGATCATGGGTTCATTACACAAATCTGGCTTCCCCGTTGACTTTGCCCCTTGGGAAGGTTGCAATCATGTGATCATGGATGCTGCAACCACCGTAAATACATACTAGTTCTCACATTTTGATCACATGATCACAGGGATGCTGCAATGGTCATAAGTGTGAGGACTGGTCATGGGTAACTTTTTCAACACTTTCATAATTTTAAATGGTCATTAAACAAATGGTTTTAAGTCTAGGACTACCTGTATTATCCATTGCAGGAAGACATTAAATTATGATATTGTGATAAGACCACAATAATATTGCTTAAAACATCAAGCATGTTCTTTTAATTTAAATTTGATGTTAGATACTAAAAGTGTAAGAGTGAACCACCTTCTGACTTCCTAGCTGGCTGTGGCATCCAATCACAGTGTAAGCTTCTGTATTCCATTTTCTCAGACTGTGTATTTAGTCATCACTTTTTTCAGCAGTTGTTAAGTGAACATGACAGCTATTAAGCAAATTCATTGTTTGTTATGGGTGTTTTTGCTAGAAAGTAGGCTTAAACACCAGTTTCCAGCAGAAATGTTGTAAATTGTGGTCCTGTGATTGCAGAATGCTAAAAGCAGCGGTAAATGAGGTCTGGTTACCAAATGCCCACAATGTGACTGCGGGGAGGCCTGGCTGTCAGAACTTTGAATCACTAAGCAAGCAGTCGTAAATTAAGGACTTTCTGTATCTCATTAAAATATGTAATATAGCAAAGACCTGGTTGGGGCAGGAGGTGGGGGGTCCCCCTCGTTGAACTGTGTCCACCAGGTTTCTGCACATTCCATCGGCTGAGGGCTCAAGGTAGGGGCGGTTGGGTGGTGGTTATTATTAAAGAAGATCTGAGTCCGAGGGAGGCCACTGTTCCTCAGATAGCCGGATGTGAGTCCCTCCTTGTGAAGTGGGGTCATGGGGTTCAGATGGGGACTGCATACCTGGCTCCCTGAAACGTAGCAGCAGCCTGCCCGAGCTGCTCGATGTGATAGCTGGGTGGCAGTGGATACCCCCAGACTTATGGTCATGGGGGATTTTAACCTGCCATCTGTTGGCTTGGGAATTCATGGCTTCCATGACAGCTATGGACCAAACCCAGGTAGTTCATGGCCCGACACACACGGGGGGGACACACTCTGGACTTGATTTTTGTCTCAGGTCAGTGGCTGAATGATCTAGATATAGGGGATGTAGTCACCGAACCCTTGTCATGGTCTGATCATTCGCTTCTCCGACCAGACTTCTGTACCACTGCCCCCGCCGCAGGGAGGTGGAACCGGTTAGGTGGTTCCGCCACAGACGCCTGATGGATCCTGATGGATTCCAGAGGGAGCTTGGGCCATTTCCTGAGGTTCTGGCTCATGATTCGACCGAGGACCTGGTAGCCGCCTGGGATAGGGCAGCCGCCGGAGCCTTGGATCGCGTCGTGCCTTTGCAGCCTCTGACCCGGTGCTGATCCCGTGTGGCTCCCTGGTTCTCCGAGGAGCTCAGGGAAATGAAGCGCCAGAAAAGACACCTAGAGAGCAGTTGGAGGGCCAGCCAATCCGAATCCGACTGGACACTGGTGAGGTCTCATATTAAGACCTACCTAGTGGCGATAAAAGCGGCAAAATCTGAGTATTTTTCCACTCTTATCGCGTCATCAGATAATCGCCCAGCCACCCTGTTTAGGGTGACCCGTTCCCTACTCCATCAGGGAGCGAGGGAACACCCCTTACAGGGGAGAGCTGAGGACTTTGTACAATATCTGTATGACAAAATCACTCAGATTCGGGAAGGATTGGACTCTGGGTAGCTTCAGGCGGGGTGATGGAGGCGGGCCTTGAGAATGTCATTTGGGAGGAGTTTGACCCTGTGGCTCCCAAGGATGTGGACAGGATTCTGGGCAGGCTTAGCGTGGCCACATGTTTACTGGACCTGTGTCCCTCCTGGTTGGTACTGGCCTCCCAGGAGGCTGGCTCCAGGGGATTATCAATGCTTCTTTGAGTGAGGGTAACTTTTCCGCCGCCTTGAAGGAGGTGGTGGTGAGGCCCCTCCTTAAGAAGCCTTCCCTGGACCTGGTTGTATTAGCAAATTATCATCCTGTCTCCAACCTTCGCTTTGTGGCAAAGGTTGTTGAGAGTGTGGTGGCGCGACAGTTTCCCCGGTACCTGGAGGAAATGGTTTGTCTAGATCCATTCCAGTCGGGTTTCAGGCCTGGGCACAACACGGAAATGGCATTGGTCACATTGGTTGATGATCTCTGGAGGGCTCGGGGCAGGGGTTGTTCCTCTGTCCTGGTCCTATTAGATCTCTTGGCGGCTTTTGATACCATCGACCATGGTATCATGCTGCGCAAACTGGAGGAGTTGGGGATAGGGAGCCCCGTGCTGTGTGGTTCTCCTCCTGTGGCTCCCAGTGGTCTTCTGGGTGCACTTCAAGGTATTGGTTACCACCTTTAGAGCGCTCCATGGCTTAGGACCTGGGTATTTACGAGACCGCCTTCTGCCGCCTGTAGCCTCCCACCGACCAGTACGCTCCCACAGAGAGGGGCTCCTCAGGGTGCCGTCAGCCAAACAATGCCGGCTGGCAGCCCCCAGGGGGAGAGCCTTCTCTGTGGGGGCACCTACCCTCTGGAACAAGCTGCCCCCGGAGATACAGCGGATCCCGGATCTGCGCAGTTTCCACCGTGCCCTAAAGACCTTTCTGTTTCATCAAGCCTGGCTGACCTGACCTAACTTTTTAAAATTGTTTTAATTTTAAATTGTTAAATTATGGCTTTTAATATAGGGGTGTTTTAACTGTGGTCCAAATTAATTTAAATTGGATTTTAATATTGTTTTAAA
Source organism: Arizona elegans (assembly GCA_022577455.1). NCBI lineage: Eukaryota > Metazoa > Chordata > Lepidosauria > Squamata > Colubridae > Arizona > Arizona elegans. Next base: position 59,615,622 of record JAKOOJ010000006.1, read on the forward strand.
TTTTGTATTTTTTGTATTTTATCTGTTGGCTGTTCACCACCCCGAGTCCTTCGGGAGAAGGGCGGTATATAAATATAATAAACATAAACATAAACAACAACAAACTAGCAAGCAAGGAAAGCAACATCATTTGGATATTAGATAACTGAGAAAGCCATAGAATACTGAAAAGATGTCAATATGTGCTTCATTGATTACAGAAAAGCCTTTGATCGTTTCATTTCAATCATGTCAAGTTGTGATATGTGCTTAGAAAAATGGGAATTCTGGAATATCTCAATATCCTCATGAGAAGCCTATACATAGATAAGGAAGTGACATTACAGACAGAACATAATAAAATACAAATTTCAGATTAGCAAAGGAGTGATATAAGTTTATATTGTCCCCTTATTTATTTAACCTTAATGCAAAATATATATATGAGGGAAGCTGGACTGGGAGAAGATGGATGTGGTTTTAAAACTGGAGGTAGAAACATTAATAACAGTATTATGCTGATGATACTACTTTGATAGCTGAAAATGCAAATGATATGCAAACTCTAGTAAAAAAAAGTCCAAGAGCAGAGTGAAAAATGGGACTAAACTTCAGCACAAAGAGGTCCAAACTAATGACAGCAGGTTCAATTAGCAGCCTTAGAATTGAAAATATTGAAGAGTAGATGGTTTCTGCTTTTTAGGATCAATCACCACCAGTAAAAGAACAAGCAGGAATAGGCTCAGGCTCAACCCATCCAAGACCAAGTGGCTGTGGTTTCCGACGTCCAGATATAGTCAGTTGGTGCCATCACTGACTATTGGGGGCGAATCATTGGCCCCCACGGAGAGGGTGCACAACTTGGGCGTCCTCCTGGATTCACGGCTGTCTTTAGAAGAGCACTTGACGGCTGTGACCGGGAGGATTTTTCATCAGGTTCGCCTGATTCACCAGTTGCATCCCTTTCTGGTTCGGGACTCGTTACGCACGGTCACTCATGCCCTTGTCACCTCCCGCCTGGACTATTGCAACGCTCTCTACATGGGGCTCCCCTTGAGGAGCACCCGAAGGCTCCAACTGGTGCAGAGTGCGGCCGCGCGGGTGGTAATGGGAGCGACATGGCATTCCCATGTAACACCTCTCCTGCGCAAGCTGCACTGGCTCCCGGTGGTCTTCTGGGTGCGCTTCAAGATTTTGGTTACCACCTTTAAAGCGCTCAATGGCTTAGGACCTGGGTACTTGCAGGACCACCTACTACCACCAATAGCCTCCCACCGGCCGGTAAGCTCCCATAGAGAGGGGCTCCTCCGGGTGCCGTCGGCCAAACAATGCCGGCTGGCGGCCCCCAGGGGGAGAGCCTTCTCTGTGGGGACACCTACTATCTGGAACGAGCTCCCCCCAGAGATACGGAGGATCCCGGATCTGTGCACCTTCCGCCGCGCTTTAAAGACCTTATTATTTCACCAGGCGGGCCTGGCCTAATTTTCTCCCTCTTTTATAAAAGATTTTTAATTTTTAAATATCTTTTAGCATTTTATACATTCAATTTTAAAATTAGTTTTAAAAAGTTTGGGGTTTTAAATTTGTCGGGGCCAAAATTATTTAATTTGATTTTATTCTACTTTTAAATTTTGTATGTATGTGTTTTATTATTTGGCTGTGCACCGCCCTGAGTCCTTCGGAGTAGGGCGGTATAGAAATCAAATAAAATAAAAAAATAAAATAAAAGCAGTCAAAATAATATGCCACAAAGTAGCACTTGGTATAGCAGTCACAAAGACATGGGAAAAATTATGCAGATGTCTTGATATGATTATAGTGACAAAGGTCAAAATTGTGCAGACAATAGTTTTCCCTATGACACTCTATGGAAGCAAAAGTTGGATAGGAAGGATAGGAAGAATATTGATATTTGCAAAGATTCCTTAGAATACCATAGCCAGCCGAGAAAACAAATGAATGAGTTGTTGAAGGAATCAATCCTAGGTTCTCTTTTGAATCGTAACTGACCATACTGAAATGGCCACACTTTGGACAAATTGTGTGAAGACCTAGCTCTCTGGGAAAGTCTCTAAGGCAGAAAAAGGAAAAGGAAAGGCAGCAAGACTCAGTAGGACTCAGTTTCAGTGGCAATACATGCACTTTTGGAAGGCCTAAAGTCAATATGATCCTGTAGAAAATCTATCTGTAAAGTTGGTATAGTCACCATAATTTAATTACACATAAGACATCAATAAGCCAGCTCTTGACACAGTTAGTTCACCGAGGATATGAACAGGGCAGTATGGCAGGCCATGTATCTGTGCTATGAATGTGGACAGCAAAGGAAGATTTGTGGGAATCTGAAATCTATGTCACCCTGCCTGAAGACAATTCACACTGCAGTGGCTGGAAATGCAATGTATCCTTGTGGGAAGAAAAGATAGAAGAGCTTGTAAGAGCCTATCAAATGAAGCACCTCAAAGTGAAGAAGAGAAGCATTTTGTGGAACACGATGAGGAAGATAAGAGGAAGCATATGTCTCAGAGAAACAGTAAGCACTGAGTGTAGAGGGAAATTAGCAACAAACATAGCCCCTCAGAGGATTTAGTCATTTTCCACGTAAGACTTCTTTTCTGGAATCCTTGCAATGCATAGTAACTCTATAAGACATTTCAATATCAGACCACATTCTGTTTCTAGTTTTCTGTTATTGTGACAGTTAACTATATATTATTAATATTTGCTATTTTTCTATATATTTTCAATAAGTCAGGATTTAATTCAGATGCCAGAGTAAAGTACTTCGATATTTGCAAATTTCAAGTGATCTGTTATGATAGGTGGCCTTAAATGACCCAACCAGAAAAAAGAGTGTTATTAACTTACCTTAACAATATTTTATTTAGCTCCTAGACTATTGTTATAGTTGAAACCCACACAAAGAAATTCCAAACTGCAAAGGTTGCTATGGCAACAGCAGGGGCCTGTCAACACCTCTCCCTAATAGTGACAAATGGTACTTATTACATCAGCACTAATTTCATCCGATCCCTTTCAGATGAAGATAGTTAGTCCTCACTGATCAGATTGTGTCACTGTAATTACTGAGAACAGACCTTATTAGATGACAGCACTCTTTACCCATTGCCTCAACTCAAAAATCTAACCTAGTTTTTACTATTTTTGAGATTATTTTGCAAATGTGCTCCAGCTCTTCTTGTTCCAGCATCTTCCTATTTAAACAATAATATACAATGATTCCCACCAATTAACTTCAGAAAGTTTTAAAAACAAAAATTGATTCTAACATACACAAAGAATTGAATATAATTCCTTCATTATAAATGTTGAATCCAGTGGGTAATTAATGAAAAGGCTAGGTTATGCAATTAACACCAACTTTATTAACGGAACAATCATCAACAGAACCTTCGTAAAAGCAAGCAAACAACCCTTCTCTGACAGCTCCTTAAATAGCCGGCTGTCAGAGCTCTGAACCAATCGCGAGCAGCTATTCTCCCGCTCCTTCAGCTGCTCGCGTCTTAACCAATCCTAGAGGCCTGCAAGCAGAGCCTGTTGCTGAGGGTGTCTAACTAGACGGATCTAACAATAAAGTTGTCAAAATTAATACCAATAACCCTTCTTAAATCTGAGGAGTCGTAATTTTTTCTGTTTCTTTAAAGGGATAAAACAGTCAGGACTTCTCATGCTAAGAAAAGAACAGGCCAAATGTCATTTTGCATGTAGCCAACTATATGAATAGCTGAAATGGGCTTGCATGAAAACAGCATATAATATACTGGCTCTTGGCATGGTTTGGACACTTAATTTTAATTGAATGAGACCAACCTTGTTAATATGGTTTTAAGAAAATCCAAACTCTAGCTTTGGATTTTCCATTTTTAAAAAAATGGAGCTAAGTTTTCAAGAGCTGATTGAAATGCACCCTCTCTGCTCCCACCTCCCCACCACCATGCTGTACACTGAATTGGATTATTATCCTACATCACTGGCAGTATATTCTTGAACTTATATTTAAACATCAGCTGCAATGCTTCATGGTACTTTACTCCTGGTACATAGTATTCCAACCTAAAAAGAACCATGATTTCCTTAGATTTCTACTGAATGAACTAATGTTAAATAATATGTCAACTACAGCAAAAATCTACAGTACAGCACAATTACATTAAACAATAAATTAGATATTTCAGAGAGTTCCAGGGATAAAATCACATTTCAGTCAGCTATTATTAAATAAATCCCCTTCTCTTTATGCTATATCTTCCAAAGTATGTTGCATCGAAAATAGTTTTTCTCACTTTCAAACATCCTTCCTTAGTATTGTCAAGAGTCTTTTGTTTTTTAAACATTTTATAGCTGAACTGATATTTTGTTGCTTTTCTAAGGGGACCAAGGAAGGTGACCCAGGTGGGGGTGATATGCCTGTCTTGATTAATAGAGTTTTTCTACTTCAGCATAGTAAGCAAGATGTGACCAAACAAACTAATAATATTTATTAGTTTATTTATTAGTTCAATTTATATGCCGCCTTTCTCCGGAGACTTACTAATAGCCATTAGTAAGGAATACTGTGTGTGTGTAAGGTGAGACTAAAGCTTATAACTTGGTCCACACCTTCTCTATCTTATTAAAAAGTTGTATATGAAAATCATGATTGATCAAATCCCATTGGATGGTGGAGACTAATATCTTTGAATACATCTGTCATACTAAAAAATATGATTTTGAAAAGAGCATGAATTAATCAATGAAAGGAAAGAAAACCAATCATAACCTGATAGTATTATGAAGATACATCACATATTTTACTATCACCTATAAGCCACCTCAAAAATATCAATCTTTAGCATATTAACACGGAATGCTATTTGTGACATCGATGTCATGTAATTAGGAACAGTGATAGTGGGGGTAGGTTTATGTATGCTTGGAGCAAAGGGACAGCTTTTTGATCAGACTAATGGCTTGAAGTGGCATCAGAAAGAGTGCTGATAATCAGGTTTGAAGGCTTGAATTGATGACTGATGATTTATAAAGGGCAGTGCAATGGTATGATATCAGGGAGCTTTTAATAATGTTTGGCAAATCAGATTGCATATTTAGTTGCTTCATAGATAGCACAGATTGCACAATTACTATAGCACTACAACATTCTCTCTTCTATCTCCAGGGAGGCGTGTGTGTGTGTGTGTGTGTGTGTGTGTGTGTGTGTGTATACTAAAGAGTAGATCAAAATATAGAAGTTAAATATTTTGGTTGATAAAGAAGAGTATTGTGCTTTGGGAAGTGTTCTAGAACATCTATGAATATTCCCCACTTTTTAAAAAATATGACTTTTTTAAACTATCTGTTTCCAAGTAAGAATTACTCTCACCTTGTATTGAAGTACAACAATCACAAAGAGTATACTTACACTAAAGTAAATTCTCATGAACGTGAGAATTGATAGCAATATGCTTGTATAGTTAATGACATTGTCAGGTTGAGATCTTAGAACTATATCCTTGTAAATATTATTATTGATGTTTCTTGAATGTTTTCATTCATTTGGAGCAGACTTTTTTTAACTTGGTGTTCTACAGATGCTTCTACTCATTTTTAATAATTTTATTAACCATTACAATTAAAAAAATACAAACTAATGCAAACTAAAAAAAAGAATAAAAATAAAAAGCAGTGCAGAAGAAGAAAAGGAAAGAAAATAGAAAAAAAAAGAAGATTAAACAAAAAGAAAAGAAATATATAAAGAAATGGCTCCCTCTTTCACCACAATTTAGTATAAACAATTTAGTAACTTATTATTTTCTCTTAAAATATAACAAATTATATATTCTTCCCATGTGTCATATCTTATCAAAAAGAAAAAGAGGTCCTTAAAGCCTTATCATTCAGTTCTAGTCAGTAAAAGTCCGTTAAGGTTACCAGAGATAACAACGTATCAATAAAGGAGAATATTTGTAGCTCAGAGTTGAAATTAGGAGTTGTTCGTGCTCTCTGAGCTTTCTTATTTTCTTGCAGATGCTTCTTTATCCAAACTAGGTAACATCATCAGTGTTAGTAAGGAGTGTGTTTGCTGTCAGTTTATATTCTGGGGGCTAGCCCTGTCAGTGTTGGTGGAGGTGGTCTTAGAGATTCTATGGTTGCGCTGTTGGCTCTTTGACAGCTTCTAGATTGTGGTATTGTTAACCTTGGAGTTAATCTGCTGATCTGGGTGCTGATTGCTGGTGGAGAGGTGCTTGGATCTTTATATTCCCTTTTGTGCTGTCCTTCATAAGTTTCTTTCTCTGCCTGGTAAGCAGAGGTGGTATTCAGCCAGTTCGGACTGGTTTGGGCGAATGAATAGCGGCAATTTTAACTGGTTCATTGAACCGGTACATACCACCTCTGTCTGGCCCTGCCTCCCTGGTCACCTGTTCGACGCTCTCCCCACCCACCCTTGATGCTCGCCCCACCCACCCACTCGTTGTTCGATGCACCCGCCCGATGCTTGCCCTGCCCACTCCAGCCTTATATATGTTGCCTTTGCCATGAGGCCCAGCTTATTGCCTCATCAGTTGCCTCCATGCCTTGCCTGCTCTGCTCAGCTCACCAAAGGTGAGCATGCCACCCGCTCGCCCTTTGCCTTGGGTCGGGGCCCAGGGATGCGCCAGCTTGCTGCCCCACCTTGCCTTGAGTGTCATTGAGTTGGCCATGCCCACTCAGTCACATGACCCATCCATCAAGCCATGCCTACAGAACCGGTAGGAAAAAAATTTGAATATCACCACTGTTAGTAAGCCATTGAGGGCTCCTATTCTCTTGTCTGATGGTTTCCTAGGTAGCATCTCTTCTCACATTTATTCACATATTCCATTACACTTGTAATTAATTTCAAAAAATTATTTCAATCCATCTGGATCCTTAGTCCATTTATAATTTTCCAAAATCAATATTTTAATAAACCCTTTGCTGTTATTCCCAAAAAGATATGTTTTTAAGTCCTTAAACTTATACTCAAATTTTCTTTTATTAAAGATTCAAAGAAAGTCACCTGTTTCAGACTACAGGAAGTCCCCCTCTCAGAGAATGAAATATCTTGCAGAATATTAAAAGACGCAGAATATTATATTTCTCCAAAGCAGAAATGGAGAAACGTGTTCTTAAAGGCAGAAAGCTCCAATCTTCCTGCCAGAGGAAAACAGCCTCAAGAAGAAGAGACTGATCTTTTGGAATGGATATTTGGTATCCATTCAGAAAGACTAGGCCAGTGATGGCTAATCTTTTTGCCATTGCATGCCAGGATGGAGGGGGGCTGGGGGTGTACATGCACGCATGCCCACACCCATAATTCTATGCATCCCGCCCTGTGCATGCATGCACAACCCCCCCCCCCGCTTCCCCCTCACTCCTGGCATGTGATGGCCCAGTAAGCCCATTTTTCTCTCTCATCTGGCTCCAGAGCCTTTCTACGAATCTGGGGAGGGCAAAAAGGGCCTTCCCTACCCCTCAGAGGCCAGAAACAGCCCGTTTGCCAACTTCCGGTGGGACCAGAAGGCCTGTTTTTTGCTGTCCCCAGCCTCCAGAGCCTCTCTAGGAACCCCCCTGAAGGCCCTCTGGAGGCTAAAAATGGCTCATTCTATTCTAATTGCCTTTAGCCACAAGCTCCCACAAAAGGCTGGAGCTGACGGGATTAAGAATTTACATTCTCCCACCCAAATTCTAAGGAAAAGGACATGACCTTTAAGACATAATAGTAATAGTATAATAATAATAATAATAATAATAATAATAATAATAATAATAATAAACCATTAAGACACCAAAAGACATAAGGCTCACTACAGTGCACAACCCCCTGGAGCATCTCAAACACAAAACTCCAGAACCCTATAAAGATCCATCAACTCACTCAGTCACTTTGTCAGCTACCCCAGAAACATGCTGTTGCCACTGAAGTTTCTGGAAACCAACTAAACAGAGACCTTTTTCCTTGTAGCCAGCCTCCATTGATATTTTTTCCCTCTCCCGGCTTGGAACCAGACTGGATTTTTCTTCCAACAAGACTTAACAAACCAAAGTGCTAATAGCTAATAAACAGTTAACAAGCAATTTCCAAAGTTGAAGTTAAGTATGTGAAGCTTGTGTCTATAAAAGTGCTGACTGTGGTCTGAACAGAAATGGTATTCCCTTGTCTCCCAGAACTGTAAAACCTCCTGAGACTGCTATCCTGCAGTCTCATAAGGAGCAACTGTATGGAGCATTTTTGAAAGATCTCAAGTGCTCTTCTTATTCAGAGAGGAATTACAAAGAGCCAATCTAATAGCCGGCTCTTCATTTTGCTGTTGTGATGTCATATCGTCACCGCTACCGGCTCGGTGGAACCAGGCGGAACCGGGCGGAACTCACCACTGTATCACACCACATAACCCACAGCCTTATGGCCTCATTTGATCCCTCTTCCTCAAATCATAGGGACAACCTTTAGAAGTTATCTGGGATATGAGTTGCAATTACATTAACTGTATTAAATTAACTTGCGCCATTTTAATTTTAATCTAAATTAAGTCTGCTTTGGTTGTGAGAAAAGAATATAAAACAGGATTGTGTAGGGTTTTTTTCTTTCCTCTATTAACACTTACTTAACTGAAACTCTAAAAATATCCTGACTAGCTAGTTGTTTTGTATTACAGTTTCCTAATTCAGTGACCAATCAATCACGCTGAGTTATTTTCTTTCATGGTTCCTGTTTACATTATGCTATTAATACAGCTGAAGTTTTATTTCCACAACTGCCTGCCTAATAACAATTATGTTCAAAGTCAAAGCTCCGCTCATGTATAATATATTGCATATTTTATTTCGCTTGGGAAATTTGCATTATTTATCACATGCAGGGAAACATTAAGGTTGCAGATTAGCATACAGAGGATGGCTTTTTACATAAATGTTCTTAAGTGTGTAAAATATTAGGACTGGAAATGTCTCTGCTTTTTCTTTGCATATAACTCCTCACTTCCATGAATATATTTTAAATGCTGCATCTGTCACTGAATTACCAGATTCTAGCGTCTTTTGACAATTATAAAAATCCAATGTTTGCTGTAGCTATTTTTTTCAACTGAATTCCTATAATTAATGTGGTGGGATTGCAATGAAAACCTCACCTCAATCTATGTTTATTTGGCACACCATATCATTACATTTTTTAATGCATACTAGACCTTCTTCCAAAATTGGGTAATGCCATGCCTCAGGGTAGAAACCCAGAGCCCTGTAACCAAATGACTACCAGTAATCATGATCGCAGCAGTAGTATATGATGCAGTTTCATTGTTTGGATTACATGAGTATGATAATTCCCCTATGGCTAATGCTGTTACCATTGCAACCTTTCTTCTTAAGTTTCAAAGTTTCACAATCCAAAATCAATGGTGAAGACCATGCAGATTAAAACTTTCAAAATACAGCATTTTCTGGAAAAAAAAAAGGTAATTCCCAGATTGGACAAAATAGTCTAAAGTTCCCTTCCTCCTTCAGTTCCTGGTCTAAAATTATCTATCTGCCTAACAGTTTTAGAATCTCTAGCACAGCAATAAATATTGAGTGTCTAGAAATTCAGTCTCAGATTCACTAATATCGGAAACTATAAGAGTCTGAATTGCATCCAGAATAACTCTACTAAATAGATAAATAAATATTATTTCTTTTGCAAAATCGAATCTGGGTCTGTCACTGGATTCGATCATGCAACATTATCGTGGGACATGAATATTTCTGTGGCCAATATTTGGGTTGCCCAGGAGAAGAACAGAGGCTATTGGTCCTTCTTGTTTCACTCATTGCTTGCTTATTTTTAGAGTGCAGAACTAGGCTTCAAAAGTGAGCATTGGGGTCCTACATGCTTATGGACCTTGGCAAGCCTCCAAACCCTCATGCTGACCATGAAATGTAATAAAATTTTCTGAAGTGGAGTTCTTTGCATGTTTTTAACAGATAATAAACCACAGAGAAAGTTAGTAGAGATGATAGAAGGTATCAGTATGCATTGTGGTGAAATAGTTGTAAAAGAGTTATAATTGAGTTTTGATGTAATAGCTCGTACTTTTGGTTTATGAGAATATGGAGTGGGATTGTCTTCTAAAAAATTTGGAAGCACTTTTTTGATTAATTTATAATATATAATACAAAAGTACAAAAGAAAATAGTAGGAAAATAGGGAAGGAAAAAAGGAAAGAAAAAGTGTGGGGCAAGAGGAAAAAAGAAAGAAAAGACATTGACTTCCAACTCCTTTTGGTGCAGTAGAATCAGATAGTAACATCAAATCTCAACTTTTTACTTTTATATAATAATATTATAAGCTAGTCATTTCTATAACAACAAACCTATTAATCGGTAAAACCCCAAATCAAATAATACTCTGGTTTCTTTTCAGATTATATAAGTCTTTCACCTTTTAAAAAATTTGAAAGCATTGTGCAAACAATAAAATATTGAAAATAGGGCATGTGAGAATGAATTCTTGTATGTTTTTCACAGCAACACTTTCCAATATCAACTGCCGGAAAGTAACTGATGGATCACTCTTGCTTTGGAAAGAGAATCACAATAACAAGATGTTTACCTAGAGAAAATCAGAGAATAAAAAGAAATAGTCATATGCAAACTAGATATTTCTTTTCTTTAATTGGATTTTTATTGCACTCAGTAAAAGCAGTACTTTTTTGTAGACTGAAGATCTTTTGTTTCAAGTTTAGTGTTTTTTACATTAAACCTATGCAGTCAGAGTTCAGAAAAATGTTTTCCAGAGGTAAGAAGGCAGAGAATTATAATCATGCTCTCCTATCAAATTGGATATTCTATTTGCTGCTCCTGCTCTTTGGAGCAGTATGTACGTATGTATGTATTGGTGTAAATATGTTTATGTTGTCATGGCAACAACTCTATTATTTACCAATGTACTGTTGGCTTTAAAGAATTTATGTTACTTGCTAGTTTGATAATCTTTTAATGAGACACAAGTGATATTTAAAGGTTAGTTTTCTTATTTTTTTTAATGTCACAGAAAGTGGAGTGAAACTTTTTTTTTTAAATAAATCAGTCCCTAGTTTATCTTACTTGTTTTATTATTTGAATGGAAGTGAACAAATCCAAGAAATAAATGTTTGAAATTAATCTGAATAACAACCATTATATCTAAAGTGTTCCCATAGATTTCAGTCAAGTTACTGCTATTGGTTACAATAATGTATGCATGGTATTAATTATGAGGTTGAAGCAGAATGAGATTGATTACCAGGCCTAAGCAGGCGGTAGTGGTTGTTGCCTATCAAAAGACACAATGGTCTTCATTTCATAACAGGAAGCATAGTTTTAATATTTTTGCATGTCAATATACAAAACAATATACAAATGAATATGTGCTGCTAATATTAATGTGTAAGAAAAAGAAGAGCATGAATTCGGCCCACGAATTTATCTAAACTGCATCAGAAATCACTGATAAATGTCTTGAAAGAACTTAATTGAATCCATCAGGCAACTTTCACAGTTTAATAACAGCATTTCTTAAATCTGGTACATAAAATTTAGCATCATTCTTTGTTGTGGTAATAAGAAAAGCATCTGTTAGATTGATGTGAAGAAGTTTGAATAATCTCTATTTGCAATATGCACTTGGTTGGCAGTTTTAATGAATAGACTGCAAAATTGGCTGTTTTGAACATGAAGATAAGGAGCTGAAGAATGAAAGCTTGCGATCTAAGAGAAACATATCTTCATATAACTGTATGGATATTAAACCTTGTTTATAAATATTTTAATTTCTTCTTCGATGTTCATCTATTTTTTTATTTAAAGTAGTCAGTTCTATTTTGCACTGCTTTAAGTATGAATTGATGCTGCTATTTTATATATGGGCACAGTTTATTTGTCTTAGTTATTTCTTGTATTGTTTGATTAAAAATAAATTGTTACCACAATATCAGCCAACTTTCTTAAAAGGAGATTATAAATACTTAACCAAGTAATACCAATATCAACCCACAACTACATCTGATAGCTTTATTCATTTGTGTACTATTTTATACTTAAGAAATTTATAAGGACACCAACTCATAATTTATGACTCTGTTCAGAGTCCATCCATTAAAAAAAATCAAACATAAGCAAAATCAAGCAAAAGTAATACAAAACCGAAATTACCAAGCATACTCATTCACATGGCTGAGCTTATACATAACAAATTCTCACTCTCCCAGCAATTATTATCCTGGTCTAATGCACAGGGGAAAAGTGAGGCTTTCAGAGCTTTTCAAAAGATTAATAGGGTGGGGTCTGCCCAAATTCTTGGGAGAGTTCGTTCCAAGCAGCAGGTGTAGCAACAGAGAAGTCATATCTCCTGGATTGTGGGTAAGGACTTGTATTGGATGTCCTCCTAAGAGAAGATAGCATCACAACAAAGATCAAGTGAGTTCTGGCCAACAAAATTGTCTCTGGAGAAAGAGAGATTGAGAGATTGTTTACTGGCGTTCTGGACAGCTGCTCCTCACAAAAAGACTACAGGAATTGAGTTTCTTATGGTTGATCATGGATTGATTGGCTTGGGAGATGAATTACCATTGCACTAAAAACTGTTGTGCAACCTTTATGGACACATGACCCACAAAAGCCTCACTTTCTTAAACACTTTCAGATATAATTTACAATTTAAGAGATATCTTCCAACCATCAAAAAAGAGTAGGCTTCCGGTTTGCTGTTTGTCCCCGCTGGACGCTCCTTTGGGATCGTCGCACCCACTGCCTGTAAAGAGCCGCCTTTATAGCGGAATGGCAGCTCAAAAAAACTCCGTTTCCATGAGGAAACGGAGATAGAGCAGGCTGGGATGGGTTGAGTCCTCTGCCTAATCCCAAAAGTTTTTTTTTTACTTTTGGGACGGAGAGGAAGAGACTCCCCGTATCCCCAGCCGATGCTCCGGGCTCTGGGAGATCTCTGCTACATGCAGAGCTAGGTGGCAAAAGCAAGCCTGTAAACTTGTTAAACTAATTAAAGAAGACGTGAGCTGGATCGCTGACCCTGAGGCGCAAGTATTTTTTTTTTCTTACTTTAGAAAAGTTACTGAAGTTGTTTAAGAAGTGAAAGGAAAAAAGATTTTTAAAATGGCGATTGCTGAGGCTTGAGGCTGAAAAGGGAAAGTCCTTCCGTTTTCTATTACAAAGTAGCGGAATGAATACTTCTGGTCATAATTGAGGCAAAACCTCACTCTCACTCTTGCTTTTTTTTTCTTTTTTTTTTCCTGGGGATCTGATATTGATCTTGGTTGGAAACAAGCCCTTTTTTTTCTCTCTCTTTTCCACTAAATCTTGTCTGTATGGGAAATGGCATCGGGACTCACACAGCTAGACAAACGGGGGGGGGGAATTTCCCCCATTAATAAATTACACCAACAAGTTGTAACTCTCCAGTGTCAGAAACCTGATTTTAATATAATAGAATTTCTTCTTGAAGAGATTGTAAGAAGGGATGAGATTGTGAACCAGCAACTCGAAAAATTTAAGCAGGAAATTAAAGAAATTGGTGAATTGGTGAAATCAAAGTTTGACTTTTTGAATCGAAAGATTTTAAATACAGCTAATGGTTTATCAGATTTTCTGATTCGGGTGGATGCAAAGACTAAATTATTAGAGTCTAAAATGAAGGAAACTGAGGAGAATTTGGATGACAAGATTCAAAAAATTAAAAAGGATTTGGTAAACATTCAGGATAATAGCTCAGAAGACAAACCTAAAATGGAGGTTGACCAAAAGACTGGTAATGAAGAAAATGTGCAACAGAGGATTGAAAGAGAAGTTTTAATGATTCAATATAATTTTACAGAATATGCAATTAGACTGAGAGGTCTGCAGGAAAATAATAGAGATGACTTAAGGAAAATATCTTCTGAAATTCTGGCTGGGATTTTAAAGGTTCAACCTGATGAAGTGTTTTGCAGGATTGACAGAATTTATAGAATAAACTCCTGGTTGGCAAAGCAAAGGCAATTGCCTAGAGATGTGGTGATCTATTTTACAGATAAAGAAATTAGGAATAATATTGTGCAGAACTCTTTTTATTCTACTTTGCAATTTCATGGAAGAAAGATTTGGATTTTTAAGGAGCTCTCGACTAAGATGCTAATGGAGAGGAAGAAATTTGGCTTTCTAGTGACTGAGTTAAAAAAAAGAAATATCCTATTTAGGTGGGATGCCCCAGTTGGTTTAATATTGAGACACCAAGGAGTAAGATATCAACTGAACACTGTTGAAAAAGCAGAAGAATTTTATCAAAAAATTTTAAAAATGAACTTAACATCTTTAGGCACAATACAGGATAAGCAAAAGGAGTTGGAAACAAAAGGAAAACATCAAATTACAGAGGCTGTGGTGGATAAATTGTCTTTGGACTCCCTGGATACCCCAGCTGGACTGTCTATAAATAAGAGAGCAGTGTCATCCGACTCCAATGTGATGAACCATCAAGTCACAGACAAGTGCGCAAATCAACCAGTTGATATACAAGTGATGGAGAAGAAAGATGAGATGACAAAACTAACCCAACAAGATCAACTCATAAAGCAGAATGAAAATTGATCAGCTGACACACAATTGGTAGGCACGAAACGAGGATGGAAATTCAACCCGCAAAACAAAAAGAAAAGAAATAGATCTCATAGAAACAGCAGTTTCTAAACCAAGCAACAGTGAAGCCAGGGACTTTAAAAAATGAATGAATATCTGAAAAGATAGTGGAGGCGAACAGTTGTTTAATACTATCCTGAGGATTGTGGCAGATCTCTGTAATGCCGTGATTTTGGGATGTGAAAAGAGCCTTACCTTGTTGGATTTGAATTATCTACTCTGGATTTCTTTTACTGGTAAATATATTATAATTATTTTGAGTTACAAGGCAAGAGAGTCACGCTGGGGCATGCAGAAGATCTGGATGTTACCCATTAGGATGATGGGAATCAACAATCCTGATGAATACCACAACTATAACTATATGGATATAATTATAATGTCACTCGGGTGGTTGTTTTTACTTTTATATATATACGAGGATATCTACTACTGATGGGGGCAGAAGATGATTGAAGATTTTGAACAAACTGTTGCACCAGCATGTTATTTTACCCTATTATGGGTGATGGATTTAACAATCCAGTGGAAAGACACCAAAGAAGATATTATATGGATTATAAATTTAAAGTTATTGTCTTTTTTCTTTTTACAAAATGGAATGCATATATAGATATGTGTATATCTTAGTAAAGTGGGCAGTGGATTATATTTAGAATTGTATTGCATGATTTTGTAGGAATTGAAGGGTTGAAATAGGTTAGTTTACTGATTGATTAGTCTAAGAAAAAGGATCTTTAAGTCATATATTTAGGGGAGTGGAGGAATTGGATAGAACTGAATAAATGTTAAATTTGGATGTAGGGAGAAGGCCGCTTTAAAATGTTATATTAATATATATAAAAGATTAAATGTTCAATTGTAATAATACACTATAAGTTTAGGGGAGGAGAAAAAGGGCAGATTATTGTAAAAATGGGAGTTATAAGAATAATATGCTAAGGGTCAGTATTCTGAGGAGGGAGTAAGGGAAAGGAAAGATATTATGTATGTAATTAGTTATGAAATAGCCTATTGTGAAGAAGTCACGGGGGGGGATGGGTGGTGAGGGGGGGTTAGGGAAGAGGGGGGGAAAAGGGGGAAAAACTTGTATTTGAAAACTTTTTCAATAAAAAAAAAGAGTAAAGACACTCAGAGAATCACCTTCTTTTTGGAATTAAGAAAAAAAGCAAAAAGCTTAAGAAGATTATGATTTAAGAAAGTTTTAAATCGATAAAGGGCACAGTAATTTTAGAAAACCAAAGAATATTTTTTGTCTTTGAGAAAAATATCTTGGGAAAAAAACTGCTTCAATCATTCTCTTGCCAGATTCTTCAAATATTTTCTGCAATAAATCTGGGGTGATGTGCTTATCTGTAAATTGTTCTAATGAAACTCTTCCTTTCTCCCATGTGATAGCGGGAGGATCCAAGAATGGGTTCTATGATGTCCTTTCTGCCCAGAGACTGAATGAAAATTTGAAGCCACGCCCAAATGCCTCTCTTTCTCTCTGGCACCAGTTTCAACTCAGTCTTGCCCTAGAGTGACATCTTTGGACAGTTCAGACATCTAAAATAACCATTCTTGGGCCTGATACAGGTTTCTTTCTTCTTTTGCCTAAAAGCTGACTTTGACAGCTTGTGGAAGCAGCAGGAGCTCTCACCCTGTGTTCCTGCCGCCGGAGATTAGCTCCCTGCTAATTGGTCACACTGGCCAATCCAAGTGCTCTGGCAATGCCGCCGACCTGAAGACTCCTCAAAGGAGACCTGTGGGAACGTGCTGGCTAGTCCAGTCTGCCTGGCACAACCGCCAACCCATGAGAGTGCTAAAATAGCACTATCATTGTCGCTGCAGTTATCAGAGCTGCTTGAGCTGGCAATTTAAAAGGCAAGCCACTTGGTGTTGCCCCGGCTGTTCCAGAGTCAGCCTTTGACAGCGTGGCTTGCACAGAGGCTGTGGATGCCTTTGGTCAGCTTGGGGAGTGTGTGCTGGCCAGTCAGGTGCCAGCAAAACTGCTACCACCCCCTTTGTGCCATTGTCAGCCAGGCAGACCTCCTCCTGAGCTTTGCCTTCTTTCTGGGCTCCCCTGTCAAAGCTGAGCTGTCAAAATGGCGGACAGCTCCTTTGATGACAGGAATGGAGCTAACAGTCACTCCCCAGCTGTGCTGGAGCATGCCAGCAAGGAATCTGCTAAATCCAGATCAGCTTCAAAGAGAGCAGCTGCCAAAATTATGATTAAGGCTCTCAGGTCTCAGAAATTCAACCGCAGAGGAGAGGGATGCTAAGAGGTGCCTAAAAGCCCTTGAAAAACAATTATCAAGGGCTGCAAAGAAGTATGGAAAGCTGCCAGCTTCTCCCTTGACAGCTCCAAGCACTTCGCATACTTGCTCTGCCACAAGATGCAATTCTGCTGGTGGAACCACTAGAGGGAGCAGGAGAGTTATCTCCTTATGGCTCCATACAGCTTGACAGCAGAGAAAAAGATTTGGATCCTTTTGCTCGCATAGCAACGGGAGGGCAGGAAAATTCTGACAGGTCAGTTCCTGTCACTACATTTATTCCCACTGCAGCAGGGTTCTGCCCAGTGGACAGTCAGGGACCTGACATATCGCAGGACATGAAACCTATAATTTCTCAGGTAATTTACAAAGGTATCGCTGCAGGCTTGCAGCAAACCTACCACCCTGACTTCTTGGCACAGGAGAGTATGTCGTATTTTCCTCCTTCTTTGCCTTCAGCCAGCAGACCTGACTATCAGGAACATCATTCCTATAGCCCTTCAGCAGGAATTCGAGACTCCCTTTGGGGTGATGATGGGCACAGAGATCTAGAATCCTCGGAGGATGAGGACATGACACCGATTCTTTGGCTTTTTCTGGACTCTTCCCTCCAACCCTTTTTAAGCCTTTACTTCACAAGGCTAAATCCACTACCAAATTGGGAACGCTGGCAATATAGTTGGAGGCTCCTCAAGACCCTGCTGAAGGACTCTTTTATGAGCCTAAGTCAGCACAGGAGAAGATCCCTACACCAAAACTGTTTTTGGAGATTATCCCAAAACAATGGGATCACCTTGGAGCCTTTCCCATCCTGACAGGCAATGACAGGCATTTTTACAATGCTGGTCTGGATTTGACTGAGCTTTTACAGCTGCCTGTGGTGGATGAGCCTGTGGTGAACCTCGCCTCCTCATCCTCTATTGTGGCTGGGGATTTGGCTGACAACCTAAGAGCTGAGGACAAGAAGGCAGAACTTGTCCTCTATAAGACCTACCAAGCTGCAACATGGGCAGTGAAGGCGGCCACAGCCGCATCCTTTTTTAACCACACTTCCTTGCTCTGGCTCAGCCAGTTGCAAGCGAAGTTGCAAGCACAGGAAGAGCACTTACACCAAGATATTAACAAATTGGTGGCCGCCACCCAATTTTCCAAATTGGCGGCCACCCAATTTTGGGCCACAGAGACAGGATCGTCAACTGGAGATATCCAGCTTTTGTGACAGTATCTGGCTTTTGTGACTGTAGGCAGGGCTTTCAGTCCTGTCGGCCCTTTCAAGGAGGAGAAAGCTGTCCATTCCATAGGCCTAAGTGACTGTCAGGCCAATCCTCCCATTGGGGACAGATTGTCAGTCTTTGCCCCCCAATGGGAGGAAAGAACGACAGACAATTCGGTGCTCAATACGGTGAGGTTAGGCCTCTCTCTGGCGTTCCTCTTCACACCCCTGAATCACTTTGTCCAGTGCTCTGTCTTCAGCAACATCGAAAAACGGGCTGTAATGGAAATGGCCATCCAACACTTGTTGGATATTCAGGCCATAGAGCCGGTCCCGCAGGACCAAAGGAGACAGGGATTTTATTCCATCCTGTTCACAGTTCCAAAGCCATTGTGGGGAGTGGGGGGAAGCAATTCTGGATCTAAAACTTCTGAACACCCATTTGGTTTACAGGAAATTCAAGATGTGCTCCCTGAAGTCCATCTTGGAGAGCATACGGGTGGGTGATTTCCTGGCCAAGGTTCACCATCACTGCTATATCACATCCCTATAACACATATCTAAAAGCAAATCCATAAAACATCAAGTTTTCAATCCTTGTGTCAGCAAAAACTCCATAAAGGGTTGCCAGAACTTTGTGGGGGGGGGGGACCCCAAAACTTAAAACTTGATCAAATAAACCAACTTGATATTCCATTTTACTTCTAAAAATCTTAATCTTTTAATCAAATATTGTTTTAAGATTTGATATATCTTCAATTTTTTTATCCTATTAAACAGACTTCCTCAATGTTTTAGATCGCCTCTTTTGCAGATCCAATAAGAAGACATTTTCTAGATATTCTCTGAATTTTTACATTGTATATCTCCTTTAATTTGTAAAACTTCAGCCAGTTTATTTTATGTGTCCAATAATCTATCCTTTTCCAAATCATTCTCTTAATCTGTCATTTGCAGTTTCACTTTCAGTATTTTTTCTATCTTGCCAGACAAGGTTTATTCAGCATCTGTCATTCCCTCATTAACAGATATTGGACATTGTGAAATTGACTGTTTCAAAGTCACCAGCTGGCTTTCATGGTTATGCCGGACTTGAACTCATGTCTCCTGCTTTCTAGCCTGGCGTAAGTCCCAGTTAATTGATGCCAGAAGTTGGCTTGTATATTTTTTTCCTTAAAACCTTTAGTTCCCTCTAGTGTCTAATTTTAGTTTGTAAAATCATAAAGTTGATTATCTTTGTTATGAACCAAGAGAGCCAAAATCCCTGGTTCCTACAAGAAGCTATTTATTTTTTATAGTTAACTCCAAAATCTTATAGTAAAAATTAATACTCCAAATTTTGATCCTAAATTTTTATACTCCAAATATAATTGGACCTTAATCCAATTGTAATGTTTTTAAGATCAAAATCTTATTCACCTTTTTGGTGTTGTTTTTTAATTTTTTAAAAGTTCTTAAGCATGTGATTAATTTTTCTTTCACTAGCGTCAAAGCTAAATTCTACTGACAACCTTTGAAACTTGTTTTTCTGAAGGTCTCTAATAACTTTAAGATGGTTAATCAATTTTCAGAATTGATTAGAAAGCAAGGTGTTGCAAATGTAGTGTCCTGTAAAAAGCTTCACTATGGTTGAAAACAAAATGGCTAATCCCTTTATGTCCCAGTGCTCAACCTACAGAAGACAGCTGTCTGGCAGATTCTTGATGAGCAGATCCATCCAAAGCACATATGGGCTCCTATTCTCTCTTTATCCAGAGAGGTTGTGAAGAAGGGGTCTACTCATCAGTTCTTTGGTGCAGCCATTGGCTCCACTTTTGGGAAGACATTTTCAGTTTGCTATGCTTTGTGGAAGTCCCCTTGTTCTTGGCCACTGTTGAAGAATATGAATGTATGTGTGTGAGAGATTTTTGGATACTTTTGCTTTCTTCTCTTCATGAAAAGTCTTGCGTAGGGATTGATAGAGGTAAGTTAAGAAACAGATTGTGTTATAGTAATTCAGGAGTGATTAAATGAAATATATTCAGAAACTAAAACTCTTTTCCAAGATTAATAGCATAATATACCTTTCATCCATGTAGCTTTTTTATCACTTTTTGAAATACAGCACTTAGAATTTCAATACTAGGATTTTGTCATGTCACATTTCTGTTTTTAATTACAATGTTTTCTGTTATGATGTTGGAGCCTGAAGGCTTTACTTTATTGGGGGTTTTTATAGAAAGGGAATGATATTTAATCCAGTACAATTGTGATCTGTACGAAAGTACTTCTCTTTAAGATACTCCATTCCATTCCCACTTCATTTATTTTTCATTGTTAGGAAAGAAAACCTGTTTTAGGTTTTCTCTTCCTCCTCACTCTTTTTAACTTTACAGCTCTACATACTTTGGGATTTATCTGAACAAGATGGGGTGAGGCATCACCTGGGAATTAATATGCTAAGGACTGACTGTTCTATTAACATATACAGTATAAAGATTCTGTGGTATTGTTATTAATAGATTTGTGATGAATATTTACCCAATAATCAAAATTAATGATGTCAGGGATAGAAGGGATGGGTTTTCTAAAATGTTTAACTGAAAGAGTGTTAATTTAGTCTTCATATTGTTCATTGCCATTGTTTTCCCACATTAACTGCTATTTCAGTATTTTTTTAAAAAATCTGTGTTTTCCTATGATTGCTTTCTGGAATATGTAGTTAGATAAGCAGAAATTAAATAGTTCACTTGATTCAAACTATTCTATATTACTACTTGAGTAATTAGAATAGGCTATATGGAATGGTGACATGGAGGGCCAACAGAGATAGTTAAAGGAGAGGACAGTGTTCCTTAGTTCTGTTCTATACGGTTATAATAAATTTGGGAATATATTGTATATATATTGCATTGGATTGTTTTAAATCACTGCATGGGCAGTCAGATCTAATTATCTAGATCTTCAAATAAAATCAATTTAAAGTATTTTATTAATAGATAAACATTTTGCAAAGTGTTATTATAAATGACCTGTGAGAAGTGCCTATAGACCCAGAGAAGATAAATACAACAAACTGATTTTATCCTTCAAAATATCAGTTTTGTTCTGGGGATTGTTTACAAACATACTCGGCAAGCCAAATATTAGATCATATATTATATTTTTGCAGGATAGAAAACTGATTAATATCCAAGAATATTTAACTAAAAGTACTACTTATTTATCATCCTTTGTCTTTGCAAACATGGGAAGGGCGCAATACACGTAGTCCTCAATTTACGCCCGCAATGGAGCCCAAAGTTTCTGTTGTTAAATGAGAAATTTGTTGAGTGAGTTTTGCTCCCATTTTATGACTTTTCTTGCCACAGTTGTTAAGTGAATCACACTACAGTGTTAAATTAGTAATCTGGTTGTTAAGTGAATCTGGTTTCCCCATTGTCTTGGCTTGTTAGAAGATCACAAAAGTTGATCACATGACATTGGGACACAGCAATGGTCATAAATATGAACCAATTGCCAAGCATCTGAATTATGATCACATGATTATGGGGATGCTGCAAAGGTTGTAACTGTAACTAGGTGTTCTGCCAAGATTTGGCCTCTCAACGCCTGATTATTGTTGAGGTTCTTCTGAGTCAGCCCCAGATGGCTGATCGTCTGCCAACTTTTGAGGCTGGCAGTTTCATGGATCCATTCATTGGGTCTAGCTCTTCAGGTTAAATCTCTAACTGTCATGGCCCAGGACACAAATTTTGACTCTGGAGAAGCTGGTCCAGTTGAACCCATAGAATGAACCCATAGAGACACTAATCCAGGAATTACCTGAGATTGACCAAACACAGGCACCAGCAGAACACTTGGAGCAGTCAAATGATGGGACAGGGCTGATAAGGACTGATGAGTAAAGCTGAGAGCAGAACAAAGATGCTTAATGTGAGTCCTTGCCAAGGAAGGGAGTAACTATCTTAACTGAAGATAGCTGTCTCCAGCCTGATTTATGATGGATCTCTGACCCATGTTTCCCATAATCTGACCCATAATCTCCATTGGAAACAATTGTCTGCTCTCTTGCTCTGGTGTGTGTTTTTTTTGTAAATTCTGCTTGTGTAAAAATCCTGAAACTCTGGCCTTTGGACTGACAAAACCTGATTTGTCTATCTGAACTTCCAATGCAATTTTTTATTTCTCTTGTTGATGAACTTCAAAATGACTTGGTTTATCTCCAAATTCTTTTAATTTTGGAAATAATTCTTTTTCTGTCTTTTTTGTGGTGACTTGTGAACATAAGTATTCTGTATTTGTTGTTCTAATTCACAAAGGTAAGTTATTACCTATACCCCAAGGGTGTACAACCTTTTGACTTGCTTGGGTTGCATTGAGTGAAGAGGAATTTTCTTGGGACTCATA
This sequence comes from Arizona elegans, assembly GCA_022577455.1. Taxonomy (NCBI): domain Eukaryota; kingdom Metazoa; phylum Chordata; class Lepidosauria; order Squamata; family Colubridae; genus Arizona; species Arizona elegans. The sequence continues at coordinate 59,638,119 of JAKOOJ010000006.1, forward strand.
TAAAATATATAATATACAATAGCTGATATATATATAAATCACATAATAATATTAAAAGTTTACAAACTTGTGGGGGCACATAACTGTATGTTGGACATGCCTGGTCTATACTTTATATTTTATAGTAATCTTTTTGCCACAACATTCTCAGAAGGTCTTTGCTTACATTTTCCTGTACAGTTATGATATTTTGCCTATTCCATAGGATATTATCTGCCACAGGGAGTCCTGCTTTAATTGCTCTTTTTCTGTTCTTCCTTTTGAATTCCTTTTGAATTTTTCTATTTGTATTTTTGTAGTTTGCATTTGCTTTTATTTTTTTCATTTATATACTTATAAATGACTTGCAGAAGTTGAAAAATATATGACATAGCATCAAATAAGGCTTATTTATGCTTGCACATGATATCAATGGAGAAGCAATGACAGCCAAAATTTCTAATTATCATATTGGTTGTACAAAAGTGGCAACAATTCTAGAGTTTCCAACTCCTAGTTGTTTAGTAGATAACACATGGTTGCCATATGGGAGAAATCTGAAGAATTTATAGCGGGAAGATTATCTCTGACCTCCAAAAGTGGCATATAGAACATTTGAAAGCACATGTTCTACTTTCTTAATTTCAAAACCTGAGCAACTACATGAACACTTTTGATAAGGAATACCATTTCATCTCCACAGTTCCATTGAGGGGAGAACATCCAGATGTGCCAATATAAAACCCTTCCCGTGGACAAGACTAATTTATTTTTATTTTATTTATTTATTTGTCAAGCATATATAAGATAACAGGTAAAGTATAAACATAATTTGAATACATGAAAAGAGTAAGTAAAAAGGAATATTAGGACAGGGACGGTAGGCATGCTGGTGCACTTATGCACGCCCCTTACAGACCTCTTAGGAACAGTAGACAGTTTAAGGTTAAAGTTTTGGGGGTTTGGGGAAGAAACCACAGGGTCAGGTAGCACATTCCAGGCATTGACCACTCTGTTACTGAAGTCATATTTTCTGCAATAGTTTGGAGCCGTTTACTCTGAGTTTGTATCTATTATTTGCTCATGTATTGTTGTGGTTGAAGCTGAAGTAGTCATTGACAGGTAGGACATTGTGGCAGATAATTTTATGTACTACACTTAGGTCAGACCGAAGTTGGTGTAGTTCTAAGTTGTCTAACTCAAAATTTGAAGTCTGGTGGCATAAGGTATTTTATTGCGGGTAGAGAAATGGAGGACTCTTCTTGTAAAATATCTGTGGACTCTCTCAATTGTATTTATGTCTGATGTGCAGTGCAGCTTCCAGACAGATGAGCTGTATTCGAGAATTTGTTTTGTATGCTCTAGTTAATAGTACAATATTACCAGAGAAGAAGCTATGCAAGATTAGGTTAACAATTCTTAATGCCTTTTTGGCAATGTTGTTAACAGTGGGCTTTGGCACTTAGATCTTTAGAAATGAGTACTCCAAGGTCCTTGACAGAGTGAGGGTCATCTACAAGGTCATGTCCATCTAATTTGTATTTTATGTTTTGAATTTTTTTGCCAATGTGCAAGACAGAGCATTTGTTGGTTGAGATTTGTAGTTGCCATTTGTTAGACCAATCTGACACATAGTCAAGGTCTTTTTGAAGGGTAGTTACATTGTCGGTGGTGTTGAATAGTTTAACATCATCATGAAGAGAATACAGTTGCTTTTAATATGATCGCAAAGGTTATTTATGTAAAGTATGAAGAGTGTTGGACCTAAAACACTGCCTGGAGGAACACCACTATTAACAGGTACAGGATTTGATAGAGCTCTTCCTATTTTGACCACTTGTTGTCTGTTTGACAGGAAGGCAGCTATCCATTTATGTAGGAGTCCAGAAATGCCATAGGATTTTAGTTTTAGAAGTAATTTGTCGTGTACCACTGAATCAAAAGCTTTACAGAAGTCTATATTAATTAAGTGTACACATATTTGGTAATTGTAAAAAGAGGGTGTGAACTCACTGTAGCCAAGATATCCAAAGCATTGATTCTTTTTGTGAGTCAAGATCTAAAATTTTCTGCTTGGGCTCTCTCGAGATTTTGTGCAAGTCTGGTGTGAATATAAATTTGGGGGTGGGGGGAATGAACTTACAATGAGCCAGGTCAGGTCATCCATTACTTGTTTCTTCCAAGAAGACTAGTGTCTGTGCATCAGAAATCCCAAATTTGTTGAAACCTGTACTTAAACTAGCAGAGTCATAATCAAACTCAACCTGACAGACAGCCAGATTTTAGCTAGAGAAGTACATTAACAACAGAATGTGGAATATTGAGTACAGTCTCTAAAATTTAGATTACGCAACTTCTAACGCACAAATGTCCTTGGAAGTGTAACATTAAACACCACACAGCAAAACACTTAGTAGCACTTTGACTTTAAAAAGTTTAAAAATTGCTACAGGCAAATAATTGTTATCCTTACAGGTTGCAGTTATGAAAGCTATTATTGTACACTTGCCTTGGATTTGATAGGCTTATTGTTTTTTTTTTCCTGCTTCCCTTTTCTTTTGACTTGACATTTTCTCTTTAGTATATTTTAAATACCGTTGAAAATTTTACTGCTAGCTGAGGCAGATGGCACTATTTCAAACTTCTTTGCTCCTGATTAAAAGTCTGTTTAATATGAATACTTTTAAAATTATGATGATGATATCATTTTTATCAGATTGTCATTTTTGAAATCTATATAAAATGCATTGATTAGTCCTAGAATTGCCATAAGATTTATTGCTGGTTTTATTGTTACTTGTAGTTGTATATTTTGCAATACTTTGGTTATTACATTGGCAGATAGATATCAATCAATATATTAGTTAGATGATGATAAAAATAGGTCAAATCCTTCTCACTCCTTTAGTCTTTCATATAGTTTTGTTTGCTTATCAGCATCCTTTATGTGACCATACTGTCAGAACAGTAGTGGGTTTCAACTTCGGCCGCTACTGATTTGCTTGTGGGCACATGTGCACTTGTGCGTGACACTTCTGCACATGCGCAGAGACATCTGGGTGGGTAGGTGGAGCCTCCCGCCGCCACTGCTACCGGTTTGCCCGATCCGGGGCGAACCGGTAGCAACCCACCACTGTGTCAGAGTCTGTAGCTAACCAGCCAGCATACAAGTAAATAATTCAGCAGCATTCATTTATAGAAGAAATTTCTTTATATACAGTAATATAAAACATGATGCATGTATACAATACCCATGCAGCTCTTGAAGCAGTAGCAAGTACAAGGACAAGAAGTAGAAGTAGAAGCAAGGGCCAGAACTAGAAGCAAGCTTATATACACAGAACAGTTAAGCTAAGCCACACCCAGGCACCAAACTGTCTTACATGGCTCTTAGTCACCAAATAGTTCCCCATTGGCTGATTTGTTGTTATGGATATTCTAGTTTATAAATTCTTATATACTGACACTTACATAGATAGAAACATTTCCATTAGGCCACACTCATGTGCAGGTTTTGCACTTTCTTTTAAACTAACTTTTCTTTTAAATTATCTTCATTCTCACAAGTGAAGAATTCTGGGAATAGCAGACTGGAGAGTACGAGGCCAAAGGTCAAATAAACTGGAGGGCACGAGGCCAAAGGTCAAATAAACTGGAGGGCACGAGGCCAAAGGCATTAGCTTCATGGCCTTCCCATCATCTTTAATGTTTGCAGAGCTGCTTAATGGGTAGACTTTCCATATAAGAAATCTGAATTTAAACCATCTTTTTGGCAATAGTTTTTAGAAAAACTTCAGAAAGTTTATATGAATAAAATATCAGTGAATGCCCTTGGATGCTAGCACAAGCTATTTACAGAAAGGATGGGATACAAATTATGTTTAAGGAGTTCATCTTTATGCATGTTGGCTTTTCCTCATTTTCCTTCCAATTTCTTTCTTTCCTTTCCCAAAACTATTTTATTACACATATCATCATATGTGATTATGTGGATTAGTTCATATAATTAACATGTTTCTCAGCTTTGTATTCAGAGGTAACACAAATATAGAAATGTTCTGCTTTACTTAAAATAGCTTTACAGTGCCTATGCTATCTATGATGAACACTGACTTAATGTTTATTTATTAATTCTATAATAACTAGAGGTTATTTATTTTTTCCCCATTTGTTTAGAAAAAGCACTTAAATAACTGCTAATACAACAATCTTTTAAAAATTGAACTGTCAACAGTGATATCCTTAATACTTGTTAGTAAAATTTTCATTTATACTGGACAAGAGAATACCAAAACTCTGTCATATTTTAAAATCTGCACACTCTTACGTTGTTTAGGATCTAGATTTCTCATCACATCCACGGGAGCCTTGTATATTATAGATGTACAGAATGAAGATGGATTGTATAATTACCGATGTATCACTCGGCACAGATACACTGGAGAAACACGTCAGAGCAACAGTGCTAGACTTTTTGTATCAGGTATGCAATGGACATTTTCTGGAAAAAAATTATATATTAAGAATACATTCTGTGTACTCTGCTTTACTTTGTAGTTGGATATCCTTAGTATGTCTTGTGATGCACATTATTTGCCATTTGTAAAACATGCCAGATACTAGGGGCAGAATATCAAACCACAGCCCTCCAGATTTCATCAGTCTCTATTTCCTATCAGTCTCAGTCAGCAGAGTTAACAATCAGGGATGCTGTATCCAAAGTAGTATGCATTGTGAAAGGATACAGGTTTGGCTAGATTACCCTTCTCAAAAGTGATGTCCTCCACAACACCTTGAAATGCACTTGGAACACTAGTGGGAGTCAGGGCAACTCACAACGGTATCCCATGGCTGAATCTTGATGCATACATTCCAGACCAATTAAAGCTTCTGAATGCTTTTCAAGAGCAGCCCTTTGAAAAGCACAATGCAGTAATCCAAATGGGAAGAGAATAAGGCATGACTGATTATAAGCAGAGTCTTTCAATCCAGGAATAGACACAACTGGCACACAAAATGAATTTATACAAAAATCTCCATACTGTAGGGGAGCTCTGTAAGCCTTTGCACATCAGAAGGCATATAGTATCATCAAGATATTAATGACTCTATGGCAGAAATGTATCAGTGATATTTCCCCAGTATTTTCATGTGGTTGTTAAGAGAGCAAGATAAAAGTAAACCTATAGCACTTTTGTGATAATGTTTTTCTGTATATTACATCCTACATATGAGCAGAGACAATTCAATACTCTCATCCAGCATAGACATTTAAAAAAATAATAGAAAAGATACAATCAACTCTAGAAAAACAATGAGAACTTATTTAATGGACATCTGTAGTATGGGATGAAAACTAAATTAGTAGAAACTTTTTTACAAGCATTCGTTTTATCAAGCTAATTCATATTTTAATTCTTTAACGTGTGTGGATGGGGAATGATTGAATAGTTCTGCCTCTTCACCAAGTCTTCAAGGCACTGGCACTAACTAAATATTAATCAAAATCAATATTCACTACTTTGATGGCTTCCAAATGAGCTGAGTATAGCCAACATAGAATTTGAGTTACAGTATCAATGCATCTGAATGGCAGCAGATAAAAAAAAAAATAGATTTCCTATATGTTCATATAGATCAAGCAGTTAATTCTATTAGATATCTAAGATGTAGCTACTCTGTTTTCCAGACCCAGCAAACTCGGCTCCATCTATTCTGGATGGATTTGAACATCGTAAAGCCATGGCAGGACAGCAAGTGGAGCTGCCTTGCAAAGCATCTGGACACCCAGCACCAAAGTATCGCTGGCTGAAGGACAATGTTCCCTGGGAACCTGACAGCCGGTTCCGGCCAATGGTGACAGGCCTTCTGATAGAAAATACACGTCCATCAGACTCAGGCAACTATGTGTGTGAAGTCTGGAACAGTTATGGTACAGCTGAAGTGATAGGCCGTTTGCATGTAAAACGTAAGTGTCTGCAGATTACTAGAATACAATAAAAATTCTGTTTAATGGAGTCAAACTTGAAAGCATATGCTGCACTTATATAGGCTTCCTGAATGACCAAGAACTTTCTATAACTTCCTGGTTCTGTGTTATGTGGAGAACCTACATATCAGACTCTCAGGGCACTCATTTGCCTTCTAGTACTAAAGAGCAGAACTAGCTAGCAGATCTTCATTTACCACCTCATTATAGAATTAGACTACCTTGTTATCCTCAGGAAAACTCTCTGCTTTACACCCAATACTAGAAATAATTATTTGAATTGCTTACCCATATTAGTGTCAGAATACTTTGGTACAGTCTTGGTGAAATAGGATATCTGCCTACACACCATAGAATGCAGTGGATTGGCCACTGCTGGCTCCTTGCAAGGCAGTCTCCAAATCCTTCACTCACAACTTTGTGGTATCTTCATAGCTCCTGAAAAGATAAACCTAAGTAATGTTGTTACCAGCTATCCCCCCCACCCCAATAATCCCACTCTGCTCTGATCTACTTGAAAGGTGATAACTGGAATCCTTTTTCCATTGGTAATTTGATTGTAGGGGGAAAATATAGGAATATTTTGTTTAGAAATCACCTTTTATTCTGGAAGCATAGTCTTCCAGTTTCAGCTGTTTTCAGGGCAATTTTGATTAAAGAATTTACTCTGAATTTTCACCAGAACACCATTTGCTTTTTTTCTTCACAATTTGTCTAAAGACAAAACTAAGGAGGGCTTAGTGGTCCTGTTTGTTTTCTGACATATCTCACAAAAAAGATATAGATTAAGAAGACATTAACTGTCATTCTTGAAAACATGTCCCATGTGTATTCAGAATGTATGTCAACATGTTTGCCATTGTGTTGAGAACAAATCTTTTCCAATAGCTCTCATAATATTTTTAGAAAGTATTTCTAATAGTTTATAACAGTGAAGTTACTTTGGGTTAGTTGCTTTCACTATGCAAAATTCTAGCTAGCTCACTAAGAAGGCACAATTTGTGTTAAAAGTGTTAAAATTATATTTGCATGATCTGCATGAGTATAAGATTATTAACATTTGCTTCTTTTAAAACATGTGATTTCTTCCAACTAATGTGTCTAAAACAAGCCCTTAGATATATGGGGGGGGGGGGGGGGGGAAAAACTAACTCAAGAAACACTGCTGAGCATGCTCAAACTAAAACCATTACTATACTCCACACAAGAGTATATTTCTGCATATCACTAATGATATAAGCAAAAAGGAGAAGATTCTACAAACTAAAAATAGATAAAATAAAATAAATAAAATAAAATAAAATAAAAATAACAATTTTCTGGACTCTGTCTTACTGCTCCATGGGCTGTAGGAGTTAGTTTTAAATATTTAGTTGGTGCAGCGTGATTCCGTCTGGTAATCTTTATTAGGCTTTGGATTAAATCCCATGACCACATTAGTCAGAATGAATTAACCATTTCAGGTGTCATAAGAGTGGTAGCAGTGGCAACTCAAAGTCATTTCTTGTGAATCTGTGGTTGTAAATAGATAGATTTATGTATGCCATGCAGCTTGCTCTCTTTGTTATTCTCAATAATATTGTTCGAAAATCCACCTGTTACCAATTTAGCTCACTCATATGGTGAAGGCTTGTCATGCTGCTATTTTCCTACAGAAGCCAAAATAATTTGACCTACCCTTTCTGAAGTAGAACATTGTTATTTGAAGTGTTTTTTTTAATGAATCATTTCTATCATTTATAGCCTGTATTGGTATTTAGTGAGTAAAACATTACTCTTTTGGTTTGCTCATCAGTGACCAAAATAAAATGACTGAATTTGATGTCTTCTTCCAGAGCCTCTAAAAGCCACCATTAGTCCTCGGAAAGTTAAGAGCAGCGTTGGTAGCCGAGTGTCGTTGTCCTGCAGTGTGTCTGGAACAGATGACCATGAACTTTTCTGGTATCGAAATGGAGAAATCATTAATACTGGCAATAATGTGAGAATCATTGGGGTCAATCATGAGACTCTTATTATGGATGGCATGTCCAAAAGTGATGGCGGGGCATACCAATGTTTTGTACGCAAAGACAAGATGTCTGCACAAGACTATGTTCAAGTGGTGCTAGAAGGTCAGTCGTTATTTTATGTATGTAAACACTTAAAGCTAATCCATGTCTGTCCTTTTCACAGTTCTCAAAAGACATCTTGAAATAATGTTCATATATTTTAATAAAATATAAAATTACTTTTAAAGTATAAATTTCAAAAATGTTTATTCAAAACCTACCATTGTAGCACTCATAAGAAAGGCCTTTTAAGAGGTGTCTCAAACATGTGGCAGTGTATAGGTTACAGTATCATAGCCTACAGTTTCCTGGAATTCTTTTTTCCTTATTAAAAAAACCTTCTTTTTCTACATCAAGTTGTTGAGGGTTTTTTTTTTTTTTTACTTTTGATAATTTTTTTAACAAATCTATGGAAGAATTATTGGGTCTGTCATCTGTACTTTGATAACTATCTAGTTTGATACAGCAACTACACAGGACAGGTATAGACTCCACCGGATAATTAAGAGCTGTAGAAAAAAATGATTGCAACCAGCCTGCCTTCGACCTGTATCATCCTCATCCTCCTCCTCCTCCTCCTCCTCTTCTTCTTCTTCTTCTTCTTCTTCTTCTTCTTCTTCTTCTTCTTCTTCTTCTTCTTCTTCTTCTTCTTCGTCCTCTTCTTCGCCTTCGCTTTGCCTTCACCTTCGCCTTCTATTTCAGCAAGTGCAGGGTCCGCTTTTCGGATCATTGAACACCACTTTGCACAGTCAGCTGCATCTCCAGGGCGCAGGCCCATGGCTTGGATATCTTTGTTGATATTGTCTTCCCATCTCTGTTTTGGGCACCCATGAGGTTGCTGGCCATTGACTTCTAGTTGAGAACCCTTATATTGCGCAGGTCAAAAGGAGGGCTGAGAAAATATCTACAGAATTCTCACATTCTGGACATAAACTGTTTTAACTCCTCCCCTCAGAATGCTACTAATAGGGCATTGCATGCCAAAACATCTAGACACAAGGACAGTTTCTTCCCTCATGCCACCACTCTGCTGAACACCTAATCCTCACAATATTGTTTTATGTTTATTTACCCCACATTGTATGGCTGTATTATTATTATTATCATTATTATCATCATCATCATCATCATCATCATCATCCTTCTCATCTTCTCTACTATCCCCTCTTGTTGATATCATATTATGGTATGATTATTAATACTCTGTTGCTTTGCATCTATATTGAAAGCTTCTGAACTGGAGACAAATTCCTTGTATGTCTTATCACACGTGGCCAAATGAAGCTATTCCATTCCATTCCATTCCATTCCATTCCATTCCATTCCATTCCATTGTTACAGGAAAACAGAAAGTGCTGTTTTCCTATTTCTTTTCTTTGTTTTGCTTATGGGGTTACTTACATTACTCTGCAGCTTTCTTGCCTTGCCTTGCATCATGAGGAATTCATTTTTTATTGCCAGAGATGTTGCAGGCTGCTGAATCAAACCAGTGAAAGATAAGGCACTTAAATGTGACCACCTTGTAACTAAGGTTAAATGTCAGAAGCCTTCATTCCATCCAATTCTATAAAAATGTATTTGGGTTTATTTTTGTTTGTTTTTGTTTTTTCCTCTCATTTGAAAAAGTGGAGTTAACTGATTATATTTTGACTGATCATGTCTTGGGAACAAACAGTAGTTCAGCTAGTTAAAATAGTACCACCTGCCAAGGATGAAGTCTGGATATGGATCCAGACTTCATGGTTCACCATTTTTAAAATGATGATCTAGTTATGTTATTTTGTGTTCTGTTTTGAATAGTCAGATAAACTTTCAAGGTAGCATGGATAGATAGTTGAGAAAATGACCAAATAGAAAAACAAGTTTGCTGATTTATTTATTTCACATTAGTTTTATACCCCAAGATCTTTGATGGGGGATGACAGAATAGACCAAAACAATCTCTTGCAGATTCTCAGTAACTTGGTGCCAGCTCCCTAATACAAGAAATTACAATTCAGCAATTATATACTGATATAATTATATACTGATAGGAGGAATTACTGACTCTGGCCATTTGCTGCTGATTATAAGCATATTCTGTAAGGTATATATATGAATGACAATGTCGTATGGAATAGTTGACAGGATACTGTAAAAGATTAGTGCCAATATGATAAGCCAACAATAAAATCAGTACCAACCAAATTTCTCTTATTTAGATAAATAAAATAAATAACTTTATTGTCATTGTACGTGAATACACAGTATACCCATACAACAAAATTCACTTAACACCCAAAGACCAGGTCCAACACACATAACAATCCCCAAACACACTCCCACCCAATTCTCCACCCCTAAACCACCCAAACATCCACACAGCAGACCTGTCCAACAGCTCACTGATGGTGACCCTTTAGTTCATTGTTGAGTGCAATTATAGCTCTGGGATAAAAACTATTCAGAAAACGTGTGGTCTGAGTTTTAATTGTTCTGTATCTTCTGCCAGAAGGCAACAATCCAAAAAGATTGTAAGCAGGATGGGAAGAGTCTCTGAGAATGTAATGCAACTTTCTCAAACAGTGAGATTCAAAGATGTCATCCAGGGCTGGTAGCTGGAGTCCGATGATATGCTAGGCAGTTTTAATGATTCTCTGTCGAGCTTTTTTATCCGCTACAGAGCTGTTCCCATACCATGCAAGAATGAAGTATGTCAGGACACTCTCAATGATGCTGCGATAGTAGGACAGAAGTAGATGCTGAGATAGATTTATCTTCCTGAGCATTCTCAGGAAGTACAGCCTCTTCTGTGCCTTCTTCACAAGTATGTTAGCATTCATATTGTGATATTGTGGTTGCTTTCCTCTACAACTCTCCATTCAATTATATCTTGAAAAGAAAATCATCATTTTCCTAGCATTATTTCCATAGGTACTCCTTTTCAAAACAGCTGTTGTTTTTATGTTCATCTCCAGGTGACCTCTTAGATCCATGATGGCGAACCTATGGCACGTATGCCCAAAGTGGCATGCAAAGCCATGTCGCCGGGCATGCATAGCCTTGACTGTTTATCTTCTGCGTTTCTGGTGTGCATGCGTATGCGACGATCAGTTGTCCTTGCCCACGCGGCAGTGCTGAAAATCAGTGTGCGCATGTGCGCTGACCAGCTGATTTTTGGGTGTGCATGCACACCAGAACCCAGAAGTTTGGCTTTTTTGGAGCACGATCCCTTTGCACGTGCTGCAGTGCCAAAAACCTGCTTGCACATGTGCCAGTCAGCTGATCATCCGGCACGCATGCGCGCTAGAACCCAGAAGTTCGGCTTTTCCAGAGCGCAGCCCCAAAGAGCATGCGACGTTTTGCACAACCTTTTCGGCATTTGGTGCCGAAAAGATTCGCCATCACTGTCTTAGATGCTGTTGATAATTATTTAGTAGTAAGACCAACTAGTATTTATACAGAATTTGACAAATCAGGGTAACAATAACATGGCAATTCATTAGTATCTATCCTTCAGAAACAAATTCTTGAATGTATTTGTAATGTTTTTGAACAACCACCTGTTGAGCCTATTAATAAATGTGTCCACTGAGTAAGAAGAAAAAAGTCCACAAGTGTTCTGTACATTTCATCCCGGCGTTATTTGAAACCATTGCAATCACTGAAAATTGCTGACACCATGTTCCCCCTAATAATCGTGAAGAAAATAATAAATTTTGTTTAGAGCTAATGAGGCTATAGTGCAAACATGGCATGAAAACTAATTTCAGAATAGTCACAGAAAAGAGAGGATATTACCTGTGTGGACCTAGTTACCTTGGCAACCATCTCCCATGACTAAGAAAGCCTTAAAGAGCATATTGATAATCTTTAATGATGCTGAGAGAGTGCAGGTTATCAGAGTACAACAGCAGGGGGGGTTTCTAAGACATAGGTCTCCCTGGGAAAATAATGTCTGCTTTCATCTGCAAAAAGCCTGTCACTTGTATAATTTTTTATTTTTTTTTTTAAAGTGGAGGGCAAAGGAACAGACTAAGCACATTCTCTGATTTATTAGTTGTGTATCAATTCCCCTTCAGGATAAAAAGCCTGTAGCTGTTTGTCTTCTGGGAAATGACAGTGCTAATACACAGGGAGAAGATGGGAAGGGTTTGAGAAGAGGCAGAAGTCTCAGGCATGCAGCCCTTTTGGTTTAACACTTCCTCGCTTATTCAGATAAGATTAAAAACTGGGAGTGCTACAGAAAAAGAATTAATGGTTTGCTACAGAGTACTGAATGCCCCAGTTGACATCTTTATAGGTTTCATGCAGAAAATATTAGAATTCTGGAATCCCTTGTGAATCATGGTGCAATAGAGGACACTGTCACTGGCTTTCCCACCTTTGCCTGGGTGTTCATTAAATGACACTTACAGTTGAAAAACACTTCAGTGTGACAAGGTCTCTATGCCTTCTCTTAAACCAAGACAAAAGAAAATGAAAGTATCACTTCCAATGATCCAGTGGTTATTGCAGATCTGAGCGTTCAAAGAATTTCATGCAAAGAGTGTGCACCTTGAACTTGTTATATCTGTTGTGATTGCTTTGATAGAATTAAACTGCAATTCCCATTGGAGCAAAACGGAACAGCATTTTGAGGACATTAGCTATTAGCAGCAGTAGTAATGGTAGTAGTAGTAATTCTAATGATCCCCACAGAAATTGTAATGTATAGGTCTGTCCTAATTCATTGTAATTATAGTTACAGTGAAAACTAAATTTATCCCATATACAATCATTAATCAGGGCCTTTTTGCAGATTGTGAGCAATTATTTGGCATGAGATTTATGAATTCTCAGGCATTTTTAAATCTCCCTAAATATTGTGCTACCTAAAAGAGATAACATGAAATTATTCATTTATTAATTCCTTGTTAACTTTATAATTCAAGTTTCTGAAATATTTTTTTAAAATTTGAAGATATTTTTCCACAATAAGCCAAAGTATAGTCTCCTTTCCAAAACACTGATGGATATGGTGTTATAAATAGATGCAAACAGAATTTTAGCAAACTCTTGCAAATGGTTACAATTTGTTCATATCTCATAATAATCTTCTACCCCTAAAGTATATGTGGCTATAACTGTCATGAGAAAAGGAATCATGAGCTAGTCAACATGAGTTTTATTCTTTTGTTTGGAATGTCTCAGGAGGGGAATATATCAAAGGTTTCTTTATTTATTATTTTATTTATTTATTTTTCATATTTGTATACCGCCCTACTCCCGAAGGACTCAGGGCGGTGAACAGCCATAATAATTACAAATACATATAGAAGTTAAAAACTATTAAAAAACAGATTAAGTAATTTGGCTCAAAGATTAAAACATCCAAATTTATCTAAAAGAGGTCTAAAACCTGATTTAAAAGCCAATTTAAAAGCCAATTTAAAAGGGAGAGTTAGGCCAGACCAGCTTGTTGGAATAGAAACGTTTTCAGGGCACGGCGGAATATGCGTAAGTCTTGGATGTTTCGTAACTCCGGGGGAAGCCCGTTCCAGATGGTAGATGCCCCCACAGAAAAGGCTCTCCCCCTGGGGGCCGTCAGTCGACATTGTTTGGCTGACGGCACCCTGAGGAGTCCCTCTCTATGGGAGCGAACTGGTCGGTGAGAGGCTATTGGTGGCAGGAGGCGGTCTCGTAAGTAGCCTGGTCCTGAGCCATGGAGCGCTCTAAAGATAGTAACCAAAACCTTGAAGCGCACCCAGAAGACCACTGGGAGCCAGTGCAGCTCGCGCAGGAGGGGGGTTACATGAGAGCGCCACATTGCTCCCATTACCACCCGCGCGGCCGCATTCTGGACCAGTTGGAGCCTTCGGGTGCTTCTCAAGGGGAGCCCCATGTAGAGAGCATTACAATAATCCAGGCGTGAGGTGACAAGGGCGTGAGCGACCATGCGCAAAGAGTCCCGATCCAGAAAGGGACGCAACTGGCGAATCAGGCGAACCTGATAAAAAGTCCTCCTGGCCACGGCCGTCATATGCTCTTCTAAAGACAGCCGCGAGTCCAGGAGGTTGCCCAAGTTGTGAACCCCATCTGTGGGGGCCAACGACTCGCCCCCAATAGTCAGAGATGGCGCCAACTGACTATAACGGGACGACGGAAACCACAGCCACTCGGTCTTGGATGGGTTGAGTCTGAGTTTGTTCCTCCCCATCCAGATCCGTACGGCCTCCAGGCACCGGGACATCACCTCGAGGGCATCATTGGGGTGGTCTGGGGTGGAGATGTATAGCTGGGTGTCATCAGCGTACTGATGGTACTTCACCCCAAAACCACGGATGATCTCACCCAGCGGCTTCACATAAATGTTGAATAGAAGGGGCGAGAGGACCGATCCTTGTGGCACCCCACATATAAGGGGCCTCGGGGTCGACCTCTGCCCCCCTGTCAACACAGACTGCGACCGGTCGGAGAGAAAGGAGGAGAACCACTGTAGAACAGTGCCCCCCACCCCCAACCCTTCCAACCGGTGCAGCATGATATCATGATCGATGGTATCAAAAGCCGCTGAAAGGTCTAGTAGGACCAGGACAGAGGAGCAACCCCTGTCCCGAGCCCTCCAGAGATCATCAACCAATGCGACCAATGCTGTCTCTGTGCTGTACCCGGGCCTGAATCCCGACTGGAATGGATCTAGATAATTTGATTCATCCAGGTACTGAGGCAGTTGTCATGCAACCACACTCTCAACAACCTTTGCAACAAAGCGAAGGTTGGAGACAGGACGATAATTTGTTAATACAGCTGGATTCAGGGAGGGCTTCTTGAGGAAGGGCCTCACCACCGCCTCTTTCAAGACGGTGGGAAAGACACCCCCACTCAAAGAAGCATTTATAATCTCCTGAAGCCAGCCTCGCGTCACCTCCCGGGAGGCCAGTACCAACCAGGATGGACACGGGTCCAATAAACATGTGGTCGCATTTAGTCTGTTCAGTATCCTGTCCACGCTTTCGGGAGTCACAGGATCAAACTCTTCCCAAATAATATTCTAAGGACCTGCCCCTGTCATCTCCTCTGGATCAATCCAGTCAGAGTCTAGCTGTTCACGAATCTGAGCAATTTTGTCATACAGATATTGTACAAAATCCTCAGCTCTACCCTCCAAGGGGTCTTCCCGCGTCTCTTGATGGAGCAGAGAGCGGGTCACCCTAAACAGGGCGGCTGGGCGATTATCTGATGACCCAATAAGAGTAGAAAAGTAGTTACTCTTCTCTACTCTTATCGCCACTAGGTAATTCTTAATATGAGATCTTACCAGTGTTCGGTTGGATTCAGAACGACTAGCCCTCCAACTGCTCTCTAGGCGTCTTTTCTGGCGCTTCATCTCCCTCAGCTCCTCAGTATACCAAGGAGCCAGGTGAGACCGGCGCCGCGTCAGAGGCCGCAAAGGCACGACTCGGTCTAAAGCATCAGCCGCCGCCCTATCCCAGGCGGCCACTAAGTCCTCAGCCGAGTCGTGTGCTAGAACCTCAGGAAATGGCCCAAGCTCCATCTGGAATCTCTCAGGATCCATCAGGCGCCTGGAGCGGAACCACCTGGTCGGTTCCGCCTCCCTGTGGCAGGGTGTGGCGGTTCGAAGGTCCAGGCGAAGGAGGGAGTGATCTGACCATGACAAGGGTTCAATCACTATATCCCCTATCTCGAGATCACTCAAGCACTGTCCAGAGACAAAAACAAGGTCCAGTGTGTGTCCCCCCATGTGAGTAGAGCCATAAATTAACTGGCTCAGGTCCATAGCCGTCATGGAAGCCATGAACTCCCGAGCCACCTCAGATGTCTCGCCAACTTTAAAATATTCTTTAAAATAACTAAGCAGTACTAATTCCTAAATCCTGGTGTATCATCTACCCTTACTTCAGACAGGTTAGAGATATGTATTTGGTTGGGTTGTTACATACAGGTGTTACATACCAGACTTCTAGATTCAATAAGGGAACACTGTAATTTTTATATTTACATACATGCCTGTTCAGACTAATGTTAGGGGTTAGAGCTCACAACTTTCTTCTAAGCCGATCACATATTTGGTTCTAGTGGGAATTGAACAAGTTATATTTGTGTGGAATTTTCATTTTATTTTACTGATTCATTGATTTTCAAAATTTGTCCATCAAGTATTAAAAATAGAAAATATGGGAAAGGCCATTTTAGCCAACAAATCCAGCCTGGAGCTCAGTGCATAAATACAAATTAAGCTATTTGAAAAAACAACAAACTTGTGCAATGAAGAAGAGTTCTTCACAAATCTTGCTCTCAAAGTACTACCATGATTAACAAGTCCTTCAGATCCTTTTTTGTTCCCATCTGAAAACAGGAACATTTTCCGCACTTCACCCTTCTCCAGGATTCCTCAAAGATGATATATAAAAGTTTATCCTATCCATCAATATGTTCCTCAGTATTCATGATGCAGTTCTTCTGTCTCTAAAGAATTAAGCTCATTCAGAGTAAAAAATATTCTCTGGACATATTTCTACCAATCTGAAGTTTCAGGTTTTGCCCCTTCTTTCTGTTCTTCCCTGCTATTTTGTTAAACACTTATTTCTTGCAGGAGAACACTGCTAAATACATGTGCGTACGCACACAATTAGTGTTAATACTAAAAGCACTTGTTACCCACAGACGGTTAATGAGGAGTTTAAAGAAATATTTAAGATAAAGAAACTGCCACATTTATATATATATATATATATATATATATATATATATATATATATATATATATATATATATATATATATATATACACACACAGTATTATTTATAGACATGTGATAACTTCTTTAAGACCTTGTGCATGGGTTGGAGATATATTGAGTTCTACTTTTGTTAAATTTTGCTATGTTAACTTTGGTACATTAAATAATTCCCTTCCTAGTTCCCTTCCTAGTTTATTTCACTACATTAACCTCTAACCCAGAAGTAAATTTATAATTAGCCTAATTGATTGAAAGGAATAATATTCATATAAAATAGCAAAAGGAAAAAATAAGCAATAAGTATGAGTCAAAATGAGAACTAATTGTGCTATTTTTTGAAACATTTAAATATTTATTTGGCTTCTTTTTTCTTAAAACAGAGGAGCTAAACAGATTTTACCCTTTTGTGATAAATTGTCTCATGTATCTTCTCTTTTTAACTTAGATACCTTTCCTTCTACAGATGGAACTCCTAAAATAATTTCAGCCTTCAGTGAGAAAGTGGTAAGCCCAGGAGAGGGTGTATCTTTGATGTGCAACGTGAAAGGAACTCCTCTTCCTACCATCACATGGACTTTGGATGAAAATCCCATCATTAAAGATGGGAACCACCGTATTAGTCAGATCATCACCTCTGAGGGGAATGTAGTCAGCTACCTAAACATCTCCAGTACTCAGGTCCGAGATGGCGGAGTATATCGTTGTACTGCCAACAACTCAGCTGGAGTCGTCCTCTACCAGGCTCGAATAAACGTAAGAGGTGCTTGTCAAATCAGCTCCTCCAAAAAAAAAAAAAAAAAAAAAATTAAACCTCATTATAGTAAAATAAAACATAAATGCATGTATGAACTTTGCTATTGAATGCTAAGATTTTTTTTTCCAATGCTATTTCTATTTTTCCCATAAAGGAATCATGGTATAAGACTATAATGCTAAGGACAGCTTCTTCAGAATAAGCATCACTGATAGGCTTACCTCTGAGTAAATGTGTGTCAGATTGGACTAACAGACCATTATACAAAATAAGCACAGCACATACTGTGAATGTATGTTATACATACTAATCAATTCAGCTAATTTTAACTTACTATAGAATTAGTTTTGCTTGCATGACTTTTTCTCTTTTAAGAACTTAACATTCATTGTAAGTATCCAGGTTAAGAATATTGCAGTTTATATCTGTAATTCAGTCCTCATCCTGCCAAATGTATCAGAGCATACTTCTTTACTTAGAATACACACACCCATTGAACTGCTGATTGAGGGTGATATAAATTTTCAACCAAAATCTCTGGAATACAACAGGTTAGAAACAGTTATATATAACTACTCACCCTAATTTTAGAAATATCAGGCTACTGTTTCTATCTGACTTGTCTTCTCTGGCATTAACTGAAATGACACTATCTTTTAATTTATAATTCAATACAGATTTTTATCATAAATGATTTAGTGATCCAAATGTGTAGTTTAATTAATTCATTAATTAATATGGCTGTTGTAGAATTAGAAAAATTGAAAAGTATAAAACAAGTAGGAAGAGCCCCTTATGTTGCTCTAGGAAGTTAAAAGAGTCGAGGGAACTGTAGTAAGTTGCAGTTTTCAGGATCTAAAAGAATTATATATTTAGAAGAAAACAATATTTTCTTAACTAATTATACCTCTAAATTATTTTCAAGAGCTTGCTTTTATCTTTACAGGACCAGCCAGCATTCGGCCAATGAAAAACATTACAGCAATAGCAGGGCGGGATACCTTCATTCACTGTCGTGTCATTGGTTACCCTTATTACTCAATCAAGTGGTATAAGAATTCTAATCTGCTCCCTTTTAACCATCGTCAAGTAGCATTTGAAAACAATGGAACACTTAAGCTCTCAGATGTGCAGAAGGAGGTGGATGAGGGAGAATACACATGCAATGTTCTGGTTCAGCCCCAACTGTCAACTAGCCAGAGTGTACACGTGACAGTAAAAGGTAAAACATGAATGTTATTTAAAAGTGCTTGTAAAAATGGAAGTGAAGGTGATAAGCACCTATCATAGATTATGGTCAGGTTTATGTATTTGAATGTATTTCTCTGAACCATCCCATAATTGTCTGTCAAAAACAAATGCAATGGAGATGTTAAATGTAACTTGGCATTTCCAGTTTGCATGCCATCTACAGCAAGAATTTCCAGTCATGAGAACTTTGAAAAATACATAAAAGCTACTGCTGTCCCATCAGACAGATAACTTCAGTGGGGCAAGAAATTCTGACCTCAAAAATAATTGCTAAAGCTTGTTTTCATACTACGTTGTGAACAATATTGAAAAGCCACCTATGATTGATACCTGATTTTTAATCAACCTTTTCTAGACAGTGCCCTTCATACTTATCGATCACTAAATGTCCTAACTGAAATCTTGACTCAGAAAAGTTAACACTTTGCAGTTAGTTATTGTACGCAGAATCCCTTATTCAACAATTAGCTTAATAGGGCAGAAACCCCTCAGCCCCAGCTCAGCTAGATTAGAATTTTTATTGCAGGCAAAAACAAACAAACAAACAAACAAAAAATAGAAGAAGCCTTAACACAGAGTAGAGAGCTCAAAGTGTTGCTTTTTTCTTTTCCAAGGTAAGTTTCTTGCCAGTTTGTTTAAAGGTCTTGGACAGATGAGATGTGTTTATACAAAAGTCTTGTCTAACCTGAGAATTTATGGTTCCTCCATTGCCAGCTTCAGCTCTTACACCAGCACTTTATTGGTAAAGATTTGACAATTAATAATTACCGGTATTTGTTATGGCTTCCCCTAATGCATGCTAGGTGTCTTGCAGATGAAATATTTTCTTCTGATAATTTTTATAGTCACGCTTTTTTAACCAACATATTTGCTCTATTTTGTTCCAGTGCCACCTTTTATCCAGCCCTTTGAATTTCCGAGGTTCTCTATTGGCCAGCGAGTCTTCATTCCATGTGTTGTGGTCTCAGGGGACTTGCCTATTACAATCACCTGGCAGAAGGATGGTAGGCCAATCCCAGCCAGTCTTGGGGTGACCATTGACAACATTGACTTCACCAGCTCCTTAAGGATTTCTAATCTTTCCCTTATGCACAATGGAAACTATACCTGTATAGCAAGAAATGATGCAGCAGCTGTGGAGCACCAAAGCCAATTAATTGTTAGAGGTAAATATAATGGTGGCAATAGTATCATCAATAATACTATGAAACATCAGTTGTGATGAGAACTAAATGCTACTGTAGTGTAAAATAATTGCTCTTTTGTCTTCTTACATATACCATAATAATTGCACCTTTCTTTTGTCTGAACTATCAATGGTCAGGAAATTCTGTTCTTACACTTGGAAACTGCAAGTTTTAATATACAGAAAATCTTTAAAGTGAGTTGAAAGAATTTGAAACATGATTAATTATTTTTAGAGCATTTTAGCTTTGAGCCTGTCAATTTTTAATAACAAATTATGTAATTGATAAGCAAGCTGTATAATTCTGCTACAATAAAGGATTATTACTGTCTTGCCTTATGTTTTGGAAATATCAGTTGTTCATCTACTAAGAAGGTGTCTCCTATCACTGTAATGCTATGGTGATGTTTCTCAACTGGCAGCCTGTGAGTCAAATCCAGGTGGGTCCAGACAGAGGTTCCTAGCACTACCAGTCAGTAGGTATTATCCTGCTCTTCTGTCTTTTTCATAACTAATAATTTATTTTAAACAAATCCACAAAAAATGCAGTTGCTATTATACACATTTGTACATATTTGCATAAGCAACTTCCATGACTCTCTCTGTAATACGTGTTTTTCTATGCAACTTTTCATATGTATACTTTATTTAAATTCAACTTAGCCCTAGCTTAATTTCAAAATTCTCAAAATTCTCAAATATACAGTACAATGGACAGTTACATAAATGGCATGAATATATTCTGATGATTATGAAGCTTCGAACTGAAGACAATAGCTAGCCATAGAATACATTTATTGTTGCTGTCTCTATTGTAGCAGAATTTGCTTGAGCAGTTCACAACATTTCTAGATAAAAAAGAAAATCCAAAATTGAAATGAATTAACCCAAAGTCAGGACTGTAGATGTCCTTGACTTATAACCATTCATTTAGCAATTGTCTGAAATTATAATAGGGCTGAAAAATGTTACTTATGACTGGGATTCACACTTACAACCATAGCAACATCCCCACAGTCACCGGATTGCAATTCAGGTGCTTGGCAATGGGCATGTATTTACAACAGTTGCAGTGTCCCAAGCTCATGTGATCACTATTGTGACCTTCACAGCCAGCTTCCAACAAACAAAATCAATGTGTGTTAACAATGTGGAAGCCAGATTCACTTAACAACGGCAGCAAAAAAGATTGTAAACTTGGGTTCAGTCTCATGATGACTCACTGATGATAATATTGTTTAGAGACTGAGGTTTTTATTTCAACTGTGATCATAAGTCAAGGACTACTCATTCAAATAACTCTTAAACTTTTTGAACTAAATTTCAAATAACGCCTTACTATGTAGGTCTTAAAACCATTTATTTTAATATAGGATGTGGAATAATTAAGGAATATTTTAAGCTTTGTAAAAATGAGAATGTTTGAAAAATAGTTAAAATAAATAATAGGGCAAAATGTTTAACTATCGTATAAATATAGCATTATAAAATCATAAGATTCCAAAAATTATTTTGTCACTTTTTTATGAGAAACATGTATTTGAAGAAAATATCTTTAAAAAAATTGTTTTGTACTAAATTTGTTTATTTATTTATGCAACTGGAAAAAAGCATAGATAATAATGGAAATAATACAGTTTTCAGATTTATCTTAGGCTACTGCTGTTTATTGGGAGGTAACTAAACAATCTGTTGTCATGGGATCACTATATACCGTAGATTGCTGGAGCCAATAAATTAATACAATGTTTAGCATATTTATTTTACATATATAAATGAAATATAACTTAAATAAAGCTATCCCTATGTTTACTTTTAAAACATGGATAATGGAAATAAGCTTTTCTTATTATACCTCTTGGGTAGTTTACTTTATCTGATAATTAAATGTCTGGTGAAAAGTATTCCAGAGTGTAGGAGTTACATTGGGAATTAGATTTTCCCAAAGCAGGATATCTTTTATGCCAACAGACAAGCAACAAAATCAAAAATTGGTGAGAAAATCAGATAGTAGCAGATTTAAACTGCAATGAGTATAAAACAGGACAAATGATAAAGGCAAACATTTCTTACAATGAGGTATCTGCAACAGTAACTGTTATCCAGCCATGATGCATTAAATAGCTTCTGCTGAGTCTGAGCTAGAGAGCCTGAGAAAGAGTTGTGAAGGTTCTTATAAAGGTAAGGAAAAGGTGTCATGTAAAAATTAAGTTGGCATTTACTCTTGAGGATGTTAAACAGTTAAAGAGCAGTACTGAAATAATCTTGTGAAATATTCAATTTCATTTATTTGTCATTAGAAACTGAATTGCCAAAGTGCAATAAAAGGGGAAAGGAAGAACAGAATAAAATTATTCAAAGAAAATAGAATAAGCAGACTAATCCGTATTCATGAAGCATAAACTTTGTACATTTAAAAATAAGAGAGATTTCTGATACAGTGAGAGTGAAATACTAGAGTCCATTAAAATGGACTTAGTAGTGGTAAAGGAAAAGAATGGATTAAGTTTACTAATGTCTACTTCATTCTGTATTCAAAGGTCTAAACAAAAATATGTACATTTACAAAAGACAGATAACAGATTAACAGAGTTGGAAGGGACCTTGTAGGTCATGTAGTCCAAACCCCTGCCCAAGCAGACATGTTTAACCAAAGTGATTTTAACAATAGTTACATTTTGAGAAACCATTTATGTAATAGCTTTTTTTTTTAATGCAACAGAAGTTTTGTTAAAAACAATTTTTATCAGACAGATTGTTCTCATGATATCACCTCTGTGTCATCTCCAGCCTCTAATTTAGATTGCCAGGGATTATATTTAGGTATTCTGGTATGAAAGTGAAATTTTCCTGCTTCTCCTTACACAAATATTGCCAGGAAGACAACCTAGAATGACTCAATGGCCGTGCTGGCAATAACACAATCAAAGGCAGGGATCTGCTCAAGTTCTCATTGGCTAATGAATCTGTGATAGCACAGCCTTCCTAGGCACTGCTCTCTAAAGCCATTTTGTCATGGGATATGAATTAAAAGACCTCAATGGCAAACAGCACCAGCTCTGTTGGAAGGCCAACAATTCTGTGTCAAAGGCCCCTTGCTCCCAAAACGGTTCTGATTGGTCAATGAGTCATAGGAGAAGTATGAGATGAAGGAAATGAGCATTGTTGATCTGGGTGTAAGATTTGCCCTGATTTTTTTTATATTTGTGCAGTCACTGTATCCCTCCCTTGTTAAGAATCCAAAAATAGTCAAGTGGTCTTTAGATCAGAGTAGTTTAAAAGAGTACTCTGATCTCAAATTATAGGCAATTTTTTTTGAAGTAAAAGCAAATCAACAATAGTTGAACTAGGCAGTAGGCTGCAGAAAAACCATGAAACCATTAATTCAATTTAATTTAATTAATTCAATTTATATGCCGCCCTTCTCCGAAGACTCAAGGCGGCTCACAATACATTTTAAAAAATCATTATAAAAAAAACATTTAAAAATTAAAAGACTTGTAAGGGTTTGCTTGTTACATGGCTGAAAAACTTTTCTATGAAAATAAAATATACTGGAATGATGCCTCCTGGGGAAAAAAAATACATCCATTCCAAAGAGGAAGAAATGGCAGAGGTATTCCTTTTATCCCAGTGTCCTTCAAGTTTAATAGGGATGTACTGTGCTTCAGATTCAAAGCTGAAGAAGTGCCTTAGAGCAGATAAGATGTTGCACATGTTGACATCTCTTTAAAGAAACTGTGTATGGTATAGTGTGCATGGTCCTAAGAAAGTATACATTTGTATCTAAGAGGCAATCTACAAGTATAAAATGCTTGTTTGAGAAGAAGACATAGAAAACAAGCCCATGCCTCCTCCCAAGCACTTTCCATGCCCCTAAAGCTCAGCCAGAAATTTTCCTTCAATCATGGGGCCACCACAAGTTGAGGTTAAGACATCCTGGCTTTCTTCATGTCATCTTTAGCAGCATTGAAGAAGTAGTTTCGATTGCTGCTTTTGGAAACCCAGTGGTCTATTTTTTTCTTGGTGGTCTCTCATTTTAATATAAACCAGATCAGTAGTGGATTTCAATTTAGTTTGCTACGAGTTCGCTCGTGCGTGAGTGTGTGTGCACAACGCTTCTGCACATGTGCAGAAGGGTCAGGGCGGGTGGGCAGAGCCTCCCGCCACCGCTACCGGTTTGCCCAACTCGGGGAGAACCGGTAGCAACCCACCACTGAACCACATCTAACTCTGCTTAGTTTTTTGAGATCAGCCAAATTTCTTATAGCTGGCTCATGACAATTTATAACAAAGAGTTTTCCTAAACCAGCGAAAGTGACTTCTCACTTGTGCTAACATTTTATAAAACTTGTTTTGAATAATGGAATTTCTTTTATTAATTTAAATTTGCAACACCCCAATATATGGTACTAGTATTTCAACAATAGCAAACATTCCAAATTGCATCATTTACCTTACATGCATTTTAATCTTTCCAGTGAAACTCCAGAGAAAATCAGTTCAGCAAGAACATACTGTATTTTCTCTTTTCAGGATATTAATTTGCTCTCAATCAATCTCTATGTATAAAAGCATTTGAAAATTGTTTTCTGCATTTATACACAAGGCTTCCATAAGTCTTTATAGTTTATTAGTCACTATATGGGTATTTAAGGATACTGTAAATTCAACTATTTAAAACTTGCAATTCTGCTGAGACATTAACTCGGCTTTTTTAACATCTCAACTACAGCAATGTCCTACACCATGTTATGATCTGAAGAATTAAATGCCTCAAAGTATAACATTAAGATGTATGTTCTTGCTATATCTATGGTAACCAACTAAAGAAAGCTGGAGATAAAAGCCAGAGCTCTGCAAATAGGAGGCCGCATTCTTAGATTTAAAAAAAAAAACCAGTAATTATACAAAAGGTTTATTAGGAAGCCACAGAAAATTATAATAAACACCATTGATTCCCTCTCTTGCTATACAAGAGACCTCTGGACCTATCAGGTGTGGGCATATTATTTAATATGGACATTGATGCATTCCACTGAGTATGGCAGTTCTTATTATCAAGCTTTTCATTGCCAAATGTGTTTCTAATATCATTTGCCAAATAATGTTTTAATTGAGGATCAATAGAAATTATTAAGAAAAAAATCATGGGAAAGTGGTCTAATTATAGTTAAAGTGTCCTACTTGATTGTATCCTACTTTCTTTGTTTTCTTTTAGTTCCCCCCAGATTTGTGGTTCAGCCAATTGATCAAGATGGGATTTATGGAAAAGCTGTGATCCTCAACTGCTCTGCAGAAGGCTATCCTGTTCCTACCATTGTCTGGAAGTACTCCAAAGGTATTTCTATCCTCTAACAATACTCATTATAGTGTAATTCAAAAATATATTGTGCATTTATTATGCAATGTTCATTTTGTTAGTATTCCAACTGTGACAGATTCTACGGAGGTTGGAAAAATAATGGAGGCAGGATAAACAGAATCAAAAGGTAGAAGAGGAGTTTGTTAGTAGCTTATTTTATAAATGGAAACACAACCCTACTAGCAAGAAAACTAAAAAGAAGCATTTCAAGTCATTCAAAGAGACTCAGTCTCATTATAGATGAGAGTTGAAAATTTTTCTTGGAGTTTCCAAGATACCCCAAGGCTAATGTTAAAGATATCTTATTCAAAAATCAGTTTAGTCTTTTTCTTAATCTTGCCTAGGAGGTTGACAATACCTATTATTTCTCTTCATTACCATTTAATAAAATAATGTCAAATAAAATAAGGCAGATGATATGAGTTCTTGTTACAGGTAGCCTTTGAGTTACAACCATTAAAAATTATCCAGCATTGAATGAATGATGCTTATAAAGGATCCTTGTAGTTCTGGCTGTTGCAGCTTCTTCTTGGTCATGTGATCACAATCCAGGTGCTTGGTGTCCAGTTATGACTATGACATTGCAGTTAGCTATGGCCAGGGATGAAATGAGGTCTGATACCAGTTCACTTCGCTACCAGTTCCCTGCACGGATGCATGCGTGCTGCATGCCAAATGTATGCTTTGCGTGCACAGGCGCACCACAGGTGCAACCACACAGCGCTGAAAAAGGTGGCTTAAGCCTTTTCTAAGATAAGTAGAATAGCGAGGAGGGGGGAACAGCTGGGTCACACGATTTAGATTCGCTAGAAAGCAGGATTTCCTGCTATTTATATTTCTGAATATAAATTGCGCGGCACAGCTGATCGTCAGAAATACCAGTTCGTCTGAACCGGTAGCATTTTTTTACTACCGGTTCGCGTGAAGCGGTAGCTTTTATTACTACCGGTTTGGGCGAACCGGTCCGAACCAGTAGCATTTCATCTCTGGCTATGGCCATGTGATTGCAATTTCCAATTGCAATTTCCCTATCACCTTCCTACAAAGTCAATGGGAAAATCATCAGGAAGTCAGAAGTTGCAGACATATGGTTCCTTGCTTAATCACCCACATGGTCTTTGTTTAAGGAGGGCAACTGAGATTGCTAGCATTGCCATTGCAAGTGATGCAGTCAGATGACATTGTACTTTATAATTACATTGCTTAACAATAGCAATTCCAACCCCAATTGCTATTGTAAACCAAGGATTATCTATAGTATAAATATCCTGAAGATGTTCATAAATCCAAATATTGTATAAAAGATTTGTACAGATGCTAGTGAGCAGTCTCATTTCATTTACAAATGTACATAACCAACATTTCTGGTCCACATAAAAAGTTTAACTCTTCCTTCAGTGTTCCTCACTTTTCCTGACCTTGAAGTACAGAAACTATCAGTTTAATAGGGGGAGTGTTTTGCATATCAATCAGTTCCTTGACTTATGAGCTATCACTATTTTTCTCAGCCCTACTCTACACAGAAACAAAACAAATATCCGTACCTCCATATTATCTAGTTCATGTATTTGTGTATTTGCTAAAACACACAAAGGTTTTCCAACTGCCAAGTTACCATCCCATCTTGCATTTAAATATTTTGTGGTGTGAGAAGTAGAATGATAGAACATCAGCATTTTTTCAAGTAGGCAACCTTCTAATTTTGGTTGCAATTTGCAATGCCTATCAAATGGAGAAGGTACTTTTAAAATTATGGAACAGTTAGGCTCCAAAGGGAGAATTTGAGCCTTTATGTGTGTAAGTGTGTAAGTGTGTAAGTACGAGATCGCCTTCTGCCACCGATAGCCTCCCACCAGCCAATACGCTCCCACAGAGAGGGGCTCCTCAGGGTGCCGTTGGCCAAACAATGTCGACTGGCGACACCCAGGGGGAGAGCCTTCTCTGTGGGGGCACCAGCCCTCTGGAATAAGCTGCCCCTAGAGGTTCGTATGATCCCCGATCTGCGTACCTTTCGCCGTGCCCTTAAGACTCTTTTGTTCCAATAGGCCGAGCTGGCTTAATATGAATTTTAAATTGGGTGTTTGTTAGCTTTTAATTTTGTGGGCCAAATTTTTATATATTCATTTTAAATTGCTTTTAAATTTTGTGAGTTTATATGTATTTTAATATGGCTGTACACCGCCCTGAGTCCTTTGGGAGAAGGGCGGTATAGAAGTTCAATCAAATCAAATCAAATCAAGTGCCCAGGAAGCAATAGTCAGCTTGAGTCCTGGAATAGAGGTGAGGCAAAAGTTTCTGTGAATGGGAAAATAGACTACCCACAAGCTTATCAAATTCGCTACAGTTCAGAGAAAACACTGCTGGTTTCAAATAAACTAGAGCACAGCAGAATAATTTGACACAGCTTCTCAAACCAGCCAATATTGTGAGATCAGTTCCAGATCCAGTCCCAAAGTGGCTGGAAGTACTTGTTTCTCCCAGGCCTAGTGGCAGGATTCTTGTGGAGCTCTGATTTGTTTGTTTGCTATAGTATATAATGTGTTTGCTGGGACACTTTACTTCTGTTTATTAATGTTCTATTTTTAAACGTAAGTTAGTCAAAGTCATTTTGGAGTCAAGACAGCCTCTTAAAAATCATCATCAACTACGTATAGACCAGTGGTGTATTAACTATTAAGCAGACTAAGTATGTGCTTAGGGCACCAGGCCCAAAGGGGGCACCACAAAGTTTTATGTAGCCTAAGCTTGGCTTCGTTTGTACAGTATGTACAAAGAAGGGAGGCACCAAGATTTGTCAGTGTTTAGGGCACCAGTGAGCCTTAATCCGCCACTGGTATAGACATATACTAAGAATGCTCTTGTAATATAACATATGGACATAACTCCAGCAGTCCTAAAACTTCTCCAAAGGTTTCTACCCAAATTGACCCCAAATTTCTAATTGTTATGCAGCAAAAGTGGGCCAATATTAAATATTTAAGGGAAAAGTCATCCTAATTGAAAATTTATGTTTATTTTAGTGCTAGCTACCTCTTTCTCTTGGCCCCACTCATGTTGGGGAATGGACGCAGCACTGAAAAGTGTCGGGTATCTTTTAATTTGAAAAAGATTATAGACTTCTAAGTTGAGTAGTGTAATACCTTATCATATCTGCTAGACTCTTGTTTGACAAAAAGAAATTATTCCATAGTAAATTACCAGGCTATTACCATTCAAGCTGTACCTCATTTGCGCTCCCAGTTGATGAACATAACATTTGTACAGGTAGTACTCAACTTATGAACATGATTGAGTCCAGAATTACAGTTATAAATTGTGCCAAGTCACAATGTGACTATGCCCAATTTTACAACCTTTTCTGCAGTTGTCATTAAGTGAATCATCATGATCGTTAAGCAAATCCATTGTCCATAATGGACATTTTTTGACAGAAACTGGAATTAAATACTTGTTTCTGGCAAAAACTGTAAAATTGTGGTCACATTACCATGGGATACTGAAATGCAGGCCAATTGCCGAGTGCCCAAACAACAATCACATGAACATGGGGTTAGGCAGCTGTTGGAACTTTGAATCCAGGTGTCTATGGAGATTCTTAGTCCTCAGGTTGTCCCAAAGGTGCTTTTTCAAGAGGCAACTGGACTTTCTTGTTTTTCCTTTGAAGACATTTCCCTTCTCATACAAGAAGCTTCTTAAGCTCTGACTGGATGGTGGGGAATGGAAGGATTTATACTCCTTGCAGACAGCTGGTCATCTGCATTATTTTAGAGAGTCGTTGAGGCCACTTGGAGGTTTATCTGTGTCTTCATGGTCACCTAAGTAGTGCAAATGGGTGTGGAGACTTCTTGGAACTGCTTGGATTGTGTTATAGACTGAAGATAGATGATGTTGTATCAATTCCCCTCTGTTGAGAGATGGCTGTTCAATTTTGACATAGATGGCCTCTTTGACCCCTCTTTCAAACCAGTGGTCCTCGCTATTTGAAATGTGGACTTTGCTGTCCTCAAAAGAGTGGCCTTTGTCTTTTAAATGCAGATGGACTGCTGAATCTTGTCCTGATGGGTTTGTTCTCCTATGTTTATGAACTGGTTGTTTTGTTTCCCCAATGTACAGATCTGCACATCTCATTGCATTGTAGTGCATATACCATATTGCTCAGTTTGTGTCTGGTGTTTTATCCTTGGGGTGGACAAGTTTCTGCCTTAGTGGGTTCTTGGGTTTAAAGTGAGCACGTAAGTTGTGTTGGCTGAAGATCATCCTGAGCTTTTCAGATATCGACCAGCTGTCTACAAGGAGTATAAATCCTTCCATTCCCCACCATTCAGTCAGAGCTGAAGAAGCTTCTTGGATGAGAGGTGAAACATCTTTGAATCCAGGTCATAAGTAGCTCTAGAGAGGTAACTTCGTACAGTTGCTAAGTGACCCTTCATAAATCAAGGACAACATGTATACCTCTTTCTTTATGAGACCTGGTGGCACAATGGTTAGAATACAGTGTTGCAGGCTAACTCTCCCCATAGCCTAAAGTTCCATCCTGATCTCAAGGTTGACTCATCCTTCCATCCTTCTGAGGTGGTAAAATGAGGTCCCAGATTGTTGGGAGCAATATTCTGTCATTGTGAACCACCCGAGAATACTGTAAACACTATAGGATGGTATATAAATAAGTGCTATTGCAATTCCTGGGTTTAAGATTGTAATTTTATTCATTGAGTTATTATGTATAATAGAAGGAAACTTTTCTATTTATAAGCAAAATTATGTCTAATACTTAATTATTTCTAACTGGATATTCCCATTAAATGAAAATTCCAGTCTGGGAACATTGTGCAATTAATAATATCAGCAAAAAGCAAACATGCATACAAATATGATATATGTGTAATCTATCATACTAAAATACTTTCTGCTCTTAACAAAGGTGATAAAATGTATTGATCAAGTTATTAGTTGTTGCAGGCTTTATTTTGGCTTATGATGGTACTAGAGACCAGAATTACTAAGTAAAGAGGTTGTAAAGTGCAATGCCATATGGCTGCATCGCTTAGAGATGGCAATTATGGCAGAATCAATTGCTATTATTAAGGGAGATGCTCATATGATGGTGACTTTTGATTTCCTGCCAGCTTTTCCATTGACCTTGTTTTTGGGAATCTGGAAAGCAATGTCAGAAATCTTGATCACGAGACCACGAGGACACTGCAACAGTGGCAACCAGGGTAGATAAAAATCAATGATTTTTTAAAAAAAAACCAGATTTTTTTTATTTAAAGCGGATTTTTTTGATTTAAATCTGATTTTTTTGATTTTTATCGAATTTATTTTAATAAAAAACTTTTGGGGTAAAAATCTATCTTAAGATAGTTTTCTATTTAAGATACATAAATAATTTAGTTTATTCAACATGAAATGGAGCTTAGTTATGTAGCATGAGGCTGTATATTCTGCAACACTGGGACTATCGGTGACTCAACAGTGGGTCAAAGGAGTAGCAGAGATGACAGTTGCTCTTTAAAAATTATGATTTAAATCGAGTTGATTTAAATCAAGCCTTTTTACTAGTGATTTAAATCAAATCGATTTAAATCAAATCCACCCTGGTGGCAACTATGAAAACCTATCATGCACCATTTATTCAATGCTATTGTAACTTTGAACAGTCATTGAAGGACTGGTCATAACTTGAGGACTTCATGTATTTAAATATCATAACCCTTGTATGCACTTTTTGAATATTTTAGCAGTTATTAAATTTACAAGTGTGGCTCTTAATTTAAGTAATTTTTAGAAGTGTGCCCCTGTCTACCTTCCATATCAATTATTACTGCAAGAGTTTTTAAGAAAAACTTTTGCCTATCTCATATAGTATGTATGTGCTTGTATGTGTGTATATATACTTAAAAGGACTTCTAAGTCACTTCAATTTTGTTCCAGTAGCAATCAAATCAGTTACTTCTTTCAAGCATCTTGCCTCCTGATTCATTTTTTAAATTATCCTAATAGGTGCTGGAGTTCCCCAGTTCCAACCAATTGCCTTGAATGGGCGTATCCAGCTTCTGACAAATGGCTCCTTGTTGATCAAGCATGTTCTGGAAGAAGATAGTGGATACTACCTCTGCAAGGTCAGCAATGATGTGGGGGCTGACGTCAGCAAGTCCATGTACCTCACTGTTAAAAGTAAGAATTTCTTCCTGATAGTAATGACTATTGAGTTGCAAAAGGATACCTTTCAACTCCTGAATTGAAAAAAAATATTTTGCATTCATTCTAAGGCACACTTGCACATTCTTCTTGCTGCAGCTGAATCACTTAGTTACAATTTAGTTGAGGAAGATTAAGTAAGCAAACGGAAGGGTTGACATTGTCTGTGAAACATTTCTGTAAGATCAATGAGCTCCTTCAACATATTTTTGAAGTACAGAGAGGCATCTTGATGTTGCTAATGTATGTTAAACCTGGACAGAGCTTAAATATAGATTACGAGAAAGAGCTTCAGAATGCCTTCACAGGAGGTGCTTACTTTTCAGTTGACTTTCATACTTTATTGTAATGACAGTTATACTGTCCATATTCTGCAAGTCAGAATCATGAGATTTTATTTATTCTGCTTTGGAAAGTGATGATTCTTAGCTCCAAATTAATTGGATTAATTAATTAATTAATTAATTAATTGTGATTTGCTAGATCATTCAAAGTAAACAATTAGATTTCTGAACATCATTCAAAATGTAGTAAAATGATACTTGTAGAATTTCCAAGATTTTGCTTTCTTTTCTTTCTTTTTGATTTGTATTTAAGCCTACAGTCCTAAAGGGTGTTCTTAAACAAAGAATAAAGTATTTTGGACCAAGACCAGAAGAGAATTTTTAAGTTCAGGTGTGGCTACAACAAGGACTACCTAAATCAGGGCTGTCAAACTCACGGGCTGTGGGCCAGATACGTCATGCGCTGGCCACACCCATGCCCGGTTTAGCAAAGGGGGGGGGGGGGAATCCAGATAAGTTTGAAACCCCTGACCTAAATAATGATTTCTTTGCTTAGGAAGTGGGGAAGGGGGACCAAATGAGAACAATTGAATAATCTCCAAATGTCCCAGAATGAATATTGGACATTTTTAATCAAAAGCTGCCCTTTTGGTAATGAATTCACAGTGAATTTTTGCAATATTTTTTGCAATTTTTGTATAATCAATTTTCCCTGGGGTCTCAAGACATGAAAAATGTAACATTCAATTTGCCAGTCATGATTTACATTCGTGTGTGTATGTGTGTGTGTGTATGTACACCAAATCAGTTTGGTGCAGAGAAAGTTGTACAACTAATAACCAAAGCAATAAAAGAACACAGACTAAAAAAGCTTTTGCCAATGTTCTTTTATTTTGGCTATTATTCGAAAAGGGCTGTTATAATCCTATTAAATTCACATTATTAAAAAAGAAGGAAGGACAGTGATTAGATTTTGTGTTGTATTCATTGATAAATAAAGAGACTTTAATTTGTATGCCAGAATCATCCCCAAGTATGTTCTTCCCTAAAGTAATAGAACTTAATGCCTGCCAGATGCTTGGGTTACAGATTCTGTAAATTCAACTACCACATTTGGCATAATGGAAATTGTAATCTGAAACATCTGAAAAAGTACCAATTTACTTATTTTTACAACAAAATAGAAGCCACCCCCCTCCCCCCTTAAGCTGTAATTGACCAATGTAATACCCAGGCAGTAGATAAGTTACTGTACTTTTTACAATTTGGATGATGCTGATTTTTCCAAAGCAATCGTTAAAGGCAGTTCTGATAGTAAATGCCATATTTTTAACATTTAGAAAGAAAAATAAAAACAACCTTCTAGCTTCCCCTTAGTTGACAGCTGTAAAAGTCTGTCTGATAATGCTATGCAATTTTATGTCATAAAAGTATCTTTTATCAAGTCAGAGCAAAGATCTCTCAGGAGATAGTATCTTTTGAATCAAGTAAAAGCTAGCATCAAGTAATATATGTGTGTGTGTGTGTGTGTGTGTGTATATATTCCTTTTTTATTATTTTATTTATATTTAGGAGATACCCAAAATAATTTTGAGCAGCACACCCATTCTTTCTGTTCCCATTGTACATTTTATATGACAGTTATAGTTTATAATAGTTGAATGCCAGAACATATTTTATCTAGATCAATGTATACACATTTAACTGATGTTTAATATACAGTAATAAGCAATTATGTGGGATATCTAAAATATTTTATTCACATTTGTGCCTTTTTGCAGGGTTTCTTATTCCCTTTCACCTTCATTCTTATCAGCTGATTCTATTGCAATGTTTTTCAACCTTGGGAAGTTCAAGACGTGTGGACTTCAACTCCCAGAATTCCTCAGCCAGTACCTAGGAGTTGAAGTCTACACATCATATACTTGCTAAGGTTGAAAAACACTGTACTGTTGGTTTATCTGCTCCAGTCCTGTGGTATAGGCTGCTAGGAGTGGCAAGCTTCATTCCAGTGTAATGCATCCTGCTAGGCTAATTAATCCAATATAATATGCTTATCTAGTCTGCAGAGTCTTTTTCTAGTAGCCTCTCCTTATGCTCAGAATGAGGCAGGAGAGGAAATGTGCTATAGGCATCATTTTCTGTGTGGTGAGCTTAGAAATAAATACAGAGCTTAAACTTGCAAAATGAATTGTGAATATTATATGAGTTGCTTGGATCACCCACCCGCACCCCACACTGTTTCCTTCCTAATTAGAAACTCTCAGCACAAAATTTTACCTGTGATAGAGCAACAGAAAAGCTAATGTGGATGAAGAAGTACAATTTAGCTCATAAGAAACTGAAATAAATTATAATAACTTGAAAAAATGGCTTGTATTTGAAACTAACATATCTGCAAAAGACATTTCCCTTGTTTGATTGAGGAGCTTATACACAGGGGTACTTACTTTCAGGTAATAAGCTTTCCTGCCTTCCAACTTTTCAATTTAAACACATCTGAAAGTAATCTGGACTGTTTTTACTATTTTAAAATTCATTTTGGATAGAAGAACAAGACCTGAGCAGGGCTAGCTAAGTCAAGTGTGAAAAAGTGACCCAAAGAGTTTTTGCAGTCACAGGTGAGTTTCTAAGAAACAAGTGTACTAAATTATCATTAAAGTTTGCTGAAAGGGAAATAAAAAATCAGCAGTCTCCGTGGAATTACTGTGGTTCCCTTTTGTGCTTCTGCCTTGATTCACTTGATCCAGCTTTTATGATTTGAGACTGTTACAGATAATTTACTAGATAAAGAAGGCAAAAATAGATGCTCACAAGCATGGAAAGTTCGGTTTGGAAAGGCAGAATGCAAGACCTAGAGCTAATACAGATACTCAGTTCTTGAAACAAGATTTCCTTATTAGAGGATAACTCACAGATCACATAAATGTTTCTGCATAATGAGGGGTTTATCTCATTTCACTGTTGAAAACTTACTTCTATCTGGAAGAGCTATCTGGAAGCATATCATCTTGCATAAGCATAAACCATAAGCTATAATTTAAAATTAGAAATCCTACATTGATATAATTATAGTAAAGTAAGTAAAATTAAAATAACCAAGTAAAATTAATCAAATTACATTTTATGTAGAATCTGTGTTTGGCAAAACATCAGTAACCAATTAACAAACAGCAAATATACTATAAGTCTGATAAAATGGCTTTGTTTAAAAAAATGTAACATGCCATGATCCCAATCAGCTGGAGTATCCTCTATAAAGGGTATAGTATGTAGTATTGAATGAACATAATATGTTTGGAAAGCTTTCAATGTAGCTTTATGATTAACTGAATGCAGAATTTGTTTATCTTCCTTTTCAAACATCTAGTCACATTTTTTTAACTGCAAAACAATCTTAGTTCCTATTTACTGCCATAATCTGAAACACATTAGCCCCCCACTAGTACATATGGATTCGACAAACTTTATCATCAAAATGAATGACAAAATCACCTACAGATATTCTGTCCTACAACTTTTCCATAGGCCATCTGAAAGAAGCTTCCACAAAACATTGAGAACTTCTGCTCAATTCCACTCTTTATTATAACTCTGTCCTGAACTGGGAAATGTCTAATTGTTCATTAATATATTTTTTGGTGGCATATGCAGGTTAAGATATCAATAGGAAGGTTTGGTTTCTGTCCAGTGGAAATTAAAAACAGCAATTTTATAAAAATAAATGGCAAAGAACCACCTGGAACTGCAATTGTGGTAATCAAATTCATGCAGGCACATAATAGCAAATAAGTAGTTTTGTAATGTGCATGTTGAGAAGAGCTACAGAGAAATTTATGCTAAACCTTGAAAACATGAAAAAATTCCCCTCGACACAAGCATTTGCTCTTGTTAGTCTAACAAGGTTTTGGTTTTTTGGTTTTTGTCCTAATGAGGTCTTCCCACTGTAAGAGATAAACAAGCTCCAAGTGTCGTTTTCTGCCTCTTCAGACTATCAGCACAGCTTTGATTTAAGGACTTGCACTTTAATCACCCATCATGTGTCATTACCCCGACAGGTGGCAGCAGCCGCAAGATACAAGCTCCAATAAATTGCATCGAAAATCACTGAAGCGATCTTTTGTTGATTTTCTTTTACAGCTATTCAATGGTAGATCAGCTGTCATAACAACACAGTGCCCATGGCAGTAGGGTGAAATTAAATGTGAAGTATGTTCAAGGTAGCAAGTATAAAAATGTAATATCCTTTTTTTCACCTTGTTGATTCTAATGCATTTTTTTTATTTTTTTAAGTAATGTGAAGTCTGTAGCAATTGATTGAAATCAGTGCTGTATTTTTGTGGCATCATTGTCACGTGTGCCCTTGTACAAATATGCTCTACTATATAAATACCTTGCTATCAGTAATATTTTCTTTAAAAAATGGAATCTTGCTTATTTTAAAAGCAAAATGCATCTTATAATTGGGTTTTTGAGCAAAAGGAAGCAGTTGCAAATCATCTTTGTTTCCCCCTTCTCCCTCCTTAATTATCCCTCTATTACAGGTACATGTAATGTTATATTGCATAAAGTGCAATTTCTCACTGCAGAAAATGCACACAAAAATAAAATATCCCTGTCATTAAAGTAGTTATTTTTTAATAATGAGCCAAATTAGACATTTTTAAAACATAATTGGCAACTTGAATGCCAAGTGTCCAAATTTTGTTCATGTGGCCAAAACAGTCAGTTATGAATCCCTTCGTTCAGCACCATTGTAACTTTGAATAGCTCTATATCAATGGGTGTAACCTGAGGACTACTTGTAATTGTAATGAAGAAAGACCCAGACTGGTTTCACACTTCATGTTAAATTCATGATTGTTTAGTTTTGACTGGAGGTGATATGTACACCAAGCCATTATGGTTTATAAGCCCTGTTTCAGGTTGGATATAAACTACATTAGGAGGTAGTGAATAGGCAGAGAATTCCACCACCTATCCTGTTTGTGAGTATCAGTCTATTTTCACTTATCTCAAGCATAAAATCCATTTCTGCCTGAAGGACAGTTCTATTCCCTTGGTACAGTATCATATTATTCATCCTCCTCCCCTTTTAGCTACAGAGAAAAATAGTTCATCTTTTTAAAACAAAGGTAGAAATTAGAAATTAAGGCTAAAACATAAACTGGTATATTGCACATCTTCTCACCAATTTCAGAATTAACTGATTAGAAGCCTCAGAGACTGGAAGGGAGTCTAGAAAATTAAGATAATATGTTTCAAGAAAAGCAGTTGTCTTTGAAAGGAAACATTAAAAAAAAACCCTGTTTAGCTAAAAGTACTATTGAAGGTTATTTTTAATTTGACTGTGGGCTTTAAATTTATTGTTAATGTAAATTGTTACCTCCATCCATAAAAAACTCCATCATTGTGTGTTTTTGTACCATTTGAAACCTGCTTAGTTCAGCATTGCTTCTAAACAAGATAAGATTTACATTATCTTATAGTCTCACAAATGAAGGTAAATATATGTGTCCCAGGATAATGTTGCAGGATCCAATCTGGGTCAGTCACTGGGAGCAGAGGTTTAATTTTCTGAGTGATTTGACTCATGCTGGAGCCCATCCCCAGGGAACGTCTCTCAACCAGAATGTGTGATTTGGAGTAATCTATGTGTAGTATTTATGTGGTGCCTGGTTGTATATGGCCACTGACATAGAGTTTCTTGTGCTATATTACCTATGACGTGATTCAGAAGTACTCCATTCTTCACAAAGATTGCATATTTGCAAAATTACTGTGAGATTTCTATCATTCTGAAAAGGTGAGAGTGAAAATGTAGTTTGACTAGCACAACCCCATGCATTGGGGATTATTCAGAGGCAAATACTGGCAGCCAGACAGTGTCTCTGAAATAACAACAGACAAAGGGAAAGCTGCAACATGGTCCACTTTAACTCTGAAGGGCTAGTTTCCATAAAGAAGTAGGCAGGATCTGGAAGAAGTAGAGCTATAGTTCGCAGATGATACAATGGTGCTGGGTCTTATAACTGGAGGGAACGAATCAGCATACAGAGAAGAAGTCCAGAAGCTATCCACATGGTGTTCAAAAAACAACCTACATTTAAACACTAGCAAGACAAAGGAGATGGTGCTGGATTTCTGGAAGCACAGAGAGGAAGCTGCCCCACTGTATATCAAGGGCTGTGGAGAGGGTTTCCTTTTTTAAATTTTTGGGAGTGCTTATTAGTCAAGATCTCATCTGGAAAAACAACACATCCCTTGTGGTTAGTAAGGCTCAATAGAGACTTCATTTCCTTAGAGTCCTGTAGAAAAATCAGGTGGAACAATGGCTGATGATCTCTTTCTATCGGTCTATGATAGAAAGTATCCTTACATACTGTATAACAGTATGGTATGCTGGCTCAACACCTGCAGACAGGAAGGCACTACAGAGAGTGATTAATTCGACACAACAAACCATTGGTTTCCCCCTAACACCACTGGATGACATCGCCAGATCTCATCATTTCAGCAGAGTAAGGAAGATACTTATGGACGATTCACATCCTGGTCAGTGTCTCTTCTCACTTTTACCATCAGGCAGAAGACACAAAAGCCGGGGTGAAATGCTGCTGGCTCGGACCAGATCACCTGATCCGGTAGTGATGGCGGTTGGTGGTTCGGAGAACCGGTAGCAAAAATCCCTGCCCACCCCCCTCCATGCCTAGCTGAGCCGTGCAATCATCAGAGGCTGTTTTTTTTAACTTTTAAAAGCATTTTTTCTACAACCTCTTCAGCCGAAAACATGCTTTTAAAAGTTAAAAAAAAGCCTCTGATGATCGCGCGGCTCAGCTGGGATCATCAGAGGCTTTTAAAAGCATTTTTTCTACAACCTCTTCGGCTGAAGAGGCTGTAGAAAAAAAATGCCTTTAATTTAATTTAATTTAATTTAATTTCCAATTTATATACCGCCCTTCTCCCTGAGGACTCAGGGCGGTGTACAGCCAAGATAAAAAACATAGAATACAAATATTAAAACATTTAAAAATATATATAGATTTGGGCCGAAAGTTAAGAATAACAAACTAATTAAAAAATTTAAAATTTAAAAATTTTAAAAACCCGGCTTAGAAGATGGGTGGAAAAGATGGGTTTTCAGGGAACGACGGAAGGCATTGAGGTCATGGATTTTCCTTATCTCCGGGGGCAACTGATTCCAGAGAGTGGGAGCCCCCACAGGGAGCCCCTTTAAAAGCCTCTGGAGATCCCAGCTGAGGTGCCTGATCGTCAGAGGCTTCTAAAAGCATTTTTTTATGCAACCTCTTCGGCTGGTAGAAAAAATGCTTTTAAAAGTTAAAAAAAAAAAAGTTGGCCACATCCACCCAGTCACATTACCGCTCCCCCCACCAAGCCATGCCCACAGAACCGGTAGTAACAAATTTTAGATTTCACTCCTGCACAGAAGTATAGCCAGTCGGACAAACAGGATTAAAAATAGCTTTTATCCAGGGGCTGTCAGACTCCTAAATACAACTACAATCACTCCATGATACATGGAAACATATGACTGGTTTCTCCCTAATTACTTGTATAAGGACCATTTTCTATATTATTCATGTCTTGTATTTTTGTTATGGGTTGCACCAGTAGGGGCTAAATCAATGCCGTTGTTTACAGCATATGTACAATGACAATAAAGGTTATTATTATTATTATAGAGGAAATAAGACATAAGATGCTCACAGCCTCGGGCAATGCCTATTTAAAGGATAGTGGGTTTGCCCAATTCACTTTCTGAAGGTCATTTGAATGGAAAGAATTTAAAGTGAACAGAGATCTTCAGTCCAACAGAGCACCCACCTGGCTGAGTGTACCTTCAATTTTTGGAAAGGACTATAGTAAAAAGAAAGTAAATAACTATGAAGATTTAAAAGAATTTAAAGGAAAAAGGCAGGAGTTTGGAATACAAAAGTTAAAAATGGACTAATAGCTAAATTTAAGTAGCTGAGAAACATCATGTGTTTCTACAAATACGGAATGATAAATGGGACTAAAGAGTTATGGACATAGAAAAAAAGTTTGTGTTTTTTTACTCTTTCTTCCTCCTTTTTTGGATTAGAAATTAAAAATCATAAAAATGGCTACAACTAGAAAGGCAGCAAATGCTACAGAAGTAGAGAGGAGGGGATCATTTTCTGAAAGACAACAGGTAATATAAAAAGGGGATACAATATACTCTTTGCAAAGGATGCTTTAGGAACTAGGGAAGAATGTCACAGCATCAATAACTGCATCAGTTAAAAGACACCTGGCTTGGCTCTTCTCTGGAAGAGAGAATGAATGTAAGATTTATAAATATGGCAGAAAAATGAATTAAAAATTGGAAAAAATATGTAAAATAAATGTGGAGAAGTCAAACAAAGAAAAAAATAGAAGTTTGGAATATTAGACAGAAATAATAGTTTTATAAAATGAGTTTCATTGATATATGATACCAGAGAAATTATTCAAAATGTATAAAGATACTTCTAGCCAATGTTAGAACTGTGAAAAACACAAAGGGACATCTTACCATGCATTGATAGACTTGTGAAGAAAAAAAAGAAAATAGAATAAAGTTAGATAAAACCGGGCAGAACTGGCTGAAATAGCAAATCTGACCTATTTGGTCAGGGACAAAATAATATGTAGTAGATCTGACAATGGAAAAAGGATTGAATAAGGTGTTAATGGGATTTTTGTAATATTAAGAGGGAAGAAGGGCAATGATTTTTTTATAACTGTTGTAAAAACAGGTCAGAAGTGGAAAAGAGAAACCTTGCCATTGTTATTAGATAGAGAAATTAAAACTGGAGAAATGCTATAATGCAACATTTACAGTATGTATCCATAATAGAAGTTCAAACAAATTCAAGCAGGAATGGCTCCTTTATGTTTGACATATTACACAGCAGTGCAAATTTAAGTCCTAATGTCTTAAGAGGATTTAAACAGAAGCCAGAAGTCATCTTTAACATTCAGTGTAAATTATAGATATCCAAATTGTGGCAAGTGGTTGGGGGAAGGGAAGGATGGATTAGAAAGGGGGTTTTTTTGTATTTTTTTTCTTGTAGCTTTTTTTTTTTTTGCTTTATTTTCTTTTTCTAATTTGCATTTCACTATTTCAACAACAAATATATTGAAAATGAGGAAAAAAGAGTTCCCTTTGATTATTAAGTCAAAACAGCAACTCAGACCTGGGAGAGCCAAAGGTTGAAGCAAGGAACTTGTCAGGTTCTTGAATACACTGATTTCCAGCATTATGACAAAATTGTGCACTGAAATGACAATTTTAGTATGATTACTTGAATGGGGAATTTCTTAATGCAAATGGAAACTAATTTATCTTGTAGATGGCTTACCTTCCACACTACTGTCTTGGCCACTCATACACATGCCTGAGTGCCTTCAAAAATATTTCCCTAATGCCTGACATTTGCAGCCAACAGAAAGATCCCAGACCTATTGAACAACTTGCAAACTTGGTTTTCCTTTCACAGCAAACAACATTTCTTTTTTTACCTTGACATTTATAGGTAACCTTTGCTAACCAATGGTAATTGCAACCAGGAATGCCATTGCTAAGTGACACTGTTGTAAAGTGCAACTTATGTAACCACACCAACTTAACAACAGCAACTGCAGCACTTCTGGTTTCAGTTGTTAAGTGAATCTCAAGTGGTTACAGCATCCCATGTTCACCTGCTTACCACTTGCAACCTCCTGCTGGCTTACTCATTGACTTTGCTTGTCAGAAACTGGCAGTGAAGGTTGCAAATGATAATTGCAGGGTGCCACAGCATAATTGTGAGCCAATTGCCAAGCAT
Source organism: Arizona elegans (assembly GCA_022577455.1). Lineage (NCBI taxonomy): Eukaryota > Metazoa > Chordata > Lepidosauria > Squamata > Colubridae > Arizona > Arizona elegans. The sequence continues at coordinate 59,679,750 of JAKOOJ010000006.1, forward strand.
CTGAATCGGGATCACACAGTCAAAAGTCCCTCTCAGTCCATGCCATTGTAACATCAACCAGTCACTGACTGAGGAGTCCTTCAGAGGGGAAATGAGCATATTTCAAAAGCTGAAGTTGTTTTATTTTAAAACAATTACATGCAATAGAGCAACTTATCTTAAAATGTAAAATAAACCCCACAATACATTAGTCTTTTTTTCTAGTTAAGGAAAAGTTAATTCTAAGTCAGGCATGTAATAGATACTATCCAATAACTTACTCTAAAAACAAAGACATACTGAGATAATTACAGCATGCTGGGTGAATTCAAATTGATTTTTCAACAACATGCTGTGGGTTAGCACTGATTTAATATTCCCATTGTCTCTAGAAGTACTGGTGATGGCTGCTGTTCAGGTAACAAAATATTTGTTTTCATTATAATTGCTAATAAACCCAGTTTCAGATTGGACTCTAGATATATATTTCTGCGGGAGCTAAAACAGATGCTGATTTTTGAATTCCCAAGTAAAATTTGTTCTGCCTTATCAGCAGAAGCAAATAAACAGATGAGATGTTGACCAAAGTAGCTCAGATCAGCATACAAATCAGATTTAAATTTTACTCTCTTTCCAAGAAATGCAAATCCAGAATGAGAGTTGGAAGAGATCTTTTAGGCACTGAGACCACCCCCTATTTTTGTGTGAACAATTTAACATCTATCCAACTCCCACTTGAACAGAAAGAGCCTTTAACAGAAAGAGCCTGTACTACCAAGGCTCTTTCCACTTGAAAGAGCCTTGGTAGTACAGTGGTCTAAGGCACCCTGTTATTAAGCTGGTTATTAAGACCAGCTGCCTGCAATTACTGCAGGTTCGAATCTCGCCAAGGCTCAAGGTTGACTCAGCCTTCCATCCTTTCTAAGATAGGTAAATTGAGGACCCAGTTGTGGGGGCAATAAGCTGACTTTGTATAAATATACAATAGGATGAAGGCTATTGCTGAGCACATTGTAAGCCACCCTGAGTCTCCTGAGAAGGGCGGCATATAAATCAATTTTTTTTAAAAAAAAACATGTCTTATCTTCCCTGATATTTGGTTCACTGTCAAAATATCCTTACTGTATTTAACTGGGTTCTACTGTCTTGAATATAAGACCATTATTCTGAGTCTGCATTCTACATGCTGTCACAGTGCAATAGTGGGTTCTTTTACAGCTGGGTATGCTTGTGCCTTTAGAGACTGGGGAGACATTTATTATGTGCAAAACTATTTACAGCAATTAGGAACTACCATATCCAAACTTTTCCAGTGTCAACTTGGTCTCTGCTCCCTCCCTCCCTCCCTCTCTCATCCATTTGTTAGCAACTTATCCCAGCATACAGGTAGTCCTAGATTTATGACCACAGTTGAGCCCAAAATTTCTGTTGCTAAGTGAGACTTTTGTTAAGTGAGTTTTGCCCACTTTATGACCTTTCTTGCCATAGTTATTAAGTGAATCATTGAAGTTGTTAAGTTAGTAACATGGTTGTTAAGTGCATCTGGCTTCCCCATTGACTTTGCTTATCAGAAGGTCACAAAATAGGACAGCATGACCTGGGACACTGCAACTGTCATAAATATGAGTCAGTTACCAAGAATCTGAATTTTGACCACATGACCCTGGAGAGGCTGCAATAGTCGTAAGTGTGAAAAATGGTAATAAGTCACTGTTTTCAGTGCCATTGTAATTTTGAACAGTCACTAAATAAACTGTTGTAAATTGAGGTCTACCTGTACTGGCTGGGGAATTTTGGGAGTTGAATTCCATATATCTTAAAAGTTGTCAAGTTTGAAAAATTCTGCTAACTCACCCCTGATAAATATGCACATATACCCCTTTTCTCCTCTTTCTTCCCTGTCCTCCCTAAGAGAAGGAGAAAGAAGAATCGGCTGGATTACTTCAGAGTATAGCCAACTAGTTTGTTATGCTTTCTCGGACTTTGTCAGTCATTCCTCTGCAAAGATGTTGCAGGATGTACTTCCCCCTGTGTCTTCTACCCAGCTTTCCCAGTCTGAGTTTTCTCCAAAGACTCCAGGCATCCATCTTCCTCATCTGCTTGGGGTTTGGATGTAACGCATCCCCCTCCACTTCTCTTCTGCCAGGAAACCTTCAGTTGAAATCTTTCAGCTTTTCTTCCCTTGGATCAAAGAAACGGCAACACCACCCTTGAGTTTCAACATGTGATGCTTCTCTCCAGCCAAACAACTTCCAGCGCAGTCTCTCCAAAGACAGTTTGCAGCAAAAATGTGGCAACATATATTTCTGTATTTCTCTTCCTTGCGCTCAGTCACTCCTTTCACAGTTCAGTCTGGCAACATGTTTCCTAGCAAGTGACAAGGTGGCATTCTCCCCAGGGTTTTAGTCCCCAGCACCAATTTACAAGGCTTGGACAAAGGGAAGGCTGGCTACGTCTACCTCACAACAGTCCTGACTAGCCGCCAGTGCAATTCTCTTCACAGGCATTTCTAGCTGGCTCTCCCCTCTTTTTTCCTTCTTTTGCTGACTCATGCCAGCACAACAGCAGATATGCTGGCCTCAAAACTCATATTTCATGCATGCCAATGAATCCCTTGACCACCATCTTTGTGACTTCACTCAAGGTTCTTAAAATCTACCATCAAATTCTCCTTTCTTAAAATGTGATGATCAGAAGTAGACACAATGATCAAGATACTGCCTAAGGTATACACAGAATGTAATAGGTCCAGCTTTTCATGATTTGAATTTAAGAGTCATACCACACTGCTGTTCCACATTCCTTTTCATATGCACCAGGTATCTCCCATTCTGTATCTTGTATTTAATTTCTTTTTCCTAAGGAATATCTTTGCATTGTCTCCCTCAAATTTCATTCACACTTCTCTAACATTTTGTAGAATTTTGTATGTTGTTTCTGTTTTCTAGAATATCAGGCATCCAATCCAGTTTAATATCATTTGCAAAGTTTCCACTTCTTCATCCAAGTCATTAATTTCAAACACTGCTGGACACAGAATTAAACCTGTGGCACTATTCTTGATATCTTACTCCAATTTCATAAAGAATTGTTAGAAATGAGCATTCTTTGCAAAGTTATACTGAGTACAAGTAGTCCTTGACTGACAACCACTTTCTACAGTTATTATCACAAAGTGATTGGTCATTAAGTGAGTCACATCTGATTTTACAACCTTTTTGCCATTGTTGCTAAGTGAATCACATGATTGTTATTGACTTTGTTTGTTAGAAGTAAAGTGGTACATCATCCAACTCATGCTTAATTTGCTTGGGAATCAGAATCTGATCTGATACTTTGTCAGATTCTTTGTTGAATATTGCTGAATATTTTGCTGAATGCTGCATCCACAGGATTTCCACAATCTGCTACGGAAATAATCTGGTCAAAATAATGAAATAAGATGAGTCTAATATTGTTCTTGACAGTTCATTCAAACTTCTAATGATTACTGTTTTCATTTGCAGCATTTTCTGACATACATAAAAAAGGACATGGGAAATATAAGTTCATTTTTGCATACTGTAGATGTTCTTTTCATATGAAACTTCAAAAAAACTTATTCAGACAGCTCTCCCACAAATATTTTTGTATGTGTGTGTGTAGTAGCTGTCCACTACAGCCAGTGTGGACTTCTGGCTGTAGAAAGATGGGCACTTGAAATCTGTTGCTGTCTGCTACTTGAATAGTTCTTTTAAAAAACTAAACAAACATATTCCTAAAAATTCTGTCATCCCATCAACAAAATATAACAGAATACATGGCTGTTCTTAAAATGTGTGGCAGGTTGTATATAAATATATATTGTATATAAATAGTCCACTAATTGCATGTACTGAAAAAGTACAATATATAAAATGTAATGTCAGATGTGGACTGATTCCCAAAGTGAGTTAATTCTTTTATTTTTACTATGGTTTAGCTAATTTGAATGATTTTTTAAAAACCCTCTGTAATTGACAGGAAAATAAGAAGGTGTCAGCTGTAAAAAGTGGACATAAGCAAGTGAATCACTGTGCCTTAATGGTACATTTTTAGATTTGGTTGATAGATTTGGCTAATTTGGTTTGCTTTTTCCAATTCATGGAAAGAATTTTCTGATCATAATTCTCATCTTGTGGCTTATTTATATCTTAAAACTTTAGACAAACATATCCACCAACGTGCTAGATGGTGTAGAAATGATAGAGCATAATTGTCTGCTTAATACACATATGAATTGTGTGGGTTGCAACTGTTCTATCCCATCTGTTAATTGAACAACCTGTACTTGTAAAATAGAAGAATCATCTGTTTCTTCATCTCCCCTCCCTATCCCACCTCTCATTCCCACCTCCTCATTCTGAACTCATTTTGTTGCCATCAGAACATTATTGGCAAACATTAGCAAGATTATCTTATCTCCCTTCCTCTGAACATAAAGAAAATATCAACAAAAATATATGCAGCAAATTCAGAAACAAAGGTTGGGTACGCATCCCACAACAGTGCATTCTATAATACATGATATGATATGTGTATATGAGTCTGTGCATGCGTGTCACTGCATTTATGTATGTATAGATTCTACTCTACATGTATACATACATATCTATCACACTATTTCCTTTCGGGTTAAATAGTATTGTCCAAATCACAGGAAAGTAGAAAGAAGTGATATGCAAATGAAATTAAATACATAGTTAAATCTATTATACCTTTTTATAGTTTTTTATTGTTTCTGACACATCTCTGTTATACTAAAAGACAATGTCTGTGATAATACAATACTTTCTTTTTAACATTTTATAATGTTATCACTACTGTGATACTGGAAAACAGTATGAGTAGAGACATTATATTAATGCTATTCAAAAATGATATTTAACACCCACCGGAAGGAATAAGAAAACTGTTTTTATGTTAGCCTTACTCTGGACATGCCGGTCAGTCTTTTTTAGATTCATGTCTTATAGGTTTTATACTATGCCAAGGGAAACTCACAAGGTTGGGAAAAGTTGACAGTTCTACACATATTTTTTTTATAGTAATCTACTATCTGTATTTATCACATGGTATAGATGATTAGATAGATTGTACGTGGCAGACATGGACAACCTTTGGGCTTGAATATTGTGTGTATTACTGAATAAGTACTGCACATATGTGCACACATTCAAGTACACATAGATACATGTGCATGTAGATATATACACCTCGGCATAGTATAGTTTTTGCCATAGTGTTTATGTCCTTTCAGTTAATCTCCATTTCTTTAAATGTTGCCTTAATTTAATAATACAACTTGTAGTCTTTTATGAAAAACTCAGCTATGCTGGTATGTATTAAAGGAAAAGGTTTAGGGAGTTCAGGAGGAATTTCAAACAAAATTATAATCCTCTCTTCTTTATGATGCAATCCTTTTTTAGATAAGCAGCTTTTCTGGGACAATAATTACCTTATATAACAGACCTTCTGTCATTGAAAATAGATGTAATTTAATAGGTTAACTCACTAGCCATCTGTCAGAATATTAAACATACTAGTGAAGGGAATTGGGTGTTTTAGAGACACAATGGAGTGTACAGAATCTTAACACTAACTTGCTAATTTGAAGCAGTCTGTTGATGCCATCTGGCAGCTGTTTGTTTCTTTCTCTTTGTTTAGCATATATACTCAGTGTTTAGAAAGTTTTTCTAGACAGCCTTTAAAGGCCAAAGGTTGCTGTATTAGCTGCCATAAGGCAAACTGTTGAGCATGCAGGGTAAGATTGCCCACCTCATTTAGAAGCTCCATTACGTGTGTTAAATATATATTCAGCTACCTTGTATTATCTCTGTCGTTTCTAGAGAGAATTGTCTACTTTAGCATCACATGTCACATTCTAATTTTGTTTGATTTTGAGTGATACATGGACTATTCATTGTGCTAACTAAACCATTATTTTCAATGAACCATGTTAAAAAATAAATTTATGATGGAATATAACTTTTGTCATCTATTGCATAACATAGGAAAAGCTATGTGTGATCTTCATTCCTAGCTTGTCTTGTATCTAATCTATTATTATTTAGTTCTGACTTTGTGAATTAAAGAAAACAAAGGGCTGGATAGTTTAAGAGAGCATGCCTATCACTGCCAGTAAGGTCTTGAGTCTTATAAATGAATTACCGTATTTTCCGGCATATAAGACGACTGGGCGTATAAGACGACCCCCGACTTTTCCTGTTAAAATATAGGGTTTGGGCTATACTCACCGTATAAGACTACCCCTCTTCCAACGCACACCAAATAAAAATTAAAAAACATCAACTGGCTCACCCACAATGTAAAAGCAGCTGTGCTAGACCCAAAATGGCCCCTGCAACAAGCAGGAACCTCACACAGCCACAAAAAGCCCCCCCAAAAATCTTTCACACTTTACACACACACAACAACACAACTGGCTCACCCACAATGTAAAAGCAGCTGCGCTAGACCCAAAATGGCCCCTGCAACAAGCAGGAACCTCACACAGCCACAAAAAGCCCCCCAAAAAATCTTTCACACTTTACACACACACAACAACACAACTGGCTCACCCACAATGTAAAAGCAGCTGCGCTAGACCCAAAATGGCCCCTGCAACAAGCAGGAACCTCACACAGCCACAAAAAGCCCCCCCAAAAATCTTTCACACTTTACACACACACAACAACACAACTGGCTCACCCACAATGTAAAAGCAGCTGTGCTAGACCCAAAATGGCCTCTGCAACAAGCAGGAACCTCACACAGCCACAAAAAGCCCAAAAAAACAACTTTCACACTTTACACACATAAAATTCCACATACAGCTTTGTGAGATTTTGTGTGTTTGTGTAGTTAGAGTGAAACACTACAGAAACACACTAAATCTCAGAAAGCTACACAAATATTATTTTAATTTTATTTTTATATGAAAACTAAATTTAAAACTTCCTAAACTTTAAATGGCTAGGTCTAAAAAAGAACAACTAAAAAAAAAACCCAATTAACTATTTTTTTTAAAGCTCCCAAAGGGGGAAAAAACTTACCCAATAGAACAGGGGTCTCCTCTATATTAATACATTTTGTTATTATTCTAAAAACAGTCTAAAACTACAATATATATATATTTATTCTTCTTTTTTTTTTCTCTCTACACATTTAAAGTATTTATAATATTTATATAAGTATTTAAAGTATTTAAAGTATATAGATATTCAGAGTATTAAAAGTAGTAATATAATATAACGAATTAATTAATATATTTAAATATCAGCATAGACATATTAGAACTTATCATTTTTTACTTATCTACCTATCTATTTACCCATTTATATATATACCTATCTAACTATTTACCTATTTATATATCTATCACTTATTTATTAGCTACTTTTTTTTTGGTCTGGTTTTTCTATTTTTTACTGCTGTGTGCATAGAGTGGCTATTGATTGATTATTGTGTCTAATATTATTAATATTATTAAGGATAAATTTTATAAAATAGTGATTTAATTTATAACATCAATTAATTAAGTGCTTACTGACTGGATATTGAGTATTACTTTATTGATCATATGCATTGGTATTGAAAGGTCTATTTTTTCTTTTCCTTTCCTCCAAAATTTGAGAATCTAATTAATTGTTAATTAGGAACTGAGCCAAACTAGAAACGCAGCTCCCAAATAAGGAATAGTCAATAAAGCCAAGTTGTGGGTAGCATAGCGGAGAAAAGGTCAAAAACTTCATTTCCACCTGTCTTGTGAATTGGGAATATCTTCAAAAATTCTCTCTTCTTTAGTAGTGTTAACTAAGCAAGGGAAGTTAACTAGTGGATGACAGTGTGGAGGAACATAGAAAGGATAGTCAAAGAACAGGCGAAAGTGGTTAGGGAGATGACAAGTTTTGCATCCACTGTGACAAAAACAGGAAAGAAAGTAACCCCTAGCGTTTCAAGTCCCACAATTACAATGTCGTCCCCTGCAACTCAGAAATCGATGGAAGCGCTACCAAAAATTGAGAAGGCATCAGTGATTCCAACAATGCAAGCGATGCAGGCATCACTAGCAATGATTCAAGAGACAGTGCTCTTAATGCAAGAGAAAATGACTAATAACCACCAGGAAATGAAAACAGACATACAAGGCATTGACCAGAAAATAGGTGACATACAGCAAGCCATTTTAAATAACAAACAGAGAATAGGCAAAATAGAATCTAAAGTGGAACAACAAGAGAAAGACTTAGAAACAGTAGATCAAAAATTAATGGCCCAGAATAGGGATCTGGAGGAAGCAATTACACAATTGGAAATGGACAAGGCCTCTTTCTATCTGCGTTTTCAAAACGTTACAGAGGACAAGGATGAAAATCTAGGCCAAGTAATGGCCGAATTAATAGCGGAGGTGCTCCAACAGGACTCAAACGACATAATAAAAGAACTGGATGAGGTGTATAGAATACAGACCAACTACGCCAGACGGAACAATCTACCCAGAGAGGTACACATACGGTTCACACGAAAGAAAGTCAAGGATATCTTTTATAAAATGGTAAAAGAAGAACCGATCAACTACAAGGAAAAGGAGGTGATTGTCCTGAAGCAAGTGCCGGGGAGGGTGAGAGAACAAAGAAGAGACTACAGATTCCTGGCCTCACAGCTGAACAAAAGAAATATACTTTTTAGATGGACCTTGCCGGAGGGTATGCTGATCACCTGGCAAGGGAGGAGGATTAAAATAAATAGTCTGGTGGAGGCACAAGAATTCCTTGACCATTTGAGAGGGTCAGAAGACGAACAAAGTAGTAAAGAGGAATTGGAAGCTGGCACTACAGAAGAAGAACTCACCCAAAGAAGATCCCAAGAAGAGGTTTCGATGGGGAAAGAGAGCTTAGACGAGAAAGAAAAGGAAGAGAAAGAAAGCAGAGAAGCAGGAAAGAAACAAAGACCTCAAAGAGCAGTTCGAGCTAATACCAACATCAAATTTAAGTAAATCAACAGAAGGCAAAAAGGATGGACGACTGGAAAATCTTATCAATTAGTGTAAACGGACTTAACGATCATAAAAAAAGAAAAACCTTCTTTAACAAATTAGTTACACAAAATGCAGATATAGTATGCCTTCAGGAGGTACATATTAAACAAGAACACATAAAATATCTGGAATATAAAAAACTGGGGAATCTGTATACCTCTCTAGCTACGAAGAAAAAGAGAGGGGTGGTACTATATATTAGAAAGGAGATGAAGACAGAATTGAAATATGTAGACCCTAAAGGTAGATTACTAATTGTTGAAACCGAGAGGGGCAATTCGGCAATATTAATAGCAGCGATCTATGCCCCAAACAAAAATCTGAAAGAGTTCTATAGCAAAACAAGAGATATAATAAGAGGACTGGACAACAACAATATTTGTATTATTGGGGATTTTAACGGAGTGGTCGATGCGTATAAAGATCACAAAAGACCCAGAGGTCAAAAGAAAATAAGGAAAAACTTACCAAAAACCTTCTTCGACCTAGTTGATGAATTAAACCTCGTGGATATCTGGCGAACATTACACCCCAACAAGAGACAGTATACCTACTATTCTAATCCCAACAAATCATGGTCCAGAATAGACATGATGTTGGTAAGCAGGAACTTGGGCATGGACATTGCGTCAGCGGAAATCTTACCTAATACCTGGGCAGATCACAATCCACTGGAAATTAGATGGAAGAGTACATATAAGAGAAAAAACACAAGATGGAGAATGAACACACAATTTTTGCGAGACAAAAAAAATATCGACAAAGTCAAGAGGGAATTAGAAATCTTTTTTGAAGAAAATGAAAAAGAACCAACGAACCGGGGGATAATCTGGGATACGATGAAGGCCTATTTAAGAGGCCTAATGATATCTTATGGAGCATACAGAAATAAAGAGAGGAGAGAATCTCAAAGAATACTGCTAGAAGAACTGGCAAAGGCAGAGAAAGAGGCCCAATTAAACCCTGACAATGAAATAACAAAAGTAAATTGGATGAACATTCGTCATAAATTAAATATAATGGATCAAGAAAAACTTGCATATAATATTAAGAGAACAAAACAATATTACTTCGAGAATGCCAACAAGCCAGGAAGGTGGTTATCTTACAGAATTAAAAAAGAGAGAGAAAGGAATTATTCTCCAACTTGAAGACACCGAAGGTCATACCACAACTAAGGAAGAAAAAAAATTGGAGATAGCACACGATTTTTATGCATCTTTATATAAGGAAGAGGATATATCCAAAGAGAAAGTAAAACAATATTTAATGGAGGAGGGAATGCCACAGATTGGAGAGGAGGAAAAAGAGATGTTAAACAAAGAGATTACATTAACAGAGCTAAAGACTGCAATTGCCAGACTGAAAAAGAACAAATCTCCGGGCCCGGATGGATTCCCAGGGGAATTATACAAAAATTTAGAATTAGAAGACATTCTACTCCCAAGAATGCTCCAAATTTTCAATGAGGCCCTAATGAAAAACAAAATACCAGAATCCTGGAGAGAGGCCTATATTATACTCTTACCAAAAGAGGGATCGGACACCAAATTGATACAGAACTACAGGCCAATTTCACTCCTTAACATCGATTATAAAATATATATGAACATATTAGCGGAAAGATTAAAAAGAATTCTCAATAAGATAATACATAGCGATCAGAATGGATTCCTCCCAGGGAGGCAAATAAGGAATAACACTAGGACGATTCTGGATGTGATAGAATATTATGAGGAACACCCGGAAAAAGAGGTGGCATTAGTCTTTTTAGATGCACAGAAGGCCTTCGACAATCTGAATTGGGAGTTTATAAAGCAACAACTGAACATAATGGGATTTGGACAAAATTTCACAAATACAATAAATACGATTTATGAGAAGCAAAGGGCCAATATCTTAGTAAATGGTGAACTCACCAAAACATTTCAGATCAGCAAAGGAGTAAGACAGGGATGCCCAATGTCACCACTTTTGTACATACTGGCACTAGAAGTGCTACTGAAGAAGATTAGAGAGAGCGATCAAATCAAAGGGCTCAAAATAAGGAAGGAAACATATAAAGTTCAAGCGTTTGCGGATGATGTTGTCCTAATTATGGAAGAACCGGTCGAAATAGGTATACAAATATTGGAAACACTTGATAAATATGGAGAAGTAGCAGGACTCAAATTAAATAAATCTAAAACTAAAATGCTTACTAAAAATATGACGAAAAACCAAAAAGAAGTCCTGGAGGAATCTATGGGAATCCAAATTGTGAAAAAAGTCAAATATTTGGGAGTATGGATCTCAACAAAGTATCTGGCCCTCAAAGAGGACAATTATGTCCCCCTGGTAAAAAGCATAAAACAAGATCTAGAGAAGTGGGGGAAGTTGCAAATTTCCTTCCTCGGGAGGATAGTGACAATTAAAATGAGCATCCTACCCAAATTGCTGTTCTTGTTCCAAACAGCGCCAATTAAATTAGATAAAATTTTTTTCAGTGAACTCAATGTTGTTATCAGGAAGTTTATATGGGGAGGGAAAAAACCAAGAATAGCAATCAGGAGCTTACAAGATAAAAAAAATAGGGGAGGACTAGGATTACCAATATGGGAAACATATCACAAAGCAGCAATCCTTGTTTGGTTAAAAGACTGGGCGACGTTAGCGAACAAAAGAATTCTAACATTAGAAGGGCATGATCTCCAGATGGGTTGGCACGCCTATTTATGGGAAACCGGGAAAAAAACCAAAACATATTTCAATAAACATAAACTGAGGGACATATTGAAATCAACGTGGGAAGAAATAAAACGGAAACACTACACTAAAATTCCCAGCTGGCTCTCAACCACGGAGGCGATAATTTACCCAAACGTCCTGGATTATGGCAAAACTGTAAAATACAAAGAAATTCTAGATGAGGCAGGAAACCTCAAAACATTAGAACAATTAAAAGAACAAGGCACTTGTGTTGAATGGTGGACATACGCACAGATAAAATCAAGACACAAAAAAGATAAAGAACAATATGGCATAGAAATGGGAAGCAAAGATTTTGATAAAATTTGGATGGGTACAGATAACAAACTATTAGCTAAAATATATAACTATTTAGTAGAATATGATCTGATGGAAGAAGTAGTTAAAGGCTGAATGCTAGCATGGGCAAAAAACATTGGGAAAAATATATATTTGGAAGAATGGGATCAATTATGGAACATCAATATAAAACTCACCAAGGCAACCACCTACAAGGAGAACCAGTATAAGATGATTTATAGGTGGCACCTAGCACCAGCTAGAATTGCTAAGATTTACCCTAACTCAAACCCAAAGTGTTAGAAGTGTGCACACCAGCAAGGTACTTTTTAACATTGCTGGTGGACTTGCCCTCAAGCAAAAAAGTATTGGAAGATGATTGGCAATTGGCTCTCAGAAATAATAGGTGAAACCTTTGAATTAGATCCTAAAATACTTCTCCTGGGAATCCTTAAGACGGAAATGGCAAAAAAGAAGAAATATTTGGCATTGCATATAATAACAGCAGCAAGAATCGCTTTCGCTCAACAATGGAAAGAGAAAAAAATACCAACTAAGGAACAAGTAATCGGCAAAATAATGGATTGTGCCGAGATGAATAAATTAACATTAGAAATTAATGACAGAGAAGATTCAGATTATTATAGCGTATGGGACAAGTGGTATGGGTGGCTAGAGAAGAGGAAATTGAAATAAAAAGGAAAGAGACCAGAACGAGAAATAGTAAAATGAAATAGTAAGAGAAGATGTATTGGGGATGGTAGGAAGCATAAGATGGCAAGGAGAGGATACACGGATAAGCAGGAGACAAAATTTATGTATTTACTAATTTATAGTAAAAGATTATTTTATATATATATATATGTGTGTGTGTATATATATATATATATATATATATATATATATATATATATATATATATATATATATATATGATGAAAATGATATGAGAACACAATTCTTTTCTCCTTCTTTATATATTGCTATGTAGTACTATGTATCTGGTCTGCAAAAATTATCTACATATGTACATATGTATAATATGTAATTTGCATCTATTTCTTTTTCCATACTATGTAACCGGATGGATAAAAATTGTATTATTATAATTTCTTACAATAAAACACTTAAAAAAAAAAAAGAACAGGGGTCTCCAACTTTGGCAACTTTAAGACTTGTAGACTTCAACTCCCAGAATTCCTCAGCCAGCTTTGTTTTGCTGGCTGAGGAATTCTGGGAGTTGAAGTCCACAACTCCTGCCTGCTTGATTGCAGGCAGGGAGTGACTTGCTGATGGAATATGTCACTCATTTCACAACTGCTTCTCTTCACCATGGTGACAAGATAGGGCAAAAAATGTAAAATGTGAGGACAGTCGTAAGTTCGAGGACTGGTCAAAAGTGCGAGGACCAGTCAAAAATAACTTTTTCAGCCCTCTGAGTAGTCCATATGCACAAAAGGACTAACCAGAGGGCTGAAAAAAGTCATTTCTGACAGGTCCTTGCACTTTTGACTGGTCCTCACACTTATGACCATCCTCACATTTATGCCCGTGCAGCATTCTTAACAACCATGTCACTCATTTCACAACTGCTTCTCTTCACCATGATGACAAGATAGGGCAAAAATGTAAAATGTGAGGACAGTCGTAAGTTCGAGGACTGGTCAAAAGTGCGAGGACCAGTCAAAAATAACTTTTTCAGCCCTCTGAGTAGTCCATATGCACAAAAGGACTAACCAGAGGGCTGAAAAAAGTCATTTCTGACAGGTCCTTGCACTTTTGACTGGTCCTCACACTTATGACCATCCTCACATTTATGCCCGTGCAGCATTCTTAACAACCATGTCACTCATTTCACAACTGCTTCTCTTCACCATGATGACAAGATAGGGCAAAAATGTAAAATGTGAGGACAGTCGTAAGTTCGAGGACTGGTCAAAAGTGCAAGGACCAGTCAAAAATAACTTTTTCAGCCCTCTGAGTAGTCCATATGCACAAATGGACTAACCAGAGGGCTGAAAAAAGTCATTTCTGACAGGTCCTCGCACTTTTGACTGGTCCTCACACTTATGACCATCCTCACATTTATGCCCATGCAGCATTCTTAACAACCATGTCACTCATTTCACAACTGCTTCTCTTCACCATGGTGACAAGATAGGGCAAAAACGTAAAATGTGAGGACAGTCGTAAGTTCGAGGACTGGTCAAAAGTGTGAGGACCAGTCAAAAATAACTTTTTCAGCCCTCTGAGTAGTCCATATGCATAAAAGGATACAGTAATAGAGAGGGATGAAGGAAGGGAAGGGAAATTAGAGTAGGAGTGACGGTAAGAGAGGGAGGAAGGGAGGAGGAGAAGGAGAAAGGAAGAGGAAATAGGGAGGAGAAGAAGAGGGTGGGGGGAAGAGAAAGTAAGAAGGAAAGAAAAGAGAGGTGGTAGGTTTGAGGAGAAAGATTGCTGTACAATAAAAAAGATGAAAGGGAAGAAAGCCAACCCCAAACAAATATAAAGATATTAAGATAAAGAATGAATTGTTAAACTTTAAAGAATAAAAGAGAACAAATATGAATAAATAGCAATAATTAGAAACACACATACAAACATACAATGTATTTTCTTTAAACAGAATATTTGGCTGGTTCACAAATTTAAACAGTGTTTAGTCATTTCAATTTAATTTACAATTTCTATATTTCCTTTTTGCCATATTTATTCCTCATCTATTTTTTTAAAAAAAACAATATTACCCTTCATCCTCATCTCTAATCTTAGTCAAATTCAATTTTTCCCTTCTATTCTATATTATACCCCTTCCCATTGTCATCTATTTTTATATCCATCCTCACATTGGTTAATTATGTAATATGAGTTGTTTAATACAAATTCAACATTTTAATATAAATCAATTAGTTATATAACTATCTTTTTTGTATATTAATCAATATGAACATGAATATTCCAATTATTTCCATGCAATCCAATTTCTTACAAATCAATTAATTATATTTACCAATAATAATAAACCAAATAATTTCCCCCATATATTCCTCCAAACCACAACTTAACCATTTCTGCTTTCAACACAGTATACAATTAATAGTATCTCAATTATTACAATTCCCTAGTTAAAAAGAGCTTTTTTTTCTTTTGTGTTTTAAACTCTCCTCTTTTGCCCTAAATAATTTCCTATTGTTTGCACTTACCTTTTTTGGTGAGGAAAAGGAAAATAAATCTGCTGCCTAATTTTCCAACGTTGCAAGCAAACAGTAAAGCCAACAGCCTGTTTTACTTTCAGTTTCGTTTTGAGCTTGGTTTGCACAAAGAGAAAAAAAAACTGCTGAGCAATTTAGCAAGAGCAGAGCCCTGCGCAAATCAGCTGAGAGGGGGAAGTCGAGCTAATCAACGTAGGGCGGCCCTTTGAAGCCCCGCGGCAAGAGTTTAAACAGGTTTTTTCCCTCTAGCCATCAGCGGGGACTCAGGAGGCAGTCGGGACTCAGGAGGCAGAATGAAAAATCGGGACTTTTTTAAAACGCCGTGGGACGCGGGACAAATTGCTCAAAAGCGGGACGTCTGGTCACCTTAATCAATGGCTCTGGCGATCCCAGCTGCGTTGCCTGATTGGCAGGCAACTCAGCTGGGATCGTCAGAGCTTGCAGAGCCACGTAAAAGGAAAAAACTTTTTTTCTTTTACATGGCTCTGGCATCCCAGCTGAGTTGCCTGATTAGCAGGCAAAGCTGGGATCGTCAGAGCTTGGATCACCAGAGCCATTTAAGGCTCGTCAGAGCCTTTCAGGCTGGTCTGCCTGGTTACAGGAGAATGACACCCAGCGTATAAGACGACCTCCGACTTTTGAGAAGATTTTCATGTGTTAAAAAGTCGTCTTATACGCCGGAAAATATGGTACTATAATTTTCTCCAGCCCAAAGCATTCAAAGATTTAATTCCTTTCCTAGAGATTAGAAAAACACAATCATTTAAAAATGATTTACTCTTTTAACTGCCAAGAGTATTAAAACAGGAATACTCTATTGCTTAACGCATTGTAAGCCGCCCTGAGTCTCCAGAAAAGGGCGGCATATAAATCAAACCAATAAATAAATAAATAAATAAATACTCAGAGCTGCAATAATAAAAATAAAATTTCTTCTAAATATACTTTACATCCCATTTTTAAAGATATATAAGCTTATCAGATCACAGTTACCAAATAAAAAATATTAAACCTATTTTCTAGTGAATTAACAGCAACTGAAGAGAAATATGTTTTTGTCCATTTTTGCACTTCTGATTTCTCAATATCAAGATACATATTGTGAAGTATATATGTCCTTTGGTAAATAGGATTTTCCAGAAGTTAAATGTCATAGAATAAACTAATTTTACCATCACACATGGTATTATAATTTGTGTAGGTATTAAGAATAAAACTGAGAACATATCAATATATAAAAAAAATTGCTTTTATCTATACAGATACAGTCTGAAAATATTTCTTAAAGAAATAAGTCTTCTATTTTAAATCAGTTTAATTTTTATATAAAATGATAAAATAAAGATTTGGAATGGGCCATTTAAATCATCAAGTCTAATCCATTCAGTGTAGAGATGCAATTAAAAACATCTCTTATTATAGGTTTCAACTAACCTCCTCTTGTACAAGTAGAATGAGTTGGAGTAGATAATTTCTCTGCATAAATAGAATCTGCCCTTTGTTATTCTGCATCCTTATTTTGGGATATAAAAATTCTTGAACATCTTCCCTGTGATATAAAACAGACTTACATTCCTCCCTCAGCTTTAAAGGCTAGACATTCTTAATTTCTTTAATTCTCTTCCTAAGATTTATACTTATGTTTCTTGTCCTCACTGTCTCTTTCTGGAGCTGTCCTGCTTTGTCTGAATCCTTCAGGTATGCTGCTTAGAGATGAACATAATAATCCCCTACTCTGTATCTGTACTTCTAAGCATTTACTGTAAATATCCCACCCTGTTATCTAAGAACTGATAACTGATATTATTTCTATTTCTTTAATCAATTCATGTAAATTTTGAAAGTACATGAACTTGCACAATCTTGAGACAGCCCACTTGCTAACTCTCTGAATAATGCTTAATACAATTTCCACATTATTTTTGTTCTCATTTTAATTAACGTACCAAGCAGCTCACATTCAATTACTTTGTGGCTCTTTGTTGAATGAAGTCATGAAATGAAGATATACTGCATCTATAGATCTTCATTCTCTACTGAAGAAGTTTCACAATTTTTTTTTAAAAAAATATAGATTAGTTTTGCAGCCCTTGTTTTTAACAAGTTAATTGATTTCTGGTAAGTATATTGTTTTCAAGGTACTTAGAATAATGTCTTTATCATCTGCTGTTGACATTCAAGATGAAAACAGTCATCGGGCACTTTATTTACATTCCAATATTTCTAAAAAGGCTAATTTTGATAAATATTCAGTTAGCCTTAACCTTAGGGTATATGTCATGTATTTTATTTGCTCCTAAAGATTTTAATTCATTCAGTACAAATGAATGTTTCTCATAATGTTGGTACCTTTGCATTCTGCTCTTTATAGTTGCTAAGTGAAACACAGTGATGCTTAAACATCTGTGAACCTTTTTGAATTTTCAATATTTCTACATAAATATGACGTAAAATGTAATTATGCTCCACACAAGTCCCAAAAACGATAAAGAGAACCTAATTGAACAGATGAGGCAAAAAATTATACTTGTTGATTTACTGAGGATAATTATCATTTTCTTTTCCTTTTCTATTACTGATCTGATTGAAGAAAGCTTTGATTTTACACATTACAGTATGCTAGACATCAATTCCATTGCAATTAGTGTTGAATAAGGATACCTAAATAGTAAAAAAAAAAATCAATAATTTTATTAATTTCTTTGAATATAAAATTCAAAGGAAAATGAAAATTGTGAGAAAGTAGTGGAAGGAAAAGGAAAGAGAGGAAAGTGTAAGGAAAAATGGGGAAAAAGAAAGAAAAGCATTGACTTCCAACTCTTTTTAGTACAATAGAAGATAATAACATACAACCTTAACTTTTTATTTTTACATAATAGTAAAAGTAGTATAGTAGTATATACTACCTATTTCTATAATAACAAACCTATCTAATCAGCAAAACTCAAAGTGAAAGTTTCATTATTGTCCCTCTCAAGCACAAAGTCCAGAAGTGGTTTCCAAGTGGAAACAAAATTAGATGTATTCTTTTCTTTGACTAAGGCAATCAATTTGGCCATCTCTGCTAATTCCATCCATCTTTGCAGTCAGTCATCCATTGTGGGAATTAAAACGACTTTCCATTTTTGTGCTTAGAGCATTCTTGCTACTATCAGCATATGTAGCACCAAAGTACCATTTTTGTCAAATTCTTTGTCCATTAAACCTAAAAGGAAAGTATTTGGTTTTATCTTCATATTCACTTTAAGAATTTCCTGTATTAAGATATGAATCCTACCTGAATATTTCTTTGCTTTATCAAAGGTGCACCAAAGATTATTAAAAAGTTCCTTCTTTACATTAACATTTCCAACATATATTTGAAATATCTTTATACATTTTTGACAATGTATCCAGTGTGAAAAATCCACAGTACATCTTTTTATAAAATTTTTCTTTTACGTTATAATTTAATGTAAAATTTAAACACCTTGTCCATGTTTCCCCATTGTTCAAGCATTATATTATACCCAAAATTTTTTGACCATTGAATCATGCAATGCTATATATACTAATTTTATTAGTATTCAATTTCAATAAAGTTTATCCCATTCCATTCCATTTCTTCATATTCTTCACCATTTATTCCTCTTACATTTTAATTCACAATCTTCAAGAAGCCCCATTTGTCATCAAAGGTCTTGTCTATCATGGCCTTGATCAGTTGAGATTTTCATAAAATATTTTTAAATAGAATATTTTTAGTGAGATTAAGTTACATAAACTACGTTACCAGTTTTACTCATATCCATATGAGTACAATTTCTGTTAACCCAAAAGGTTGTACTGATCATTTTTTGCACAACTGGGCCGAGGGATATTCTAGTTGTAACCAAAGCCCCCTTTTATCTCAGTCATGTTTATATTGTTCTAAGTAAGATAAAATTTGTAATCTAAAAACTTTCAAACCAGCTAATTTTTGCCTCTATTCCACCATCTTGAAGATGCAGTATTGTGTACAGACACAATGTCAAGATGAATAAAAAAGCAAAGGTGACCATTAAAATTTTCTGTTAATGGACATATTTCCAAACTGGAATTAATAATTCATAAATATTACTTGATGTTTAGAATAGTAATAGAAGAATAATTCATAATAAATCATGCAAATACAATCATGCCATTTTAAATATTTTTCAAATGTTATATATTGGGAATAATATATATTTTTGATGAATTAACATGACTTGTCTGATAGGGTTGGTCAGAAAATATAATTCAAACTTATTTATTTTTGAGATTTGGAGACCATCTTGCTCCAAAATTATTTTGGATAGCTTACAGCACAAGTAGAAAACAATAAAAGAAAAACATTTTTTTTTAAAAAAAATGCAGCTGGACAACAAATGTTCCCTCACACAAAAGAGGCTCCACAACACCATTCCCCCAAACCTAGGAGAAAAGCTAATTTTTTAAAAAATTATGGAACATCATCAGAGTGAGAGATGTTATAGAAGATGGATATCTTTGGGAGATATTGTTCCAAAGGGAAGGCACTGAAACATAAATGAATTCATATGTTATGTTGTTATTGATAATTTTTGTTATGAACTTTTGGGTATTCTATATATTGTGGCCACTAACTATAATCAAATATGATTTTTGATTTTTCCCCCCATGATAGCAATGATATGGAGAGGTAGTTGATAGCAACTTTCTGAATGATAATCAGACACACCTATTTGCTCATAAAATACCTTTTTCCTTAAAGATAAGAGCACAAAAATCCTGTTCTCCATAGAAGCTCTCAGCATTATTTATTTATTATTATTTTATTTAGAAAATTATTTATAAATCATCAGATCAACTTTATAATTTATAACTCAGAACTGTGCAACTGTTGATGCAAGTAACCTATTAATGCCATATTTTTCTTTTTCTCATTAAGTATTCACTTAATAGCTGTGTTTCTTAGCACATCTTCATTTATACCTAAACTGATGTTTTCTTTTCCTGGGATGAATATATATGCCTATTATTTCAAAAAATCCCCAAATGCAACCTGTATAAAAGCTTGTATGTGTCATGCACAGACAAAGTCCTGTTCCTATTTTATGTGCAAGAAATGATTATCTAGATGTAAACTAACTTAACAAAAATATTCTATGTGTAGTTTAGTTCCTTAAACCTTCTTAATTTGGAAACAAGCACATCTTATACCTCTTCTCTTCTGCCACAGTTACTTATCTAATTGTAGGCTTTGGAGCACTAACTCCTTCCAAAGCTAGCTTTATTTTTGCTTCCATGTGAGAAAAGCCTAGCATTACCGAAAAGGGGTGGGGAAAGAGACAGAAAGGGAAAGAGATTACTATTACTTTTGCCATCCAGACCCCTTCCCGTCCCCCCGTCCCGCAACACCTCAGCATTTGGCTCTGCACTGCTGGTCAATCCATGGCTGTGCTGTTATGTGTTTCTTGTTTGAGAAATGTGGTAGAACGAGAACAAGAGAACGACCAACTGCAAGGTAGATGGACTCGGTTACAGTGGCAGTGAGCGCATCAGAGGAAAACCTGAAAGACTGGCCTTGGACTGATCATCATGAAGAACATCTACCTATGTGATCGCTAAAAGCCAATACCAATTTAATATCAAGTAAAAAATCAGATGATATATTCTTTAATTCTTCCTCTATTATATTAGGTTTAATTGAAGATGTCATCATTCCAGCTGTCTTCACAATTGTTTCTTGCTAGTAACTTCTTGAATATCCAGGTCCACACATAACACTGCAATACTTTCTTGAATAGACTTCAGAGTTCTGGTGCCAAATTCTTTATTTCTTTTGCTGCAGCAAATTTCTTATGTTATTAATTCATTTTATCTTTTGCTTAGGTCCATTCCAAATCCTACCATTGCCTCCATTTGTCAGAAAGTGGGGAAAGGGAAAGGAACTTTCCATTCATATTTACTCTCTGTTTTCCTCTAAATAATAGAGACTATGGGAAGTTTTTGCAGTTTCTTAATTATTTCTATCCTTCCCTCAGTGCTTCACAATGTTGTTTCTTATCCTAGCTAACATGCCTACTTCATACAACAGCTTCAATATTTTAATTTCTCAGGCTTGATTTTACCCTAGAGAGAACAAGAAGAGAGAACAGGAAGAAGATTATTCCAGCACATTTGTCAGGTTGTCTCTGTCCTTGCTGATATTTATTTATTTATTTATTATTCAAATTTCTATACCGCCCTTCTCCTTTCGGACTCAGGGCAGTGAACAGCCAAGATAAAAACATCTATACATAACATCACAGTTAAAAATAAAGTTAAAATAATTTATAAATATGGCCCATAATTTAAAACTTGTCAATTAAAATCAATATTAAAATTTTAAAACTAACCCTAAAATCAAAACAGACTGGCTAACTGAAAAAAATAAGTTTTTAGGACCCGACGAAAAGTCCGGAGGTCGGAGATCACTTGTATCTCTGGGGGTAGATTGTTCCATAGGGTAGGTGCCACCACAGAGAAGGCTCTCCTCCTGGGGGTCGCCAGCCTGCATTGTCTGGCCGACGGCACCCTGAGGAGGCCCTCTCTGTGGGAGCGAACCGGCCGGTGGGAGGCTATTGGTGGCAGAAGGCAGTCCCGTAAGTACCCTGGCCCTAAGCTATGGAGCGCTTTAAAGGTGATCACCAACACCTTGAAGCACACCCGGAAGTCCACCGGAAGCCAATGCAGCTCGTGCAGGAGAGGAGTCACATGGGAGCGCCCCATCGCTCCCATAATTCCCCGCGCAGCCGCATTCTGCACCAGTTGGAGCCTCCGGGTGTACCCCAAGGGGAGCCCCATGTAGAGCGCGTTACAATAGTCCAGACGAGAAGTGACGAGTGCTTGAGTGACTGTGCGTAGGGAGTCCCGGTCCAGAAAGGGGCGCAACTGGCATATCAGGCGAACCTGACAAAAAGCCCCCCTGGCCACGGCTGTCATATGCCCTTCTAAAGACAGCCGCGCATCCAGGAGGACACCCAAGTTGCGGGCCCTCTCCGTGGGGGCCAATGATTCGCCCCCAATAATCAGCGATGGCGTCAGCTGGCTATACCGGGGTGCCGGCAGCCACAGCCACTCGGTCTTGGAAGGGTTGAGTCGAAGCCTGTTTCTCCCCATCCAGACCCGCACGGCCTCCAGGCACTGGGACATCACTTCCAAGGCATCATTGGGATGGTCTGGGGTGGAAATGTACAGCTGAGTATCATCAGCATACTGATGGAACTCCACCCCAAAACCATGGATGATCTCACCCAGCGGCTTCACATAAATGTTGAACAGGAGGGGCGAGAGGACCGACCCTTGCGGCACCCCACAAACAAGGCGCCTTGGGGTCGACCGCTGCCCCCCTGTCAACACGGATTGTGACCGGTTGGAGAGATAGGAGGAGAACCACCACAAAACGGTGCCCCCCACTCCCAGTCCCTCCAGCCGGCGCAACATGATACCATGGTCGATGGTATCAAAAGCCGCTGAGAGGTCTAATAGGACCAGGATAGAGGAATAACCCCTATCCCGGGTCCTCCAGAAATCATCCACCAACGCGACCAATGCCGTTTCCGTGCTGTACCCAGGTCTGAAGCCGGACTGGAGCGGATCCAGATAGACAGCTTCATCCAGGTACTGGGGAAGCTGTCGCGCCACCACACTCTCAACAACCTTCGCAATAAAGCGAAGGTTGGAGACTGGACGATAGTTAGCCAAAACAGCCGGATCCAGGGATGGCTTCTTGAGGAGAGGCCTCACCACTGCCTCTTTCAAGGCGGCCGGCAGGACACCCTCACTCAAAGAAGCGTTAATAATCCCCTGGAGCCAGCCTCGTGTAACCTCCCGGGAAGCCAGCTCCAACCAGGAGGGACACGGGTCCAATAAACATGTGGTTGCGTTCAGCCATCCCAAGATCCTGTCCACGTCCTCGGGAGCCACAGGATCGAACTCCTCCCAGATAACACTCTCAAGGCCTGCCTCAGTCATCTCGTCTGAACTAACCCAGTCGGCGGCCAAGTCTTCCCAAATCTGAGTTATTTTATCATCCAGATACTGTACAAAATCCTCAGCTCGGCCCTGCAATGGGTCCTCCCGCGCTCCCAGATGGAGGAGAGAGCGGGTCACCCTAAACAGGGTGGCTGGGTGGTTATCTGATGACGTGATAAGAGTGGCAAAATAGCTAGATATATATGTTGGTTCGTCCTTTCCAAATCCCGAGGTGTTTCCCACCAGCCAATTCACTGCAGATCCTTCTTGAAGATCTTCTTTGCTTCTGCTGGATCTCAACTGCAGAATCATCTCTGGCAGTCTTTGGATTCACACAGTACATTCAGACTATGCAGCACAGACACAATATCAGCAGTGTCCAACAAACACACTAACCACCTCCTAGCTTCTGCCCTTTTATGTATCTTCAACAAAAGAAAAATCATACCTGCTCTCAAGTATGTTAATTAAGTAGGAAGCTTGTGACAGTTTCCTTTGTGCTGGTAAAAAGAAAATAATAATCCTTCAACTTGAGACCATGCTATAACATCCCATGCCCATTGTAGTCATTCATCCTCCTGTATTCTGTTGCATCCAAAGTTGTTAACACAATTTCCAAAAGAAGAAGATATATTTAAGAGTTTCTCAAATTAGTCCTAATTGCAATACAGGAGAGAATATTATAGGTTTAATTTGTACAATTACAGTTAAATAATGCATGTGAAACACTTGGAGAGTATAAATGTTCCAAACAGTTGTCAGGTCTTACTGACATCAGGGGTTGCTATATTGATCCACTGCTGCAATTACATTAAACAAATGGCATGATTCCCTTCATGCCCAGTGGATGAAATGGAGAATCCATGTTTGATATAAAGAACAAGTGGCTAAAGAGCGAATGTAAAAATGCATAGATGAATCTAGTTTTTCTTACAATACAGAGAAAATTAGCTCATATAAAGGTAGTGGTGGAATAATGCTTTCAACAGTTGGGACTTCCGGTTTGTTTCTCGTAGCCGCCAGACGGCCCCTTGGGACCGCCAGCCCCATCGCCTGTAAAGAGCTGCCTTTACAACGGAAAGGCGGCTTGAAAAACTCCATTTCCAGGAGGAAATGTGAGATAGAGCAGGAGAGTGTAGGTAGAGCTTTCCGCGAAGCCCCCAGAGTTTTTTTTTTACTCTTGGGGGCGAGCGATGAGGCTCCCTATATCACTCTCTGTTTGCTCCGGGCGTTGGGAGACCTCTGCATTTTTGCAGAGCAAGGCTACGAAAACAAGCTCTTTAAGATAATTAACAGATTAAGCAAAGAGGATGAGATCTGGACCTGGACCTGTGACTCTAAATCGCAAGTATTTATACTTATTTTGCAAAGGATATGGAATAAAGTAAAAAAGAACTTTTAAAATGGCGACTGCCGAAGTTTGAGCAGGGAAGCTGAAAAGGGAAAGTCCTTCTGTTTCATATTAAGCCACAAAGTAGCGGAATAAATATTCCTGGCTACAATTGAAGAAAAAGCTCCACTTTTGTGTTTTCTCTTTCCTGGAGATTTGATTTGATACTGATCTCGTTTGAAAAGAAGCTTTTTTCTCTTTACTTTGCTATTTTTTTTTTCTAAAAAAGTTTGCCTGTGTGGAAATATGGCGTTTAGGCTTACAAAGCCGGACAAACAAGCAGTGGGGGGGGGATTCCCCCATCCACAAACTATATGAACAAGTTCTTAATCTACAGTCTCAGAAAACTGATTTTAATATAATAGAATTTCTCCTGGAGGAGATTGTAAGAAGGGATGAGATTATGAATCAGAACTTTGAGAAATTTAAGCAGGAAATTAAAGAATTGGTGCAATTAAAGTTTGATATTTTGCAACGAAAGATTACAAAAATGGCTAATGGTTTCTCAGAATTTATGATCAAGTTGGATACAAATATTAATCTATTAGAGTCTAAAATGGAGGAAATTGAGGACAATTTGGACAATAAAACACAAAAAATTGAAAATGATTTGATAAATATTCAAGACAATAGTTTAGAAGAAAAACCTAAAATGGAAGTTGATCCAAAGATTTGTAATGTAGAAAACATACAACAACGGATTGAAAAGGAAGTTTTAATGATGCAATATAATTTTACTGAATATGCGATTAGACTGAGAGGATTACAGGAAAATAACAGAGATGACTTAAGGAAAATATCTTCTGAAGTTCTGGCTGGGATTTTAAAGGTTCAACCTGAGGAGGTATTTTGTAGGATCGATAGAGTCTATAGAATAAACTCCTGGATTGCAAAGCAAAGGCAATTGCCTAGAGATGTGGTGATTTATTTTACAGATAAAGAGATAAGAAATAATATTGTGCAAAAATCTTTTAAGTCTACTTTGCAACTGTTTGGAAGGAAGATTTGGATATACAAAGAATTACCGCCTAAGATGTTATTGGAAAGAAAGAAATTTGGTTTTCTGGTGGCTGAGCTTAAAAAAAGAAATATCTTATTCAGATGGAATGTTCCAGTTGGTATAATATTGAGATATCAAGGAGAAAGATATCAATTAAATACTGTTGAAAAAGCGGAAGAATTTTATCAAAAAATTTTAAAAATGAACTTAACATCTTTATGCACAACACAAGACAAGCAGAAGGAGTTAGAAATAAAGGAAAAATATCGAGTTACAGTGGCCTCTGTAGATGAATTGCCTTTGGATTCTTCAGACACCTCAGCTGGATTATTTATAAATAAGAGAGAAGTGGCATCGGATTCTAACGTGATGATTCATCAATTTACAGACAACCATGGAAATCAACTAGTTGATACACAACTTATAGAAAAGAAATATGAGTCACAAAAGCAAAACCAACAAGATCAAGTCATAAATCAGAATGAAAACCGATCAGTTGACATACAACCTGCAGAAAGGAAATTAGGATGGAGATCAAACCCGCAAAAAGAAAGGAAAAAAAGAAACAGGTCTCACAAAAATAAAAACTTCTAAATTAAGCAACAGCGAAGCCAGTTATTTTAAAAAAATATATGACTGAATATATGAAAAGATAGGTGAGGCGAAGTAGTGGTTAATATTATCCTGAGGAGAGTGACAGACCTCTGCAATGCCGTAATTTTGGGATGTGAAAAGGGCCTTAAATTGTTGGATTGGAATTATCTATTTTGGTTTTCTTTTTATTGATCAATGTATTATATCTATGCTGAGCTATAAGGCAAGAGAGTTATCCTGGGGCATGCAGAAGATCTGGCTGTTACCCCATTATGACGATGGTAATTAATAATCCTGAAGAAAGCCACTATTACAGATATTATATGGAATACAATTATAAAGTCACTCGGGTGGTTGTTTTCTTTTTTATATATATGAAGATATTCATTATTGATGGGGGCAGATGATAACTGAGGATTTTGAATATTCTGTTTAAACTGGGATATTATGTTACCCTAATACGGATGATGGAGTCAGCAATCCAGTGGAAAGACATCAAAGAAGATATTATATGGATTATAAGTTTAAAGTCATGGATTTTATCTATATAAGGGGATATTTTTTTAGTAGTTGGGCAGAAGAACAAAGATATTAAGAATTGTTGTGTATGGTAATTTTGTAGGAAAGTGGGTGGAGACAGGCTAGTGTATTGATTGTATAGATTAAGAAAAGGGATGCTTAAGAGATATATTTATGGGAGTGGAGGAAATGGATAGAGTAGAACAAATGTAAAATTAGAATTTATGGGGAAGGCTGCTTTGAAATGTTATATTAATATACACAAAAGATTAAATGTTAAAGTAGGATTTATTATATAGTTTTAAAGTGGAAGGCTGTTTTGAAATGTTAATATACAGACATAAGTATGGGGGAGGAGGAAAAAAGGGCAGATTATTGCTAAATTGGGAGTTATAATAATATTACTGTGTTAAATTAGAAATTATTATACAGTGTTATAGTAGAATGTTATTTTGAAGTGCATGGTAAGAGAGGGAAGTAATAATATTAATAATATCATTAGAAGTAAGGGTCAGTATTTGGAGGAGGGAGTAAGGGGATGGTAAAATATTATATAATCTGTTATGTATTAGGTTTTTTCTTTGAAGAAGCCACAGGGGGGGATGGGGTGGTGAGGGGGGGTTAGGGAGGAGGGGGGGAAGTGGGAAAAAATTTGTAATTGAAAACTTTTTCAATAAAAAAAAAAGTTGAACATTAAAGCAAATTTGGTAATATAAAGAGATTATTATTTCTTTTATTCCTTTTTACTACACATGAGCTGTGGGGAATAACATTAATTGAAACTAGAGTTGTATGCATATCTTCTCCAAATTATTGGCAGGCAAAAAAAAATAGGCTGTTTCACTAAATGGGGAAAATTTCATGGTTAGCATGAGCAACAGCAGAGTTTCTTTTTCAAGTTTTTCTCTTTCTTTATTTGCTGCCATTGAAAACAACAGCATAACTGCATTGGCTGAAAAATAGTCCTCATTTTGCACCCTCCACAATGCATTGTCTTAGAAATGGAGAAGTGACCAAATATATCAAAATTTACTGTATACTACAAATTTTGCAGGTCTGTCCCAGAGGAAATTCAGACTGGCAATAGTTGTTTTTAATAAATGTTCCATATATACATAATGTTACCTCTCTGAAGCCAGAAGAACAAATGGAAACTTCTACCCACAGAATAACAAAGGATATGATTTTCTTGGATTCCCATTCCCCATGCAGTTTTTATGGGTTTATAGTGAATCCTCAATCTCTGGAGCAGGTTTAAGACCATCTGGGGTTGTGAGAATGAGAAGGAATTGGCAAATCCAGATCCCCTTCTTTGCAGCCTTTTATGTATTAAAGAATCTTTCAGCAAAGCTTAGAGTGCTTTCTGCTGAGCTAGATATCAGTTTGAAAGAAAGCTCTTTGTGTTTTTAAGCAGATGCTTTTCATATAAAAAGAGTATTGAGGTCAGGACAATGAGAAGTGAAAGCACTGCTATTACATCACACTGGTGATACCACACTTAGAATACTGCATCCAGTCTGGTCCCACAATACAAAAAACATGTGAGAAAGTGTGCAGAGAAGAGCAACAAAGATGATAAAAGGTCTGGAGGCTAAATCATATGACTAACAGTTGAGAGGCCTAGGTATTAACTCATCAAAGAGAAGAATTAGGAAGGACATGATAGCTATCTTCCAGCACTTGAGGGGCTGACACAAAGAAGAGGGGATTGATTTATTCTCTAGGACACCAGAGGATAGGCCAAGAAATGATGAGTAGAAGCTTATCAAAAAGAGATGCAACCTAAAAGTAAGGACACATTTTTAAAGAGCAATCAATAAATGGAATAGCTTGCCCCTCTGGGATTGTGGGTGTTCCATCACTGGAAATTTTCAAAAATAGTCTGGTCCACCATTTGACTGGTATGGCATAAGACTCCTGCCTTGAGCAGGAGGTTAGACTAGAAAACTTCCGAAGTTCCTTCCAACTCTATGATTCTATGATTCTGGTATCTTCTATGCACATTAAGAGTTCACCTGGCTCTGTCCACCTGGTTCTTAATCTACTCTCTCCCTCCCCCCACTGACTTGATGAATGATTTCATATCTAAAGATGAAGGCTATCTGTGGTCTAGTTTGTATCCATTGAGTTAATAAAGTTATTACTCCTGTGAGCAAATCATCTTGGTTTTTAGAGAATTCAGTTAAACAGGATTTTTTTTTCCTCTTGAACTGGCAACATCTCTGATGGATCTCTTTAAGCACTGACTGCAAATTTGCTGCAGGGAACACAGTTGTCAGTCTTCCTCATACCATTTTCTTTTTATTGGTTACTAGGAGCTCACTTAAGCAAAAAAAGGAAATTATGCTCCCATAACAATGCAGAATCAAATCGCATTTATTTCACAGCTCTGTCAAAGACTTTAGAGACAGAATGAGAAATCTAAGCAGCAGTGGGACTTATTGGTGTCTTATTTGAAGAGTGCAGCTTGTAAAGTACTAACATGAAAAGGGCTCTTGCAAAAAAAAAAAAAAAAAAAAAAAAAAGAACCAGGAAAGGAAAATCCTTACCTATTGTGAATTCAGGCAAAAAATAATAAAAAAAATACCTAGACTTTATTTTGAATATATCCTTTGATTAAAATTCATTGTTGTCACATAAAATAAATTGCTGCCTTTTCTTCTAATATGACCTGAAATTGCTTCTAACTGAATATGATATGAACTCTAAATGTTCACAGCCTTTACCATGACATATCCAATCACATCACAATGCTCTGGCAGAGCTGCCAAGATTTTCAGCTGTTGTCATTCTTATTCAAGTTTAGAAGCACGAAAAACACAAATTTGGGCAGACAGTATTATATACAGTATCTCTCACACCAAGGAACCAACAGAAATGATATTTTAGCATATCCTAGATCTTTATTCAATTGTGGCTCCTTGGTAAGAATTAATAGTAACCTTTATGCAACTTTTTGTATTTTATTGCAAATATATATTTTTGTTAAAGATTCATGAGCAATAGCTTCAAGGCCTTATGCATTTTCTTTCCACTAAACTTTGAGTGTGGCCTTCGGAGCTCTTCCACAGCACTGTAGTTTTTAGGATAAAGATTGAGACAATGTACCTGTAAATGTAAAATCTATAGTCTATGTCATTACCTTGGTCCAGGACACCTATCCGAGGTCTCACTCATTTTCAGCAGCACACCAGCCTCAATCCATTTAAATTTTCCTGTTTTTTCTGCTGAATGGAATTTTTCTAGTAGCCATGCTTAGTAGATTGTTTCCTTTATATCTATCATTCATGAAGCTAAATGAGTGATAGGGATGCTCATCATTCAGACTAAGTAATTGGATTTGTTTGGCAAAAGACAAGAACAGTGCCACATGAAGCTCTACCTTTTAATTAGCAGTTTAAACGTTGGGGTAGAGAATGTGCACTACACATATATGAAAATGCTAAAAATGCTAAACCCTTGCTCTCCTATGCAGAAATAACTGAGGGCAGAAATGAAAAGTGTTTTTGAAAAGGAGAAAAGACCCACATGTGGAACGATATAATGGCTGGAAGGGAAAGAGGTGAAGTCAATAGGGAAGGAAATGGTTGCATTGTAGCTCTTCTTGCTTTGCTACACACACAATTCACGTCAAATGTTATTTATTTATTTATTTATTCATTCATCCATTCATTCATTCATTTACGTACATCATAACCAGCAATCAGTTCCATGATTGATACACTTCTATCATAATTTCTGCATGTTCACAATTCTCCATCTATTTTTCTCATCTTCAGTAAACATTTTACAAAGAAACACTAATTCATCCTCTTGCCCCAATTTTTCACTACTTGTTTGTAGCCTATAATTATTCATTTTATGAAACACAAATATTTTGATCTTTGATACGTTAATATTCAGATCTATGTCCTTCATTGTATCCATGTTCCTCATTGGTCTTTATTGCATCTTTATCATGCTACAATTTGCTTGTATCTTAACCCAATAACACAACATTATTTACTTACAATAAATTGCATGCATTCATTTTATTAATCAACATGCCTCTGACATACTATAACAATTCCATATATGTTTATCTATGAATGTATTAAGCAATAAAGTGGATATCACATATTCTTGTCTTTATGCTCAATGTGGATCAATTCAATTATCTATTCTCACAAAACTTATTTCCAACATTCACCATTCTTAACTGCAATCAGCATTCAAGTTTAAATTCTACATTTGTGTAAAGCATTCATAATTGAAGCCTATACATTTCATTTGATGCTTTTTTAAAATCTGGTCAGTGTATCAGATTACACTTCCCAAATTTCTATTGTTTTCACTTCACTTACATTTTCAAGTAGACTTTGCCAGGCAAGAAAAGCAAAATAATCCTCTTGTAGCTTTTATATTAATTCAAAGTAAATAATGCCATACTTTCCATAAACAAACATCCATTCATTTGCTTGGGTTTAATGTAACCAGTATTTTGATAACTAAAGAAATTAATTGCCCATGCAACTGAACCCCATGCTGCTGTCAAGCATATAGCAAATTGAAATTTTGCAACTGGGATAAACCAACAAGCAAAATCAAAGGAGAAAAAATATATTACCTCCTGTTCTGAAATTATGAAACTCTTTTAATACAGTAGTAGTGGTAATGGTAGTGGTAATAATAGTAATACAATTTAAAGGAGGTATTTCTCTCAATTATAGCCTGAGTGAACTTCAGTACTTCAATTTAACCCTGTTTAAAAGAAATAGATGTGAAATATGTGTACTTTATGGACCATATTGTTCCTTTTAAAAAAAACATATAACTACTTCCTAAAACAGATACTTAAATTGTCACTGTTCTATGAAAGAGAGGTTAGCAGCAAAGAAATCAATTCAGTTGAAAAGTGTTAACAGTGTTGGTGTCATGGCCCCATGACCGGGGCCGAGGAGGAGATGGAATCGGGGCCAACAGAGGGGGAGAGTGCAGTCCCTATGGCTCATGAGGAATGACCTGGGGATGAGGATGAGGCAGTCCCAGACCACTCGAGCTTCGGAAGAGTAGGCAGGGAGGAAGAGAGGGTGCAGACTGACCAAGGAAGGGGGGAGGAGATGAAAAGGGCAGGCAATGGAGCAGAGGAGGGGTGGAGCTCCAAAGAAGAGCAAATGCTTCCCCCACCGGATCCCCAAGTGCAGAGAATGGAGAGGAGGCAGAGTCAATGCAGGCCACCCAACTACTTGGGGGGGGTGCACCTCCCCTCCCAAGGATCACCTGGAGAGTAGCATTTAAGGGGACACCATGCGGAGGGGCTTTTGTCAGGATCAAGTGTTGCATTTTGCGGCACACGCTCCATGGCTTTGAGAAGAACTTTGCTACAGAATCCTTGCTGGTGTAGAATGAAGTTTGATCCTTTGCCTTGACATTCATTGTGAATGTTACCAAATTTGAGGTCCTGTCTTGCCCCTGGATGGTGCTACTTCTGTGGACTTTCACTGCCGGGAAGTTGCATGAAGCGTGTGCAGGCGCATGTGTTTGAGCCTTGCTCCTGGACTGTAGGGGTAACCTGTGAGCAGAGACTTTGGAGAATGGACCAGGACTTGTTGGATTGTGGGGATTGTGGGGGACGGTGGTTGAATAAAGGTTTTAAAGCTTCTGCCTAGCACGTGCAGCTAATCCTTTCAACCCAGAAGCACCTTGATGCTTTTGACATGACTGCAATGTGTTGAAATAAATTCTGTAAAATTTAAATCCCAAAATTTTTCTGTTTTGTATTACACTGTAATGCTTGGATTTTCAAAGAAGAAATATTTTGAAATGACTCTTTGAAATAAAATATATTTTATTGAACCATTGGTACTGAATTTAAATACTCCTTCCATTAGTTTGATTGGACACAGAGAACTTTGTCTTTTTGCAGTTAAATCAAATGCATAACTCTGATTTGATTTCTGCAGAAATCAAAGAATGAGCTTAAATGAATATTTTCTTCCAATTAATGGCAGTAAAATGAGATTTAAGAAATAGTTTACTCTTGACATTGAAAACGAAGAACTATTACAACTGGAAGAATTACAAGTAAATTAATTGAATTTTCTGTGCTTTTGCCTTAAAAGGGAATTCTCATATACTTTCCTTGATTTATTTTTCTTGATATGTAGAAATGGCTATTCATGTTTATTTGAAAAAGCAGTAAAATTACTATAATGCTTTTTCATTATGGCATATGAATGTGACCGCATTATCCAGTGTTCTATTTTTAGATATGTAGTTAATGAAAAGCTATGAAGTCCACAGCTTTTAAAAGTTATGTTGCAACTCAGGGAAGTGAAATTGTCAACATTTAGAGCGCAGTTCCACGAAGCTACTAATCTTTCACGCAAACACAGTAAGTTGCTTAAAAATTCACATGAAGGAAAGACACACAAAGCATATAAAGCATATAAATATGCTTTGATAGATTAATTCTGAATCTGTTGACCTCCAGTTAGGTTGAAGAGTACAACTCCTAGACTTTCCACGTGATATCATGGCATTCTTATAATGGGTATGAACTCTAGGAATTTCAATCCATGTTATCTAGGAGATATCAAATTGTGTAGGTCTACAGATCCATTAAACATGTTGTTTCATTTATTGCAATCAGAAAGGGAAATAATTTCTGTGTTATCTGGGTGTTATAAACCTGCCTCTGAAGAGGAAAGTGTCCTTTTTAAAACATTTGTATACTATAAGGGAACTTGTATGTCTTGGAGTTTGCCTTATTTTAAATGAGGGAATGTCAAAGATAATTCAGCATTGCAATTTGTGTTGCTCAGAATATAGACCATCACATTCCATAGAAAATTATATGAAAAATAATGTCAATTATTTAAGTAACCTTCTAGAATTTCATTTAGAACAAAATCTGAAAAGTAAATGATAGCTATGTATGCAGGATGATGTTCCGAAAAGTGGGAGGAAGCAGAAATGAGTCAAACTGACAACATTCAAATGGCATTTGAGAATCAGCAGAACCTGTCCAGCTTTAGTTTTGCTTTCTCCAGAGCTTCAGTGTACTCCAAACAGAGCAATATTTATAAGGGAAGAGGGTTGTTAAGTTCCTCCTCATTATTCCATTACTTTTTCATGCATTTGAGCACCCATAGCTTGTTTGTAGCGATGCACAGAAGATCTATAAATTAGGGCCCCTGAACACTTGTTAGTGATATAGTCAAATGCAGATCCATTTGTGCATGCCTAGCTGTACTGTGGAGATCTTCATTGCTGCATTATCCTGAGAGTTGTGCGTAGCTACATTATGTTTGCCAAGACTTATGCTTTCAACTTTGATGGAAGCTGAAGGGAAGATTGTATCCATAAAGGCACTACAAGTGATACCCAAATTGATATCACTTAATTGTGTCCAGCTTCAAGCATTAGTAAATAATTTATAACACTAATAAAAGTAGTAATAAATTTATTCTCTATTATCTCTTCATTGTAAATAAATTCAGTTTTTTTTAAAAAAAAATTAATAGAACAAAGCCATTTACTTTATGGCAGCATGGTAAAATAAAGCTATTCCAAATTGCTGTTAACAATTCTATACAAGCATTTTATTTTTCACTGAAAATCTTTTCAAGTTTGTTTGTTTTTGCTCTGATATCCAGAAGAGAGCCATAGCTTTCACTCTTGCCAGCTTGAAAATCGGTTTGCTACACTTCAGAAATCATTCCAATGGGAAGCACTGTGTTCTGACATGTTGTCATAGACAAGCTTCAGTAGCGCTAACATGCATAAAGGTTATGTCATCAAATATTAGCATTTTAAAACAGCAATTAGAGAAATTCATTTAAAAGAAGTGTGATCCACTCTATCACTATGTGGCGGTGTTGAATTCCTTAAATGTGCCTAAAAGAGCCCTGTGCTTGTGATCTTCAAATGAGTTGGGACTCTAGTTTTCAACAGTATTTAATATCCTGCCTTTTCTTCAGGAGCTCAAGTTAAGATACAGTACATAGTATTACCTTCTTCTAATTTCCCCTACAATTCCCTTGAGGTAAGTTGTGAAGGATTCAAAGTTATCCAGTGAGATGTTGTGCCTGATCATTTACTGGAACCTGTATCTCTCCACTCTTAATCCAACACTTTAACCAGAATCTCACTTTGTCTCTCATATTCCATAAATACAGTCCTAACACATCTGGAGGGCACAAGGGCAGTGAAAGGATAACATATTTGATATAGTTAGATACAAATAAGGTGAACTATTGAGGCATCCTATCCAGCAATGTGTTCCTTTTTTCTGTTGCACATTTGTATCCAACTAGTAATATGTATTATTTTTATTTTTAGTTCCTGCTATGATAACCTCCTATCCAAATACCACCTTGGCAACACAGGGTCAAAAGAAAGAGATGAGTTGCACAGCTCATGGGGAAAAACCCATCATAGTCCGCTGGGAGAAAGAAGATAGGATAATTAATCCCGAAATGTCCCGCTATTTTGTTTCTACAAAAGAAGTGGGTGATGAAGTCATCTCTACTTTACAGGTGATAAAACCAAGTTGGTATTTGCATTTACAGTATGGGCAGCCATTTTGTCCAAAAATAAAAACAGGCACCTATGGGGACATTTGATTTTTTGCTGTGCTGTCCAGCCACAGGGCTTCACTATCACTTGCATAAACAGATTATGTTCATTGATATCTCTTGACAATACCCCCACACTACCCTTCAGTTTGGATTAGTTCCTAATTTTTCAGCAGGCTTTCTAGGTCTGATGCTGTCCAGATAGATTGGACTACAACTATTCCCAGTCAAGATGGAATCAAAGACTTTATTTGCCTAGAAAATTCAGAATTTCAGGCATGTCTTACATATGTACTTCATAAGAACACATGATTTTTTCCAGATTGCCAGAGTAAGTGAAGAAGATTCTCTTCCACAGAGACCCTCTACTCCTATTTTCCTTCTCTTACATTGCCAACAAGCAGAAATTCCAATTCTGCCTTCATCTCTCCTTAGATGAGAATTCACTGTATATGTGTTAACATTTTGGGCTCAGAATGACAGTACTAAAAATTCTGACATTGCTCTAGCTTTACACAAAGTGGACTTTGAATCCAAAACAGTCATGGAAAACTCTGCTCAGTTGGAACAGCATCGCAACACTTCCAGTCAGTTAACAACCCTGACAGAGTAGATATTTCAAGATCAAAATGGTTTCAGCTTGAATCATTTTGCCCAACTCTGTAATTCATCAAATCTGCAGAAAAAATAATTTGATAACTTTCCTCCTCAAATAGACTATACTAGGAAGCAAAAGGTACAGAACCAACTCAAGTGCTACCCAGGCAAGCTAGCAGTTGCTACCAAACATTTCTTTATGGTACTCTTTATACATGAGATGGGAGCAAAATCTAAGATTGTCACCATCTATTAGTTTTCATTTAGATACTAATCCACTAGTCTAAAATAATGTCCACTATATTCATACACATGATCATATATAAATGCACACATATACATTGGGATAATTCTTTATTTGTGACACTTTGCAGGAATGAGAAATTCAACCAGCTGTTGAAAGCTTATAAAATTGCCTATAATTTGTATATGTCACATGATTTATCAAGCCTATGAAATCAACTTTCAGTTTCATATTTCGGCCTTGTATTAATGGGGATGTGTGTTGGATGTGGATAAATCCTGAATTAATTTGGATGAATCCTAAGTAGTTGTCTGAAGCAGCCCAACTCAGAATCTGAGCCCTACTGAAGCTTTGTTAGCAATTTGTGATGCCACAAAAACCCCTTGTGTGTAAAAATGTGTCAGTTTCTCCTTATTTACACCACACATAAGATTTATTAACTGATTCAATCCCGAAGGATTGTAGACAATGTTTAAGATACATAAGAAACTGCAGAATTTGTTTAAGATACATAAGACAATGCACTATGAAGAGTGAGTAAAGATACCGTTAATAATTTGATGAAGAATTGTGATACACTGAAATATTAAGATAGCTCAGTGCTCTTTTTGCTATCTGTGAAAGTGTGAAAAAAATTGGATTCCTACCTCCCTAGCACCTGCAGCTATCCTCAGAGCTCTTTGAGACATCCTGCCTTAGCAAATAAACCACAAAAAGGAGAAATCAGTCTTCCGCTCAGGTCCCTCACAAAGAATAAATTTAATCCTTCTATAAACAAGACTACTATAATTTTTTTTTCTGAAATTTTGTATATTTCTTAAGAAGGGTAACCTTTTCATGTGTGCTAAAATACTACAGATGTATGTACACCCCCCCCCACCCATCCAAATGTAAATGCTTCTTATGCAGGCAAGAAACTGGACCTAATCAAATTTTGTGCATGAATTAAATTGTGCATGAATTAAGTCTTGTTCATCATCGAGAAAAAATATCTGCAAAATACACACAAACCTTTGACAGTAATTTAGGTAGAAACAAAACCCATTCTGGATTTAAAGAAACACTTAAGAGTTTCTCAAGTAGACACAGCTGCTTTTTTAATAACTTTATATTTGCTGTAAAATTCACCAACAATCTGTTGACAAATTGTAAATTTAAAATAGAAACTCACTGGAAAAGAATTGCTAGACAAAACAGATTGAATTTATCCTTTCATGTTGTATTATTACTGTAAAATAGAACTGGATTTTCTAACAAGAGAAGAACAAGAAATAAGTATTTGGAATCATGTGACCTGATGTTGTTCTACCCAGCTTATGCTGGCAGCTAAGGAAATACAGGTTCTGCAGGTTGCTTGAATAGAATCTAGGAATTGTATCTCAATCATTTTGGACTGTATAAAGGAAGATCAGGTTATATGTAAAATATAACTCATATAAAATATATACATAAGAAAAATAATGTCAATTTCAGTAAGCTTAACTTCTTGGATATGGGACTTTGGATTGCAGCAATACTGATGTAGCTGCAATGTTGTTTACTGACCATATAAACTTTCTGAACATTAGCAAATATTGCAGTGAAGGACAGGCTAAATTTCAATGTTTCCTATTGAATGTATTTTCTTCTTTTTAATCTACAATATAGATTTTGCCAACAGTGCGAGAAGATTCTGGTTTCTTCTCCTGCCATGCCATCAATTCATATGGAGAGGATCGTGGAATAATTCAGCTCACTGTGCAAGGTAGGAAGAGGACAACATAAGGAAAAAAACACACCTATTGTAGTACAGTAAGTGTACGTCATGCTCAGAAATCTGTTGGGGGGATTAGTCATAATTAAAAATATTTATTGGAAGCTGTTGGAGGTTCAGACTTACCACTGGAACTATTAAACCTGAACTGTACAGCTACCCATGAAATACATTGCTTATGGATGGAATTGTCTTAAATCAGCAAATCTGATATAATAAGAAAGATTAGAATTTAAACATAACATTAACATAAAACAAACTAAAAGTCCTTACTTGGCTCCACCAAGCTGGTATCACATTTAAAGGAGCTCATCATCCATATGTCAGATTTTATGAATGAAACATTTTCTTATTAGGGTACTATTCATTCATGTAGCAACAAATTCATGAATTAAGTGCCCTATGAATGTGATTCTAAATAAATGTTTACAGCAGTCTCCCTACAGCTGGTCTTATAGTCTGATATCATCTTACTATTTATAATTAAACTGCAATGTGGATTACTATTCAATAATAAACACTGTTGACATAATGAGATTCAGGCTATACAATAAAGAATAAACTCAACAGAAGTCAGTAGGACTTGCTTCTGTCTAATATTCATAGAAGTGTGCTGGTGATCTTAATTAGGTAATTTAGGTTTACAGTAACCTAAACAAAAAATGTCTGATTTCAATTATAAAGAAGAACTAGTGTAATTTTTAAAAAGACAGTATGCTTTAATGAAATGCATCAATATATATTCTGAATCCAAATAGAATGTACCTAAACCAGATTTCCTTAACTATACTTCTCACTAAGGAAAGGAACCATCATCAGATAGGAATTGGCAGGTTCTATAATAGCTTAGGTGATGTTTTATTACATGCCATATTCAAACAAAAATCAGGCACATGGCTCTACATATCATACTTGCTCTTAATCTTTCATAGACGATCCCATATCCACTTAGGATTCACAGTAAACTGGGATTCTAATTCCCATTTACAATAAATATAATTGTTATCCCTGAAACAAAAGCTTTGGTGTTTTTTTTTCCAATTTAAACATTTTAGCTAAAACAACTATGGATTATGGAAAAACTACTGGTTCTTCTTTATATTCTAGTACAGAATATTCACTTTTATATACATTAGATATCTGTATATTTATAATTTAAATACACATAAACTCACAATCACAATATTTGCTGATGCATCATACAATGTAGACCAATGATTCTCAACCTGTGGGTCACAACCCCTTTGGGGATCTAATGACCCTTTCACAGGGGTCGCCTAAGACCATCGGAAAACACATATTTTCAATGGTTTTAGGAATAATTTTATGGTTGGGGGTCACCACAACATGAGGAACTGTATTAAAGGGTTGCGGCATTAGGAAGGTTGAGAACCACTGATGTAGATCCATGATCCTAAGCCCCAGGCTGTGGACTGGTCCAAGGCCTGTTAGGAACCAAGCTGCACAAACGGTGGGTGAACGAGTGAAGCTTCATCTGTTATCGGCACATGTGAGGGATCTAGGCTGCAGTATGAAACCATCCCCACCCACCCCGTCCACAGAAGACAATTTTCTTCCAAAACTGGTCTCTAGTGCCAGAAAGTTGGGGGCCATGGGTGTAGATAATTTTAGTAAACAATTTTAATTTTTTTACTTATTTGCAAGACTTCTATACTGCTTAATTTTGATATAGTGTGATTAGCTAACACATTTTAGTTCACTTTGTACAAACATGTTTAAAGAAACGTACTCCCTTCTCCCTCCCCTTTCTCCCACCTCCATACATTCCAAACACAAACTGAGAGGGCCATCCCAAGAGTATTGACCTTCTAAAGACTGCAAAATGGTAGCCCCTTTATGTACCATAACCAGATGGATCATAGTTGAGTCTTTCTTCAGTACTCATGTCATAAGAGTGTCTCTGCCATCTGGGAATGGTAGGACAGCTTAAGAGAACATAATAGATACCTGTGCATCCCCTTAGGCTATCTTCTACCATCTTGCTTCTACTTGCCAGAATTTAATCCTTAAATGACTATCTCTCTTTCCCAGTTGATAGTGTTGCACTAACACATACAGTACATAGTAAGAAATGTAGAAGTAGAGAGATTCAGTTTTAATAGTACTGCCATCTTAATTTACTTAAGTTTATACTACAGAAAATCAACATATGAATTTTGTAGACAACAGCAGTTCTGGGGAGAGTTGGTAAAAGTTTTTGTATAACAACTTTATACATATTAGATTTCTAAATAAGATGAGAAAAATATATTTCTGAATTTATGGAAAGGGACAAATGAATATAAAATCCACTGAGTGAAGAAAATAGTAAAATAGTTTAGTGTTGATGTACCACATGTTTTCATGTCATTGTAAGTGGTGTAACTGGTTCTTTCTCTTAATTAAAGCAGAATTTGTTTGTTTGTCCAGAACCTCCAGATCCTCCAGAAATAGAAATTCGAGAAGTGAGAGCACGTAGCATTGCCCTAAGATGGACCATGGGATTTGATGGAAATAGTCCAATCACAGGCTATGATATAGAATGCAAAAACAAATCTGGTAAGATATTCTATTAAATCCATCCTACAGCTTTGCAACATTTCCTGCTTTTCTATTAGGATGGATGGATGGATGGATGGATGGATGGATGGATGGATGGATATGATGATTTGATGATGATCTTACTTTTGCTACATGAGCTTGATCAAGGACTTTAATGAAATGTGCCAAATATGTAATAATTATTTATTTATGTAATTTTGTATTTATATGTAGTAGTTTTTTCTCAACTATGCAGAGTCTATTTTATCTTAGCTGATGATCTCTGTAATATTAAGAATAAGTGTCTGAGTTTATTTATTTTGCTCTTCCTTCCCGTAGATTTAACTTTTTATGCAGATTGGTTTCAATTACAGCTTGAAGACTGAAGAATTATTGTCTTTATTAATAAAGATGTTTAAGCAGAAAGCATTATTAGAGAAACATAGAAAGGCAGCTTATTCTCTGTCAGACCCTTGTTTCCTGATATTTGTAATAACTAGTGACCTCCCCAAAGTCAGCAAAGCCAAAACAACATATCATTTGCCCTAACGTCATCGACGATAAATGTGAGCTTTGTAGCCCTCCCTTACACTGCTTTCTTTATGCCGCTAGGACACCAGACTCATGACAATGACTCTTCTTCTCTTCTTCCACTATGTGCTTTCCACTCCAGGTTACCAAGATTTGATCATAATAATAAGCAAGAGGTTAACGGTTCCCCTTACTATGTTTTTAAAAATGCATTCAATCAGATTAAATTTGGTTACATTTGAAGAAGATAGTTAAATAGATACATCAAAGTACATTTTCACAAGAAACTAAAATCTCTGACCATTTAGGTAGCTGCTGGAAACATGTGATTAGAATTCAGTAATCCTAGGCAAAGCTTAACAGCTACCAGGTTCCCATTTATATTTTTGAGCTACAAGATTTGTAATTGGCTCTCTTGTTTGTAACTTCATTTCCACAGCCTCACTTGGAGGCTGCAGATCAACCTGCAACTAGTAAAGGTGACAAATCAGATATTGAGACAATAATATCATTGGATTATTTCTTTTATGAATGTCTTCAGATAGAAAAGATCTTTCTCTCTCGAAGCAGCTAAGTGAACATTAACTTACTGAACAAGACTTTTTAATACTATTACCTCTATTAGCAACAGAAAGGGAATCAGAGTTGTTTAAGGTGAAAATAACTTTATCCAGAGGACAAAGAAGGAAAGGATTAAGCCTTAGGCACTTGCAGGGAGAATATTTTCCCTTTCGTCTCTTGCATAAATTTTATTTTTCCTTAGCCTCTTTGGAAGAAGGGTTGTTTTCCACTTAGTAGCATGAAATTTAGAACCCAGTTTTGAAGACCTATTTTTAATATCTCCAGATAACAGCATTCTCATTTTAAACAATTTCAAGCTTAATTTCTTACATTACATTCTTGTATAGTGAGTTACACATGTTTATCAAGTAGCACATATTAGAATTTACATAAAATAGTTGGTTTTTTATGGCCCTGGCCATATAAAATGTTGGTGTAGTATAAAT
The DNA here is from genome assembly GCA_022577455.1 of Arizona elegans. NCBI lineage: Eukaryota > Metazoa > Chordata > Lepidosauria > Squamata > Colubridae > Arizona > Arizona elegans. The sequence goes on from JAKOOJ010000006.1 coordinate 59,721,755, forward strand.
GAAAGACATCACCTGTATGGTTCTTTTTCTTACTAAATTATGGCAAAAGGGTGTTTAGAAGAGTTCTGGTACAACTGAGCTGATCAAGTTAGTGAGGTAGAGTACTTAATTAAGCTTGGAAAGGTAACAGGGCCAAGGGAAAGAGGTGTGTCATTATGAGCCATAATCATGATGGCCTTCTCCAGTCTGGCATTTTCCTAATATACTGCAATACCTCTTGCCAGATAAATTTAGAATTCTGAAAGTAACAACTGTAGAGAAGGTGCAGAAGTCAAGAAGACTGTCACATTTGTATCTGAGAAATATAAGACATATTTTTATTCCCAAGAGCACCAAGGCAACCTGCTTGTTTTGCAGAGGACAGAATGATTGAAAAGTTGGCAGAAATGGAAAACTATCAATTTACTTTTAAACATATTTTCCTCAATTTTCTCCAAACTAATGAAAACTAAAACTTTTGGAGGATTTTTCCTTTCATTCCTCCTTAATTTTAATTTTCTTTAAAGATTATCAGAATGATGTTATTGTTGTTGATGATGACAACGACAATGATTGTTCAATTAATTTAGAATGAAGCAGTGCAGATAATTATGGATGTATCTCATTATGCCCATATAACATCAAACTCCATGAGCTGCACTGGTTTCCAACAGGCTTGCAGGTAAAATTCCAGGTTCTGGTTATCATCATTATAGCCCAACATGTCATAGGACCAGGTTACTTGACTTCCTTCTTCCAAGAACATCTGCCTGTCTCCGACACTTCCACAGAGAGAGCCTGCTATAGGTTCATTCTTTTAAATCTTGTTATCTTAGGGGCTCTAGAAATTGTGCCTTTTCTATGGTTGCCCCTGTTTTCTGGAACAATCTGCCTCCCAATATGGTGTTCATCTTCATGAAAGCCATTAAGACCTGGTTCTTACCCCCAGGCCTTAGGGATCAGTTTTGCTTGTTCTACTTTTATTGCTGGGTTGCCATTTTATATTTATATTTTCTTAAAATCCTCCAGTGATATTTTTATAGAAACCTGAATTTATGTTTCACTGAGAACAAACAACATAACTTTTAAGGTAACTAGACAACCCATGAACCTTTGAGTTATCTTTTCAAAGACATTTCTTTATGATTCCTCAATGCCTTCAACAATGGCAGAACTTATGATGTATTGCCTTCACTGGAAAAATTGAGATACATTTAGAGGTACAGTATATCTGCCTTGAAAATAGCCCATGGTGAACTATATAGCACAGTCAAACATCAGCACAGGATATGTTATGTAACATTTTGTATTATGTCATAAACTCTTTCATGATAATTGTAATCTTATAAAATCAAATTTGTCAAATTTCAATTCCATGGGAGTCATGGGTCCTGAATTCAGACACATTCTGTAAGTTAGTTGACCCAAAAATTGTTATCTTGCAATACATCATTTCACCCAGTCAAAAATAAGTTTTAATAATGCATATAAAAGCTGTAGATGCTGAAATGCCTTACTAGGTATGAAGGATTTTAGCATAGTATGTGTGATCTCTAACCATTCATTGTGGTCTGCTGTTAATTTTATATAGACAATAACTAGATTCTGAATATACCTATTGAAGTATATTCAATAGGTATATTCGTTCATTCTGGTCTAGATGCTATAGACTAAATCTATTAATTCTTCTTTATCACAGCAGTAGTGGTTAAGGGCAAATGCTATAGAAATTCCTATAGCATCTTTATGTGCAGAGGCTTATGAAAACAATAGAGGACTTGACAGAAGATACTGATTAGGACAAGCTGCTGAACAAATTATGTGTGTACAAATACTATTCAGATTCTCTTGCTTTCATTTCTGTATAGATGCTAATTCCTCAAGCAACTGTTCACAACCCTTTGGCGCCCAGTCTTCACATCTGCTAGATTCTGTTCATTTCATGCTTACACTGAAGCAGAGAAAGAGATTTGTACAAACTTGAGAAAATAACAATATAGTATTGGGATTTCATCCTAGTGCTGCTATGAAGTTGTTCTGTCCCCGTACCACGCACACCCCCAACCAGCCAGCCGAGGGTTAAATAAACTCTTCAAACACTCAACGTCAGTGATAAGGAACTTGGCAGCAACTCCGTGGCTGCCTGCCAAGGACTTTTACTCCGATAACACAGACAAAAATACACACAGTTTGAATAGTCCAGTTTGTAATTAAATCCACAGCAAATTGTTGTGTCCGAAGGTGCAAAGTGCTTCGCCAGAGATTAGCTTTGTCCGTCACAGAGTCCGAATGGCCACCACACTCCCTTTTATAGCCTGTGGGGTGTGGTCCAGTAACTCAGCTTAATCTCTGGCACACCTCCTTTTCTGCTGCGCCCGCTTGTCTCTCTGACGCTGGCATGGGTCCAACCACAATGTTTCTTCGTCACTATCCGATGGCTCGGAAACACCTGGCTCTTGGCCAATCTCTTCTCCTTCGGGAGACACCTGAGGCATTGCCAGAGAGGAGGGTCCTAGAGAGGGAGGCCTGGCCGTCTCCTCTCCTTCATGTTCGGAGCCTTCTTCCTCCGATAAGATAGGCTCGGAGGACGGAGCCACAACAAAAGTTGATCAGTCTCCCTCCCTTCTTAGGCACTTTCCCCCCTTTCCTGCTCAATTAGAGTCAGAAAGAATTTGATGCCATAGATATCCAATTTTCCAGATTTCATATGCCCTCCTAATCAAACAATAAAGTATTTTGGCACTTTGAATTCTAAGAATTCTAATTCTAAGAATTCTAAGAGATAATGATTGTTCATAAAAAAAGTAGTTCCCCCCCTCCTTTTTTGTATTTGTTACTGTTAATCCTCAGTATTGATTAGATAGAGGAGCAGTTGAGACTCCATCCTGTTCTGACTGACAAGATAACTATTGGCCATTAGCAGACACCTGCACTTCACTAACCTATCTCTTTCTGTTATTAGGGACAACTGTTGCAATCATTAGCCAACTAACTAAAAAGTTAGAAGTCATCAAGATGTGAAAGGCTGGAGTACTGTATGAACTTGCCTATTTGTTCAAAATAATTTATGCCAAAGAGAACAGTAGTGCATAAAAATAGGGTCTCCAACTAATATCTGTTCGAAGTATTTTCTTTAATATCTTTCCTCTTTATTTTTTCTTAGCACTTCGAGGGAATATGCATGTTAAAAATATGTGTATACATACTGACCAGATCAAAGTCTTATCTAACTAAGAGTAAATATAATGAAATTTTACCAGTGTTATCGGTCCTTGAAATGGTTGACTTGTTACATAGTTCAATATTTTAAACAAAGAAAATCATAAATGGAAGAAAATTTATATATTTCTCACAATAGACTCCTGGGATTCTGTCCAAAGAACCAAAGATGTTTCCCCACAGCTGAATCAAGCCACAATCATTGACCTACATGCTTCTTCCACCTACAACATCCGCATGTATGCAAAAAATCGGATTGGCAAAAGTGAAGCCAGCAATGAACTTACTATCACCACTGATGAAGCAGGTACTTTCTACATAGTTATTATTAAACTTTGGATATTTTTAACATGCCAAATATTTCAAGAAATTCTATACATGATGCATTATGGCAACAGTTAAACAGAGTTCCTCAACAGCCTGATATTAATACTTTTATATTTAAATTTTTGCCATTGGTCACTTAAACACATGTATAAACACGTGTTCATATTTAGTACTGGTTTAAATTCAAGCCATTTTGTAACCTTTTGGTCTCCAAATTGTGAATCTTTATTTCAATGGACCATAGATGAAGAGGAGATGACTATTAAATATAAAGTATATACTTGTGGACATTTATATTCTCTGTATCATGTTATCATAACAACATAAAAATTACATTGTGTCATTTGTGTACTGATGACATGAAAATCATTTGGGTAATGCTTTCATTATATAAATAACATAAATCACTACAGATGATGTAAAAGTAAGATGAAATTAATGTAAATTAAACTCTTTCAGCTGGACTATTTTGGAAGCAATCAATATATTTACTATTTCAGGAGGATATATATATGCTTAAATGATGGTCCCATCAAATTAGGGTTTCATTGTATTATGTTTTAAAGTTTTTACTGAAGGGGTTTCTTTAATTATCATATAATTAAAGCATTGATGGCACCTTACAGGCAGAAGTATATGGCAGAATTAAATCTGAGTTTATTTTTGAGTTATTTCAACTCTTTTGATCCTAAATTAAAAATGGGAGATTGGGGGGTGGGGTTAGTAAGCCAAAATTTGATCAGAATTTGAGGTTCAAATTCATGATTTGCTTTCACATTAGTGATTCAAAATTTGAAGGCAACTTGATATATACTTTTTTGAAACCTAAATTAATAAAATATTTAATTTAAAGGCTAAGGTAAAAGATTCAAAATGCTTGCACTGCTTCATTTTTTGGCAGAATGGGACAAGAATAGCTGAGGGGTAGATTCTTTAATAGAGATTAACGTTGCAAAGTTTCACCTGGATTTCTTCAAAGGGTTCAGTCTTCAGAGATGTTTTTTAAAATATTCCCTTCCACTTTATTTAAGGGCAAGCATAGCATGAATGAGGAAAGGTCAGCATAGCAACTTCCAAATTGTCCAAAAGAAAGTCAATAGAGAAGTTCCATTAAAGGAATGTAAATGTGATACCATTTTACAAATATAACATTAACAATGCTGTTTAAAAATAAATTTAAGATTGCAGAGGCCACCACCATCTGACTGCTTGTTTTACTGAAATATATGTTTGCTGACATGGTTCATTAAGAGTGATCTTTTGGAGGGGAATATCCCAACATGCTACTTGTGAAACATTTTTTAAAAGTCTGAGAACTATGTATATCATCACTATTGTAATATAATACTTAGCAATTTAAAGAAATGTTTCAGATTACAGCAATCTAACAGCAAATATACTCTCTCAGATAAACTTACACAACAAAGATGGACTACTTAGTGCAAACAAAACAGATACATAAATAATAGGAAGAAAATATTGGTGGTACTGAGAAAAAGGGAAATAGAAAAGGTTGAAAGAGCTAACGAATGCTGCACAGCAGAACATAGCAATTAACAGAGATAATAACTACATGTCAGCCCAACAAGTTGAGATTTAGGGAACAATATGGATAAAAAGGAATGGATAAGAAAAAAAGTAAGGCTAGAGGTATAGCAAAGAGCAAACAAGGTTTTTAACAGTCTATCCAGATGGTTAACCGTATACATTTGATTAATAAATAAATAAATAAAATAAATAAAAAAGCAGCAGAAAGACTCTTAATTTCTCTTTTCTCTCTTCTTCCAAATGAACCTGCCAAACAATTTCACAGAAACAACAGAGCAGTGTTCCCACAAGCTCCCCGTCAGGAGGATTTGGAGAAAATAAAACGTAGTGGCTGGGTTTCATGTCAATATCAGAAAGCTTATCACACCATTCCAAGCTTCTCCCATTTTACCAACATCAGTTTGGTTTATGACTGATGGAAAACAAATCAAATATTGGAGACTTAGAAAAGTCCATCACATCTCCAAATTGCCATTGAATCACTCTGAATTAGATGAAATACTTAATTTCATTTGGTGCCTTGGAATGATTCCATTTGCCATTGTGATTCTAAGATATGATTTTGTAGAATCCATTTCAAATTGCACTTTGAACTTTCCCATGGCCCCAGCAGATGTTGCATTTTTTTTAAAATGTAAAAAGAAGTCAAGCAGATGAGAAGTGGAATTTTGTTCAGTAACACTGCAAACTGCCTTGGACTGAGCTATTGTAGATCATTGATCTCTCTAGTGTTGAGATCAACATTAACATCAGGAATTTGGACCGGTAAATGAACTGCTACCATTTTTATTAGTTTGTCTTTCTGTAGTCTCTGAGTGTGCCTTAATTCCAGCTTACTCTTTTTTACCAAGTACTTCTAGTTTCTAAGAGTTCATGTTCTCCCAACTGGGGCGCAGATATGCCCCATTTTTTATATCATGTCCTTATGACATTGCTTTCATATCATCCTTAACCTGCCACAGAGCTAGCATAAAGATGCTTTTTGCTGTTTGAAACAAATGTTACTCTTCTTGCCATAACAAAACCTTTCCTGTGGATGCGATCTAACATTCTTCATCAATGATATGTTTGATGACATAGTCAAAGATTTGGATTTGCCTAGTTCCTTCTGGGCAATTTAGGCTGCTGTGCTATGTCCTTTAATAGCTGGGCTGCTGTCCATGGCCATCTTAATTTGAGATGCAGGAGAATCCTTACATCTGGCTTTTACAGAGGCAGCTGCCTGCATGATGCTGATTGGCATTTTGAAAATCACCAGTCAAGCATTGCCCAGCATCCTTATCTAAATGTACTTAGCACTCTTTTGAAAAAGAACTAGATGTATGTTTACAAACAGGACTGTCTCTCGCTTGAGAGGTATAATATAAACTGAGAAAGTGAGCTGAGATATGCCAAGTTTGTTTTCTTGGCTCTGTCATCAATTAGGGCATTATAGGTTTTCTAGTTCTGCTGATATAGGGGATTTGCCTGTTTGCGCTTTTTAGTGAGTTTGTTACTTGGGGCCTGGCACCATTATACCTACTCCTGTGCCATTTCATCTACTGCAGCTGCCAGCCATGGCCACACACTGTCATTTCCTTGCAACACTAATTGAGGACAGATCTCACTCATTACCAGTCCCTCTTTTGTACTTCATCACATACTCCGTAGTCTGTGATTTATCAGCTGTGCTATTTTAAGATGTATTTTTACCAGCAACATTTTGTATTAATTCATCACAGCAGCCAGATGGAAACTTGAGGGGCTGGCTCTTACCCAAGAGGGAATTAGCCATCTGAAACAAGGCTTCTGGACAACAATCTGCCAGTGCAATAAGGGAGGAGAAATAAGGATGTTTTGCCTCACTGATTGTCATGAAGTTGGCCCAAGGATGGGCATCTATTAGATTCACTCTTAGTTTTTGTCCACCTGCATTCTTGGCAGTACCCAGAGAGAAAGAGGCTGCTCAGGGCTCATTTCACTAAGAATGTGACCACCAGCCAATGTATTTATTAATTATTTATTTAGAACATATATATGTGTGTGTGTATGTGTGTGTATATATATATATATATATATATATATATATATATATATATATGTTTTTCTTCTAGCCAGGTTTTCCCTACGTAGCCAAGGTTCTTTTGTAGCTCCAGCTCAGTAGAATCTCATCTACTCGGTTCTGGGCTTTTTTCCTTTCTAACACCTAGCAAGCTCTGACTCAGAGCTTGCTAGGTGTTAGAAAGGAAAAAAGCCCAGAACCGAGTAGATGAGATTCTACTGAGCTGGAGCTACAAAAAAACCTTGGCTATGTAGGGAAAACCTGGCTAGAAGAAAAACACACATAGACCCTACGAAGAAGTAAGAAAATTGATATATATATATAACAGTTATAATATGATTTGTCACCTAGAGTATGTACTTACATAAGTATATATATCCAACTCAAATAATGGGACTCTGGGTGACAAACCATATCAGTAGCCAATCAGACCCTCATCACAGTCATCCAACAAATTGTCAGTGGAATTCCTATGTCTGCCATAAACCAACTAGATCCATAAGGTATTTGGGGCAGACCATATGACACTCTGGCCCTACTGAATCAATGCATGACTGTTAATTGCAACCAGACCAGAAGTGATTTGACCATGTCAACAGAAGACTATAATATTCTCTAGATCCAAATCATTTAGCAAAATGCTCCAAGGGGAAAACTAGATCTAATGACCACTTAAGTGTGTCAGAGTTGAGATCACCTGGAAAAGTCAATGATTGCAGTGGGGAAAGAATGTGCTGAAGAAAACAACCACATCTATCACTCCAGAAATAAATGTGCCAGAAACGATAACGGCTTCTGTAGAAACAAAATATCTTTGAGAAAACTCAATGAAGAAGTTAACAAAAATATGCTTCCACTGCTTTAGTCTCCTGCTACCTCACCAAGGAATGCATCTCATACTCTTTATGACTTGTATATATTTAATAATAAAATGCAAGATACTTTTCAACGAAAGTATAACTTTCTGATAATACAGAATCGAATACATATTGTTACTTTTAGTATCGCTTCATAATACAAGAATTACCTCAGTTTTAAAAGATTGTCATGCTGTGATACATAATGAAAGGAATAAAATATATTGTACCAATGATTTGTAGTGGAGAAAGTAGTAATCCTTGCAATGGAGTTAAGCCATTGAAAAAAAACCTGAGAGATTAAACAAAGAATTTAAAATATCAGAAGACAGTGTGACAGAATAGAGAGGTAAACATCACTTGTCAACGTGTCATGTGAGTTCCAAATTGTATTTGTGGATGGTAACCATAAGTGTTTCCCATTATGGAAAGTTTCTGCTTGTCTCTCCTTAATACACATATGCTTACAGAACATTCTGTATACTATTTATTTGCTTAATTAGCTAGTCATATTTCCTATTTTTCATTTAACTGAAATTTAATATTCCAGAAGAATCCAATTATCTTAATTCAGAGATTAACTTTCCCACTAATAAAGTACAACCTGAAGTTGAAACTTTCCATGCTGAATTAAAGGTCAGTTATATGGAATCATAATCAAACATGTCAATTTATTCAGAGTAAAGCCAGGAATGCGGGGGAGAATCTAAACTTTTAGCTGAGTCACAATATTTGTTGCCTTTGTATCAGCTGGGAATATATGCAGAACACATGGAAGCATCACCATTTATCCTTGTTTATTCTAGTTCACCACACTTACTGCAAGCATGTTAAATGGGTATAGATTCCCAAGCATCTGAAAGAAGCCTGAGGCATAGAACATAATGAAGATTTTGCAAAAGCAACATCATGAAATATGAAACAAAAAATAAAAAGGGGAGGGCAGTGGAGGGCCACTACTGGCAGAGATGTGCTTCCATATCATATACCGTTGTGACTTCAGGCAACTGGTATATTTTATTTAAAGCTAGCACATAAAAGGAATTCTTACAGCAAGAAGAGAATTATGGAATCTACACTGTCCTTCCATTAATTTTTAGCCAAACATGTTTTAGCTCCTATATACTTTTCTAATAAATTGCAGCAGCAGCAGCAATTCATGGAAGCTTTTGCATCTAGCAGAATAAAACAATTTTTTTTTTGTTTTAACGTAAGAGATTTGCAGCAGAGTTACATTATGCATAAATGGATATGCATAAACAGTTTTTTTTTTAAAAAATATATTAGCATGAAATATTCTTACTTTTATGCCTGGAATGTTTGTATGCGTTCTAAGAAATTTGATTGTTTACTTTCCATTATTGGATGATGATTTTTAAAAACAAGTAGAAATTCTTGCTGGAGATTTGAGAGATGTATGTTTAAGCAAGTTTGAGGAAAAATATATCCTTTTTTCCCTATAATCAATACGGTTTAAAAAGCTTCTGCAAAGATTATTCCTGAGTAATGAGACAAAATTCCCTTCATGAATTATGTTATCTTAACCAAACCTGAGTGATTTTCTATTTTGAACAATTCTCCTGCAAAGAATTTGCAAGGGTCCCTTATTTTCCAGAGTGGTTTTATTTTGGGGGGGGATTTTTGGGGAGAAGAACATCAGAAACTTTCTAGGAGAGCCTGTTCTTGGAAGATCACAAGAAACAGCCTGAAAGTAAACTGGATCTTGTCTGCCGCTTCCACCCCTCCCTCCCCAAAATGAGTTTTCTTGCCACGTGGGCAACAAAAAGAGACACAAATGTTTTTGAACTTTGATTTCACTATAAATACATAGCAGTCACTGGAATGCTTTCATGATGATGATTTCATATGTTTTCTATAATGCATCTCCTTATCATAGCTTGTGTCCTTAGAAGTCTACCATATTTATGTCAGTTTCTTGCTTAGTTGGTCAAGAGAAGTTTAACAATTTTTTTCAGGTATTTCTGTAAATTATCTTGGAATCCAAGCATTTACATTTCCAAGTTAGCATCTCCCCCCCTCCCCATGGGGAATACCAGAAGTATGGATTTCCATTCCCAAGTTTTTTAGCAATTGGTCCACACATCTGGAGGGTTCAGACTGATTTCTTAGCTGGTTCCTTTCAAATTTACAATCCTATAACCACTAGTTGTGGGGTGGCGGCGGGGGGAAAGGAACACTATAACCAGGGGGCACAATTTTCAGGTAAACATAGACCAATTTGATGTATATGACCAGTTTTCTTTGAATTACTGCATGGTTGGATTTCCTGGAATGAAATCCATATGGAACTTTTAAACATTCTAAATAAATGTTTTTCAAATATTGCATATTAGATCCAAAGGTACTGATGGCAGAATGTTATCTTTTTATGTAGTTCTACTTCGATGGTTAAATATTGTGGAATCATTGTTACATATAGGAGAACTACAAGCTACCTGTAACTGGATAGGCAAATGATAATGTTTCACAGTTAAATATAGTATTACTAAGTCTTACCTCCCTTACTGTAGATTCTGTGGGGTTATACATTGCTAATAACTCTGGTATAACTAGAACAATTGAATTTCTTGAAATAACTTTTCCATGCCTTCACAGGCATGTAGATCATTGATCTCTCTCTAATGTTGAGATCAAAATTACCATCAGGAATTTGGACCTGGAAACGAACTGCAGCCATTTTTATCAGTTTGTCTCTCTGTGCCCTCTGAATGTACATTAATTCCAGCTTACTATTTCTTACCAGTTATGACTGGTTTCTAAGAGTTCACGTTCACCCAGTGTAATATGCCCCATTTTTTATGACATATCCTCATGACATTTCTTTCATATCACCCTCAACCTGCCATGTAGACAGCATAAAGATGCTTTTTGCTGTTTGAAGCTAATGTTATTCCTCTTTCCACAATGAAGCCTTTGCTGTGGCTGCAATCTAACATTCTTCATCAATGATGTGGTTGATGACATAGTCAGAGATTTGGCTTTGCTTAGTTCCTCCTGGCACTTTAGGCTTCTGTGACAGGTCCTTTAATGGCTAAAGGTAAATACAGTGAGAATTGTTCCGACCCAGCTTTAGCAGAAGCAAGAAACAGACTTCTTGTCATGAAAAAACCCTCTTTATTTACCTCTTGTGAATTAATTGCATTCACCCACCGAAAAGTCCAGGCATTAGTCCCTCAAGGAGTTAACTGCAGTACAGATCTTATCAGTTCCTTGTGATAATTGCAAGACGGTGAGCTCCCACGAAAGGCTTCAAATTAAGTTCTGGCAAGCAGTCTTTGTGGCACTAAGCACAATGAACAAAATATTTAGAAATACAAACTGTTGTCTCCTATGACAACCACTCCCCTCTCCTTCTATTTATTCCCCAGCCAGGGAGGGGCCATTTAGCGTCCACGTGTGCTTTGCTTCCCGAGTCGACTCCTTGTCCTCCATTGCTCACCTCTTCTAACTGCTCTATGCATACATGCATCCGGAACAGGCCCCAGCTGTTCCTCTTCCTCGCTCATATCAGATGTTTCTCCCCAACCTCCTCATCGTCCGAGTCTGCCGCCAGCTCTGCTGGCAGCTGGCGTGCTGCAACAAGAACATCCTTAAATAGAAAACCTCCAACATTCCCCATCTCAGGCAGGAGGAGGCTGCAGAAATGACAACATGGATGGTTGGATCAGGGTGGAATTAATTGAGTCATGTGTTTTGTTACCATTTTGTTGTTCACAGCAACAGATTTGCAACTGCTCTTCGCTATATATCAGTATTCTAAAAATTGAGCATGTTGTTTTATGGAGCACCAGAAAGTACTAAGTATTTTAATTCATATATCTGTCTTTTTACCAGCTCCTGATGGACCACCTCAAGATGTTCATCTTGAGCCCATATCTTCACAAAGCATTAGGGTAACTTGGAAGGTAAATATATACATGTATTTTAAACAAGAAGATTATGTCTTCAAGCTTTATTGAGGGCCCATAACACTCAAAGTTAAAAGGTGCACAGTTTGATGAATTTATACACACAATATTTATGGCTAAATTTTCAAAAATTACCTGCAACTTAATGTAATTGCAAGCTACAGTAAATTTACATGCAATTATATATATCTTTGCTTGTGCTATTTTGAATATCTTATGATCAGAAATACAACTGCAATACATAAAATAAATGGAAGTTTAGATTAATTCTCAATTCCTTCCATAATATGATAGTATTTTAGAGAAATGTTGCTGGAACTTTTGCATTATAATGCCAGTACACATGAACCAAAATGTAACCAATGTTTAGAAAATTATTTATATTGAATGCATTTAATAGATTTGTGAGGAAGTTTTAAATAAATAATTGAAACACACTACAATTATTTTAGATATATTTTTAGTGCATCATAGTTTCTACATTTTTAACACACATAAAATGGCTTTTTTTCTTTCCAATCTTTGCTCTGTGGAAATAGATAAACTTGGATAATGGAAAGACACAACTATTGGAAATCGATAGAGAGGCTATTTTTTCTTATTAGTCTGAACAGTTGAAAATCCTGCCATTTGGATAAAAATGAATATAGAGGAATTAGTAGAATTGTACAAAACATTTCAAATTTGAAACAGGTTGTCCCCCTTCTTATCAAAAGATTTTGATTACTACCCAGTTATTCCACTGATTTTCACATTTATTTTGGGCTATATGTTAACACTTTATGTTAAAAGTTCTCTCAAACTAAAACAAAATGTTTGGAATTTGAAATGTTTCACATTCATAATATTTAACAAAATGCTAAACAATAACACCTGATGCAGAGTTGTAATATATATGTGAAGAGCACCCAACACAGAGTTGTAATATATGTGTATTGAGGTTTTTCTTATAGGCAGCTGATATGCCAAATGCCTTTTTCTGCATCTCATGAACTTTATCATAAAGTTATGATAAGGTATCCTCAAAGATGATCTTAATTCCCAGTGAATACATGGATGCATCCATGCAGTTTTCCTGGCATTAATATTGACCCCTACCCATTTAACAGCACTCCTGGGCTTCCCTTGTTGTCTCACATCCAAATGCTAACCAGATCCAACCCTCCATAGCTTTTTTAAAACTGGCCATTGTCAACTGGGTTTTGTCAACTAATCTAGAAAAAAGCCTTTAAGGTGTACAGTATACCTCATTCTTGAACAAACTGGAACAATGCAAAACAGCAAAAGATAATCAGACAAGAAATGAAAAAGAGGAATCTGGTATGTTTAGTTCATAGAAAACATGTTTGTAGAGAGAATATTACAGCAGTCTTCAACAGGGATGGCACAGAAAAGACGCCCATGATCTGTTCTCTACCATTACACAATACTAGGTACAGAATAATAATCATCATTTATTGGAAAGAAAATTTTGGATGAATTGCAGGAATATTTTGCTAATGGTAGCAATAATATGACAGTGGAACCAATTACCAAAGGGAAATAGGGAATTCCCAGTTGCTGGATGTGTTCAAAGAGAGGCTGGGCAGTCACTAATCAGGAATTCTTTAAACTGGATTCATACAGTGAGCAAGAGGATTATGTGTCTCAGTGTTATAATTGCTTCCTTCCTATTCTATAATTTTGCAGATCACCATGACCTTTTTTCCCCAAATAAGAATCCAAGATTTTTTCTTATCAGTGTATATGGGTAGAAATGAGCAGCTGAATAGACAGGAAGATGTGCAGTATTTAAAATGTGATGCCCTTCTTAAATGATAAAATCTATCTATGCAAGTATACTGGATTCAAGAGTATCATAACCCATAGTATAGTCTTTAACCAAGCTTATTTTCTAACAGAAATAAATTAAATTAAAAGCCACATGTAAAAACACCTGAACAGCTCTGGTTAAGATTTTAAAATATTATTCTGCCAGTATTTGTTACTGTATATGTTGGAGAATTGGGGAGTTACTTAAGACTCTTAATATTGAATTAATATATTTGCTAATCAATGTCCCTCTGCCACGATGCACCAATAAAAATGGGAAAACTGGTATAATTGCAATGTTCTTGTTTTCTTTAAAAAAATATCCCAGAATTAATAAAGAGCCCGCTGATAAATATATCTTAAAGGATCTGTTCAGATTACCACATCCATAAATAAACTTAAGTGTTGTATTAACTGAAAAATTATTCAGTACCATTATAAAAAACATAGCATGCTTTTGTAATACTTTTTGTGCCTATGAAAAATAAGAAGAGAAACAGAAGAGGTTATCTGAAAAGAATTGCCTTTGTATTTAAGACAAAGACGGGGAGAGCTAAGTTATTGTGTTTATCTAAGATCTCAAATTTCTGTCATCATTCAGGGGAGAAAGACTCACTATAATTATTGGCAATTTATAAAAAAATAGGCAGTAGACTGTCATAATATTTAGCTTCTGTTTTGCTATCCACAATATTTTAAGACATGATACTGAATTTATGAGTAACTAAAATTCTGTTGTTGTATCCGCAATACGTCATGCAACCATTACTGTTCCAAGTTAGATCGTTCATATGAAGAGCTCACACATTTAAACACCTGTGTTGTCCATCCTGGCTAAGCAGCAGCAGACTGGTTAGTATATGAAATGGAGATCACAATGATATCCTGGAACTATATGCTGGTCCAGGAAGTTGAAAGTCATCCTAAAAAAAAATAATGGCAGTCACTTCCAAATTGTTGCCAAGAAAACAACATAGATATATCCAAATAATCTACATGTGTCATGTTTGACCCAAAGGAATTTAAATTGAAATGTAATCTAAATATTTTGATTAATTTTATAAATGTTTGTGGATTTATTTATTGAAAAATGTAAAGGAATGTAAAATCTTTTATAACATTCATAGTAATAGTAATTGTTCTGAAATTAGAAAATGTAACTCTGCTCTCACTTCTTTTTCAGTGAAAAAATGCACTTGATTCAGGGAAAATATTTATTATTTTTATCATCACAAAATTTCCCTGAAATTAGAATCCACACTACGAAATTACAATTAATATTTTCACAAATAAGAGGGAAATGGCCAGTGGTGGGATTCAGCCAGTTCACACCACTTCAGGAGAACCGGTTGTTAACTTTCTAAGCAATTTGGCAAATTGATTGTTGGAAGAAATCATTGGGGCAGAGAACCGGTTGTTAAATTATTTGAATCCCACCACTGAAAATGGCTGATAATATCTAACAATTTAAGACCAGGGGGAAAACGGCCTTCTACTATTAACATTAGGGAGCTGAGTGCTCTAATTCAGTGACAGAAGGGTTTCTATCTATAAAAGATAGTTAACCATAAAACTTACATTTGAACATTTACAGTCTGGGGCTCAAGGATAGATTATTGCAAGCATAATTGATAATTACAGCTTTAAAGAAAGTTTCATTGTAATGATTGCTTCAGTTATAAGAAGGGAAAATATTCCTACTTCTAATATGTCTTCAGAAATATTGCTATTACATTTTTAATTCAATTTATATTTAACTTTATCATAAACCTGGAGCTCAGCCCAATCTGCTTTAGTAGTATGGACTTTGGGAAAGGAAATTTTTCTCAGCATTTAATTTATTATGGTAATGTTTTATTATGTTGAAAGTGTATACAACATCTGACTTCTTTAGGCGCCAAAGAAGCATTTGCAAAATGGAGTTATTCGTGGTTATCAGATTGGTTACCGGGAATACAGCGCAGGAGGCAATTTCCAGTTCAACATCATCAGTATTGATACTACAGGAGACAGTGAAATTTATACCTTAGATAACCTTAAAAAATTCACACAATATGGCATGGTTGTGCAAGCATGTAATCGAGCTGGAATAGGACCATCTTCTCAAGAAATTATCACTACTACTCTTGAGGATGGTAGGTACTAAACTTGAAAGCACTGTTTTCATCATATTGAGGATGCATAGAATTTATATGTTTATATTTTTAGAAAATAGGATTACATTTAAGCATCAGTGTATATGCTATAATCTGGCAGCAGTTATTGGGTAATCTGTTAATGAGAATCATTTTGAGTAGTTATATCTCTATTCCCCACTTTTGGGATGCTATTTCTCTTTCTTCCCAAATTGCTCCCTAGGGATAATTTGTTTTTGAATATCTATGAAGAAACAATAGTTTTTAATGATATATTTTATTGAATGCAGTATCAAATGTTGTGGTCCTAATTATGCTGTACTTCTTGAATGGATTCTTGAATTTGAAGCACTGTCATCCCCCCCCCCCCCTTTCATGTGGGAAACAGAAGGAATCTGAGCATAGTCAACATCCTGCTATTACTATACAAAGAATCCTGGGAAGTTTTACAAGATGCCCATCAAGCTGAAATCAGCAAATGAACGGCTCATGTTTACATGAATTTAAAGAGTTTTGTGGCACACACAATGTTCTCATTCATGGTCCCCCAAATTAGACTATAAAAGAGGACATGGAGGAATAATGGCTAATCTATCTTGTCTTATCATGGTCCTGAGTTAGATTTCCTCAGCTTCAAGCTGTACCTCAGCTTCTTCCAAGCTGGAAGAGGAACTCAATGAAAAACACTGTTTGGAAAAAGGCACATATGCATATAAGATTATTGAGATCAAGTTGTTCAGAGCTGCAGAAGAGAGCCCTCTTGTGGCTATATTCCATCAGCAAAGAAAAGTGTGGAAAAGAATGTATTATTATTAGGACTTGTGAGGGACATTCTCAAAGGTTTATGCGATTAGTGCACTCTTAAAATAGTTACCAAGAAATATCATCTGAAATGAAATTCTTATACATATATTCTTATAGAGGCACACGTGAGTGTGTGAATAATGTTTATATTTTAGTGCTTATTTAAATATCTTTAAAGAGCATTACCTGTTTGCAAGTCAATATAATACGGTTAAGAGAGATTCTTCACAATCTGTCTATCACTACTGTTTAGAGTTCAGCAACTTGTCAAAGAGATTATTTTAGGTTGCAAACATTTACAGGCCTTGGCTTTGTTCCAGCTGAGAGATTGTGTGTGTGTGTGTGTGTAGCAGGGATTCCCTACTGTTGACTCTGAAAAAAGAGAAAAAACACCAGCTTCTCATGAATTTTATTCATAGCTTTTAGTGATGAAAGTTTTGGGTACATACAGTGTTTCTGATAGCTTTGAGCTCTTTTTGTTTACTGTTATAGAAAATTGAATAGTTTATATTAATAGTTAATATATTGGTGATATTTTATTTTCTGGATCTTGATCAATTTGTGAAGTAGTTTATGAAATATTCTTTAAACATTAAAGAACACTAGTTGGGGAAGCTGGCTTTCCAAAATTACCCACTCTGTATGTAGAAAAACAAAATGTCAATAAGAAAATAGCATCTCTTAGTGATTGCATCTTAGAAGGTTATTTATAATTTGAGCTACACTTCTGAACATAACTGGATTAACTTCCTTCTCTGATATATTATTTTATTTGTGTATACATATTTCTATCCTACCCTAATTCATGGCATTTAAGGTAACAAGAGTTACAGAGTGCACCATTTTCAAATTGTCTACATTATGTTACAAGAGCGTTCTAAAAATAATCTTATCACTCTCTCCTAAAAGGCTTATTGAAGAAATGTCAGAGTTAATTTGTGCATAATATTTTTATAGCATTCATAGTCAAAACCTATTACTGTCAAATTTCAGTTCCTAGTTCCCCTCCAGAGAATGTCCAAGCTATTGCTACATCACCAGAAACCATCTCTATCACCTGGTCCACACTGGCCAAGGATGCCCTCAATGGAATTCTACAGGGATTTAGGGTCATATACTGGGCTAATCTTCTGGATGGAGGTAAGTAGTCTTCCTTCTCAAAATCAGTATTTTTTCTGGTTGCATGCTTTCCAGAATGAAAGAATTCTTCCCATTTCTATGACAGAGTCAGCCTGTCCTTTGTTTCTATTAATCATTGAATCTTTTAGGAATTAAAAATGATTTCATGTACTGTATTATTCAGTTCTCATTATAAATGTGCACTCTCACTTACAAACAAATATATACATATATATTATATGTCAAGATATTTTTGCATAGCACTTTATCTTTGCAAGTAGAAAAATAGGGACCACCTTTGGTGGTAAGCTAACAGCGTTCCGTGCGTCTTTGGCATTTAGTCATGCTGGCCACATGACCACGGAGACGTCTTTGGACAGCGCTGGCTCTTCAGCTTTGAAACAGAGATGAGCACCACCCCTTAGAGTTGGGAACGACTAGCACATATGTGCGAGGGGAACCTTTATCTTTACTTTACCTTTGCAGGGATGTATTTCTATGGATTGGCAAAACGCCATTGTTAAAAATCCTAATACAGCTATATTGTATACATACAAATGCAATCTTGATATCAATTTTAAAACCAATAAAGTATATTTTTAAAAAAAGATTGCATTTTTGCAGCATCTAAAATGTGCCTAGGTATATAGAAACTGATAGTTTTGAAATGGGGAACAGAATAGTTAAGAATTCTTAACATACAGTTCCATTTCTGCACATTCTGAAATTTGGGGAAAAATTCAAATCAGTAGAGTACTAGAAGCATCTCTGAAATTTTGTAATGTTACCCAACCTTAGGAGTATCTAATAAATCACTGATTAACAATGTTAAGTGCAACTTGCTAGTGATCAAAAGCAACAAGTATCCTCCTTTAGCAATTGCTGATAGTCATCTTTTGTTTGTTATGATACTTATTAGAAATGGAAGGTGTGACTTAGACTGCAATGCTCATTTTGTTCACCATATTGAACTCACAGAGATTGAGTTCCTATAACTTATAAAGGGTATACTTTAATAAATTGTGAAGCAGAAGTCCTAATTTTCCAAATCAAATTAGCAGGCAACTGCCAAAGGAAGATAGAAATGGTTCCCCATTGTCAAGAAGAATCTCTGTAGGGTGACTATCCAGGAAGGTAATCTCAGTTTTGTCTGGGAAGAGTGCTATCTTCACACCATTATTCTTGGGTAATTAATCAAGTTATATAATATATATTTTTAAAAAGATAAGTTGAAATTGCTCCTTCCAGTAGAACAGGACAAAATGAAAGGGTTCATTGGATCTAAAATGTTTGGTTTCCCACAAAAGAAATCAAGATCCATTTTATCTCTTACATCAATATGCTTTGCAACAAAAAAGAACTCTGTAACCATTTTTCTAAATGCACATGACATATTTTGATTTGTTTAACATATTTTCAGGAATTAACAGCAAATTAATATTATTTCCTAATCTCATTATCTTAATAGTGTAAGTGTACTTAAACAATAAACAGTGAGGGGAAAAGGGCACATTATGAGTTTCAAAGTATTTTCTATCCACAAGACAATTGCAATGTTTGATTAAATGCATGGAAATTTAATATGTTCATTTAATAAACATAATAAACTTAGTTCCTATGCTGGTCACAAGTTTTACTGGCCTGTTCTCATAGCAATATAACTACCACTTATTGGGAGAAAAATGCTACTGTCACTAACTCAAATTAATTTTCGGTTCTATAGAGCTGGGAGAAATTAAAAATGTCACTACGGTACAACCATCATTAGAGCTTGATGGTTTGGAAAAATACACCAACTATAGCATCCAGGTGTTGGCATTTACACGAGCTGGAGATGGGGTCAGGAGTGAACAGATTTTCACACGGACAAAGGAAGATGGTAAGACCCAAAACATCTTTAGTAGAAATGGAGCACTACTGTTAGATTTTGCTCAGGTTGTCACTTACCTCTGTAAATGCACCTTCAGTGAAATGATGACTATGACAATAATCATGGAAACCTAGATGTTTCTCTGTGGCCTGCTATGAACTACATCTTTAGGGAGGGTAGGATTGCCTCCTTAGAGCAGTATATCAGAATTTGTCATCACCTCTCCCTATTGACCACCTGCCCAGGTTGATGGATGTTGCCATAAAGATAGAGAGAGAAATGCCCCTAGCCCATTATAAACTATAATTTGTGATCTTTGTTTAAGACACATTCTATCTTAATCTTGGGGGCTAATTTGTTATGATGGTTTGGGAATAAATCTTCCTGTGATGTTTCTGAATTTAGATGTGCTTTGAATGAATCACAGTAATACATTCAGTGGGCATTGCCTCTGGAGTTCCTGTCTTTTGGGCACATAGATTCTTTACTTCATAAAATGGTAAAAAAATAATTATAATCTGTATTTTTATGCAATAAATACAAATCCAAGAGATGAGTAGCAATACAGTATGTATTTATGTTTCTTACATTTTCAGTCTTGTCTTTTAAAAATCATAATTAACTACGTCTGTTATATAAAATTACATTTGACTGAGATAATAATAAAAAGACTAATTTTAAGATTTGCATTTTTGTTCATTCTTTGTTGAAGTCAGGGAAAAATTGTTTCCATTTACAGTATAGTGTATGTTGCAGCAAAAAAAATATGTTGGGTTTTTTAATATTCATTTATTCCATTTGCTAGGGTTTCTTTTAAACTATAAATAGAATTATTTATTTATGGAGTTATTTATAGAATTATTTTTCCATCTAAGGATTTATTTCACTGAGCATTAAAATTTAAATGCAGTCATTTTCTCTCCATCTTCTAGACTCCATCCTCTAGGCTTAAATTGCATTTTCACAGGCTGTTGTATGTGACAGCATGGGAGCTGAGTTATTGCATTCATTAGAAATAATACATTGTAAAACCTTAATTAAAACAATGAATCTGTGTCCCTTAATAGACAGATCCATTCAGCTAGATCCATAGCTGCTGCAAAATAGTCTAGAATATGGTACTAATTTGGACTAAAAAAAGTTTCCTATTTTATGCACCCAGGCTTTTAGAGATTCTCTCAAATGGTGCAAATTTCTCTCATTTTCTTCATGATAAAAGTATTTGCATCACTAGCAACACCATTTTAAGTTTCAAGAGGCAAACCTTACATTATTTCAAGACTCTTTGATCATTTCCTAAAATTAATGCCATGGTTATAGAAATTAAGAAAACCATTCAAAAATAATTTCCATTTCCTTCTAGTAAATAAGAGATATCTAAGCTGAAAAAAACATTCAGCATATTGCTGAGATTTACAAAATGTAGAGCCTCAAGTTGCACTAGCATTATTTTACAGAGGTTTAAAAATTATCACTTCTGACAATATTTTGTTTGGCTGATTTCCTGTCTGAGGTAGATTAGAAGTGAATGACAGCCAGGTGGGAAAAAAAGGAAGTTCTGTACCATAGGTCTGGATTGTTTACAGTCACTGCACTACACAGAGGTGCTTTGTTTTGGGGGTGCAAGGAACCCCATTTGCCAAAGTGACTTTGGGTTGGTCCATCTCTCTCAGACCAGCCTACCCCACAGGCTTGTTGTTCTTGTGAAGAGATATAGATTTGATTAGTAAATAAGTATTTATAAGGTTGTTCTATTCAGTAGAAAAGTTGCTTCGCCACTTCCAATTTGGTTGCAGTGACTGATTAAAAGAATGCATCCTACCATTTGTAGGATGACATTATAGGATATGAGAGCTATGGTTGCACAGTGATTAGAATGCAGTACTGCACGCTACTTCAACTGATGGCTGGCTGCCTGCAGTTTGGCAGTTCAAATTTCACCGGCTCAAGGTTGACTTAGCCTTCCATCCTTCCACGGTTGATAAAATGAGGATCCTGATTGTTGGGGGCAATATGCTGACTCTGTAAACCACTTAGAGAGGGCTGTAAAGCACTGTGAAGCAGTATATAAGTCTAAGTGCTATGTGTAGCAAGGCAGCTGAAAAATTTCACTGGTTTTTTGGTTATTGCAAGAATTTGTCTTGAGATTTGCTACACTTTGCACATTAATATGCACTGAATTATTTCTCCAACTTCAACAGCAACATATATTGTTCTTATAGTTCCAGGTCCTCCTGCTGGAGTTAAAGCAGCTGCAGCATCAGCTTCTACTGTGTTTGTATCTTGGCTGCCTCCCAACAAATTAAATGGTGTCATCCGAAAATATACTGTATTCTGCTCTCATCCATATCCCACAGTAAGTTAACCATTAGGTCACATGACCAAAACTATTGATTTGTATTCCATTGATTATTTAGAGTTCATTTGGATTTTGGTAGCAGGAGGGACATTGTAACCCATCAAATGTCTCCTAAATTGGAGTCTGGATTGTATGTGCATTGTCTAGGAGTAAATCCCATCTACCTCATTAGGACTTACTTCTGAGTAGATACATGCAAGACTCTCTGTAGGTTTTCAAGGTAAATTGCTAATAGTCAAAGAATAAAAGATTGTTTTAAGACTGTGTCCTAAACCAGATACCAGGAGGTTAACATGAAATTACAGCTTCTGCCTAGTGTTTCTATGAAATCCACTTGCTACTGTTGAAGAATGAATCCTAGACAATTCCAGAATGTATCAAAAGCACTTTTCAACTCTCATCTTAAAACCATGTCCTGGGATCAAACTGTCCTGAACTATGTGGAATTTATGTCTGACTTGAAATTCATTGGATGGGATGATATTGAAAATCTAGTCCATTATGAACACTTCTACATTTCTGCAATTTGGGAGCTAATTCCAGTCAATCTATATATTTTTCAGTAAGGGAATGGCACAAGTTACAGCGTTTCTAAATGAATTTTGGCGAGGTCTAAGTAAAAATTGTTTTCACTATCTACTAAATGACATGTAGCATTATATTATTCTGCACATTAATGCAAAAACATCTAGAATTCTTTTTTTATAATAATTTATTAAAGATCTTTATTAGAACAGTGTAAGCTAGTGGTTCTCAACCTGTGGTTCATGGGCCCCTAGGGACCTGCAGTGTTGTCACAGGGTGTCTGCAAAGGTTTGAAGAAATGTTATGATTTAAATCTTTAGTTAAGTCTTGGGGGTCCGTGGCCATGCTCTGTGGCCACAAAAAAGTATTTAAAGGGGGTCCATGGTGAAGAAAGGTTGAGAACCATTGGTGTGAGCTAATACAAAACGAAAGAAAGAAAGAATAAAAATAAAAAGTAGAAGGTACAGAAAAGACAGGAAAGGAAGAGAAAAAAACAGAGAAATAGAAGGGAAAGGAGAAAATAAGAACATATAAACAAACAAACAAAAATTATATGTAGAAGTGATTTCCCAACTTCATCACAATAAGTATACAAGTAGTCCTCACTTACCGGCCATTTGTTCCATGATACATTAAAATTATGATGATGCTGAATGGAGTGAATGACCCATGCCCAAAGTTACGGCTGTTGCAGCATCCCCTTGGTCACATGATACAATTCGGCTGCAGGCTAACTCTCTAACTTCCCCACCTGCCTATCTTCCCTCAATCTAGGCCACCCTACACAGCAGTCTTTGGGGGCTGCACTGAGTCTAGGCCTGAAGTAGAGGCCAAGGGCCTTCAGCAGCCACCCGACTAAGCCTGTACATCAACTGCTACTTAGAATTGCCATTTCTCCAAAGTATGTAAGCCTTGAGGAACAACATGATTGCTCCCACCACCCAGTTCTCCTGAGAGTCTGCCATGTACCTCTTACCTTCAGGCGTTTTTTTCCTGTTGTTGAGAGGTTCATATAGCCTAGTGATGGTTAACTATTTTGGCACCGAATGCTGAAACTGGAGCACACTCGTGCTTGTGCGCACTGGAGCACCAGAACTCAGAAGAGCAGCTGGTGATGGCGCATGTGCCCAAAGAGAGGGCTCTGCGTGCCACCTCTGGCACGAGGGCCATAGGTTTGCCATCACAGATATAGCCTATCCAAACCAGTTCCCCTTCTTGCCAGGACTTTTGTGTGTATTTGTGTGTGTTTTCAGAAGCCTCACTTTGGAGCAATCTCATGTCCTCTCCTTCTCTGTAGAGGAATTACCAAAGAGCTGGTTTACTCTCTGGCTCTTCATTCCACCTTGGTCATTGGGTCCACTTTTCATGGAGCCATCTTCAGTCTGCCATTTCCCCCCACCCCCAGAAAGAATTCTAAGGATCCAGAATTTGTTAATTGGGGCTTATGTTTACACCTTGCACTAAGCCGTAATGTAATTTACTTGGTTTAGCAATTTAGGTGAGTGAGTGCAGCCATTGAGATTTCTAAATTGTGAATTACAATAAATTAGTCCTATGAACTAATTTTGTAAGTGTTCTTGAACAACTCAGGGCTCATTATTTTCTCCATCCAAACCATATGCATTATCATTTAGTGCAATGAGAACCCAAATCACGTCAAAGGGTTTTGTTTTTGAATTAAATGTATTCAGATGAAATCAATTAAAATAACAATTTAATTTACTATTTAAATTAAAATTATTTATGGTTAATTAGACTAAAATTGAACTGTCTGAGGTTTTACCGTCCTAATTTACTGCAGATTTATTACGACTGTGTTTTTGACAGAGTATCTTCACTATGTTTGAAATCTTAAGAAGGTGATTGTCCTGCTTCAAAATGGCCACTAGGTGACACTACTATCCCTATTTAATATCGGGCTCACTAGGTACAATATGTTACATTTTGATGGAACTAGAATATTATTATAAAGAAATTAGCCACTATAGAATACTGTATTGTTTCCAAAGTAATATTCTAATAAGCTATTTCCACTTTTGGCTGCAAGAACTTTTCTGGAGATTTCAATATTATGAACCACTTTCAACATCATATTTGTTGGATGTTTTTATCCACATTATTCATGGGTATAGATAGTCCTTGACCTGCAACAGTTCGTTTAGTGACCATTCGAAGTGACAACAGCACTGAGAAAAGTGATTTATGACCATTTTTCACACTTACAACCATTACAGCATCCCCATGATCATTAACAAATGTGACAAGAAAAATCGTAAATTGGGGCAAAACGTACTTAACAAATGTCTCACTTAGCAACAGAAATTTTGGACTCAATTGTGGTCGTAAGTTGAGGACTACCTGTACAATTTTTCTGACTTTTAAATATTTTAGCTGCATTAATTGCTGCTCTATTTAGATTCTCTTAGTTTGATTATTTCTGGGGAAATGCAATATTTTAATTTTTTTATTTAAAAGAAATTATTATCTAAATATTCCTGGAGATTTCTCTCAAGACCATTGTTGATTTGTCAAGATAATGAAATTTTACACAAAGGCCAGTAGTGATCGCTGTGACAGAAAACTTTTCTATATGATTTTGAGAGCTACGGCAGAAAAAAATAAATGGCTCAGCTAGTATTACTTTTATTTTGAGTTGCAGCAAATACCCAGGTAAATGAGATTGAGACTGATTCATTGTTATTTTAACATTTTTCTGACCAGTCACCACACATCTAAGATTGATTTTTATTGTCAAAGAAATGGTCTGCAATGCTAGTATACTGCTCTCATTGCATTTACATTGCTGACTTTTGAAAATCGACTAAATTTATATATGCTTAGACAGTGATACAAAATAGAATTAAACCATTTTTAAAAACTGATTGGTATTAACTTGCTATTGTAAATTCTGCTCTCATGCTTTTCATCCCATGTCTGGTTTGAGATGTCAGGTCTTTCTTTCTCTTTCGATATAGGTATATTGTTTACTTTTGTTTGGAAATATTTGTCTTTCCTATCACAGGTAATCAGCGAATTTGAAGCTTCTCCTGACTCATTTTCCTACAGAATCCCTAATTTGAGCCGGAATCGACAATACAGTGTCTGGGTTGTGGCTGTAACAGCTGCAGGAAGGGGCAACAGCAGCGAAATCATCACCGTGGAACCATTAGCTAAAGGTGAGGATTCTGCCCTTCAAAATTGTACAACATGTAACTTAATAGAATTACTGAGTGATAGGGACTGAAAAGCCATTTTGTATCTAAGGAAGGCAAAATTGTGCATCCATCCACCTTTAGGCCATTCCAAGTTACAACCAAGAGAACTGAATTACATCATATGGAAGATATACTGTAATGGCAACTTTTGTATCTACCTGTCATGTCTACTCTTCCTCATCAATTAGTTTATTCTAAGTAACATTTTATTTATTCCAAAGCAAGCAAGGTGGGAGAAAAGAACAGGTAGTCCTTGACTTACGTCCTTGACTTACAACAATAGAGTAGAGTAGAGTAGAGTAGAGTAGAGTAGAGTAGAATAGAATAGAATAGAATAGAATAGAATAGAATAGAATAGAATGTGGGAAGGGACCTTGGAGGTTTTCTAGTTCAACCTCCTGCTTAGGCAGGAAACCCTACACCACTTCAGACAAATGGTTATCCAATCTCTTCTTTAAAACTTCCAGTGTTGGAGCATTTACAACTTCTGGAGGCAAGTTGTTCCACTGATTAATTGTTCTAACTGTCAGGAAATTTCTCCTTAGTTCTAGGTTGCTTCTGTCCTTGATTAGTTTCTACTCATTGCTTCTTGTCCTGCCCTCAGGTGCTTTGGAGAATAGCTTGACTCCCTCTTCTTTGTGGCAACCCTGAGATATCGGAACACTGCTATCATGTCACCCCTAGTCCTTCTTTTCATCAAACTAGACATACCATGTTCCAGCAACCGTTCTTTATGTGTTTTAGTCTCCAGTCCCCTAATCATCTTTGTTGCCCTTCTCTACAATCTAGAGTCTCATCATCTTTTTTACATTCTGGTGACCAAAACTGGATGCAGTATTCCAAGTGTGGCCTTACCATGGAATTATAAAGTGGTATTAACACTTCACGTGATCTTGATTCTATCCCTCTGTTTATGCAGCCTAGAACTGTGTTGGCTTTTCTGGCAGCTGCAGCACACTGCTGGCTCATATTTAAACAATTGTCCACTAGGACTTCAAGATCCCTCTCACAGTTACTACTATTGAGCGAGGTACCACATATACTGTACCTGTGCATTTTGTTTTTCTTGCCTAAATGTAGAACCTTACTTTTTTCACAATTGAATTTCATTTTATTAGATAGCACCCAATGTTCAAGTCTGTCAAGATCCTTCTGTATCTTAAGCCTATCTTCTGTAGTGTTGGCTATTCCTGCTAGCTTGGTGTCATCTGCAAATTTGATGAGTTACCCATCTATCCTCTCTTTCAATCATTGAAGAAGATGTTGAAGTGTACTGGGGCTAAAACAGAGCCTTAGGGTACCCCACTGCATACTTCGCTCCATATAGATGCAGTTCCATTGAGGACTACATGTTGAGTGTGGTTAGTCAGTCATTTACGAATCCATCTGGTGGTGATGCTGTCTAACCCACATTTTTCTATTTTATCAAGTAGTAGGTTATGGTCTACTTTATCAAATGCCTTACTGAAGTCCAAGTATATTATATCGACAGCATTCCTCTGGTCTACTAATATTGTCACTTTGTCAAAGAATGCAATAAGATTAGTCTGGCATGATCTGTTTTTGACAAACCCATTCTGGCTTTTGGTTATTACTTTGTTTGCTTCTAGGTGTTCGCTGATTCGTTGCTTGATTATCTTTTCCAGAATCTTCCCTGGTATTGAAATCAGGCTGATAGGTCTGTAGTTTCCTGGATCGTTTTTTTTTTTTCCCTTTTTTGAAGATAGAAACTACATCAGCTCTTTTCCAGTTGTCTGGCAGTTCCTGACAACATGGTGCTCCGTGATCTTTGCAAAATAGTGGTTCTGAGATCTCATTTGTCAGTTCCTTCAGAACCTTGGGGTATAATCCATCTAGTCTTGGTGATTTGAACTCATCTAGGGTAGACAGGTGCTTGCTTATCATTTTCTTCTCTATTTTAACTTGTGTTCTTAATCTGTTTTTATGGTGCTGTTTTTGATAGGTTGGACTGTTTTTCCCATTTGTGTAAAGACAGATGCAAAAAGTGAGTTAAATAGTTCTGCTTTCTCCCTGTTGCTTGTCATCTTCTTGCCACTTTCTCCCAGCAATGGACCAATTGTTTCCTTGACTTTTTTCTTGTTTCTAATATATTGGAAGAAGCTTTTTTTGTTTTGTTTTTTTACTTTTGTCGCAAGCCTTTGTTCATTGTGAGCCTTAACTTTTCTCACTTCATCTTTACAGGCTCTGGCTATTTGCTGATATTTTGCCTTACTTATGTGCCCCTCTTTCCACCTTTTATACTTGTCCTTTTTATTTTTCAATTTGTCAGAGAGTTCTTTATGCAGCCATGCTGGTTTCTTTTGAGAGCTGTTATTTTCCTTCTTCATTGGTATTGTGCTAGATTGGGCTTTTATAATCTCACTTTTCAAAATTTCCCAAGCTTCTTGAATTGTTTTCCCCTTGAGGATTCTCATCTATGGAATCCTTTCCAAGCTTTCTCTAAGTTTATTGAAATTAGCTCTCTTAAAGTCCAAGACTGTAGTTTGACTTTGTTCTATTGCTTGTGCTTCATAATGTTGAATTCCAATATTGCATGATCACTCCCCACCAAGGTTCCTGTAGCTTCAACACCTATCAAACTTTATATTGCTAGTTTATGTTGCTAAGTGAGAAAGTTGTTAAGAGAGTTTTGCCCCATTTTACAACTTTTCTTGTCACATATGTTAATTGAATCACTGCGGTTGTAAAGTTAGTAACATGGTTGTTAAGTGAATCTGGTTTCCCCATTGACTTTGCTTGTTAAGAAGGTTGCAAAACGTGAGCACATGACCCTATTACACTGCAACCATCATAAGTGTGAGTCAGTTGTCAAACTTCTGAATATAAATCACATGACCATGGGGATGCTGAATGATCATAAGTGTGAAAAATGGTCATAAGTCACTTTTTCAGTGTTGTTGTAACTTTGAATGGTCACTAAATGAACTGTACAGAAACAAGAATCAGGAAAGCAGTAGGTAGCAGACATGATGGCTGCACAAGTGTTTAAAACTCTTAAAGTTTAATATTCCAGGTCTCTGGCTGAAGTGTGAATAGCAATCCTATACGCAGCATGTTGTAAGTAGATCTGATAGACTTATTGCTAAAAGAGCCTTAATAGGGCAAAGAACTATTAGTAATGCATGCTATAGGACAGAGAAACACTATATGTTTAAGAAAAAGGATATTTTTAATCTCCGTGATTACATAGATACTTTTGATTAT
Organism: Arizona elegans; assembly: GCA_022577455.1. Classification (NCBI taxonomy): domain Eukaryota; kingdom Metazoa; phylum Chordata; class Lepidosauria; order Squamata; family Colubridae; genus Arizona; species Arizona elegans. Next base: position 59,750,719 of record JAKOOJ010000006.1, read on the forward strand.
TAAGTGGCAAATCTGAATTAATTGATGAGTCATCATGGCTTTTCTGTTTCCTGTGCCTCATTAACATCGCCTAGGCCAGAGGTGTCAAACTCAAAGCCTGCAGGGCCAGCCTGGAAATATCAAAGGACCGGCCCGCGGTGTCTCTGCTGACTAGAAATGGGCTGCACAGAGGCATCACGAAGCCCCCACATGGGCCATTTTCGGCTTCCTCAGCCTCCAGCAGCACTCTGCTGGCCAAAACTGGGGAGGCCCCACAGCCCATTTTCAGCCAGCACAGTGCTGCTGGAGATCAGGGAGGTCAAAAATGGGCCACGCAGAGGCAAAGTGGGGCCTCCACACAGCCCATTTTTGGTTGGCAGAATGCTGCAGGAAACGTCCATCCCGTCTCCCCCCCCCCCCCCCCGCTCTCCCCTCCCCACCAGCCTGCGGAGAACTACAATGCTGATCCGGCCCTTGAAGAAATCCAGTTTGACACCCTTATCCTAGGGGTTTAACATAATGTTATTACCAGGTTTCATTCACTTCTATTCCTTTTGATCAACGAAACTAACTTTGTGTATAGTATTTTACTTTTTGGTTTGTTTGTGTGTATTTTTGTATATTTTGTGCATTTTATTGCATATTTGATTTTGTGTTTTGTATCTTAACTTTATTTGTTCGCACAGTTCTCCTGAGAAGTAGACACATTTCTTGAACAGGCCATAATCACAATTTTAGGATCATCATGTATATAAAATTCTTTATTGGCCAAAGGTGATTGGACACACAAGGAATTTGTCTCCAGTGCATAAGCTCTCAGTGTACATACAAGCAACAAGTGATAATCATAATCATAAAATACAATCATCATAAATCATAGATACGATACTCAGTAATAGTCATAGGATACTAAAGCAATGAACATAAATCATAATAGGATATTAAATAAAAGCAATCAAAATAATTCATGACATACAAAAACAGGTTATAGTCATAAGAATCTAAGGAAATAGGTAATAGGACAGATGAGAAAGGTAATAAGTAATATAGCCCTATTAGGTGGTTTGACATAGAGCATAGACACTGTTGTGGGAATTAGTTGGGTAACAGAGTGATAGCATGGAGGAAAAACTCTCTTTGTGTCTGGTTGTTTTGGTGTGCAATGCCATACCGTTGTTTTGAAGGAAGAAGTTGAAATCTTCTTTTCCTTCTGTTATGTGGCCTAGCAGTGTCTAAAATGAAATAATCTTCATTGCTTTATTTGTTCCAGAAGCACTAGTTGTAATGAATTTCTTTGACATACTATTTAGATAAAATAACCAATGAGATTAAACATTCCACTTATTTTTTATTTTATTTTTGTAATGCTGGTCTAAATGATTTAAATCAGAGTCTTGCCCTATCATCTGCTCTTCATTATGAGCTGTTGTTTCTACTTAATATACTTGGCTGAAAAAATGCTGTGGTAGCTTATAGCTACAAATTATAATCAACAGTTTAAATATTCTTGGTGATTGATATACTAAAAGATGAGCAGTGTCACCATCATCAAAAAATTTGCAGACCCATCATCATCATTCAAAAATTATTAATAGATATGACAATAATAATGATGGATGTCAATGAACTAATTAACACCAAACCATCTCAAGAATTGCTCATTCTTGACCATGTTTTAAAATTCTATTAAAAAGAGTGCAAGTATAATTTTTGAGGGACGCTGGTCCATAAAATTAGAACCACAATTGAAAAACAATGCCTCCTCATTTCACAGAAATGGGGAACAATAAACAGCTTCTCCTATGATGAATGTACCAGGCAGGATAATTCTGACTGGAGAAGGTAGTCCTGCAGATGACTTGAAATTGTGTTGTACAGCATCTTATATATCAGAACTGGCATTTTGAGTTGACCCAGAAACCTATTGTCAATCAGTGCAAGACCTGCAATACAGGTATTATGTGCTTCTGATCATTAATATCTGCCAGTAAACAGGTCACTGCATTCCAGACCAACTACAGTTTTTGACTGGTTGAGGCAGCTCCACATTGCACTAGACCAAATGAAGATGAGCTACTGTTATAAAACCTTGTGTAGCTAGATGGAATTGCAGTTGGTGCATTAGTTGGTTCTGAGGAAAGGCATTTATGACTATGGTCTGCACAATTCCATCTAACAGCAATTGTTAGTGTAGGAGGACCCCTCAGTTCACTGACATGCTCTCTTAAGAGTAGGGCCTCTCCTTCCCGTCTCCAACTCTCATAAACAATCAGGAAGAATGTCATGGCTGATGTTACCTAAAGTTTGTGGGGAGTCTAATAGGGCCCAAAGGGATGCACTATCTTTATTCAGATCCCCATAAAAATTATTCAGCAGTGTGAGCAAGCCCTTTTGCATCTCTTAATAATATGCGAGGTCTTGCTGGGTGTGAACAACCAGACCCAGATATGCAGAGTTCAAGCAAGCTACTTTATTATGTTCTGCTTATTATTCAGGAATCTTCCCAGTCTGGCAACCTACTCCTGGGAACAATTAGATAACACTTCAATAACTTAAAGCGGGGGAGGTGTCAACCATAGCCTTGTGCTGTTGTGCAGTGATTCCAGTGATCACTGGATCCCTCCTTCTTGCTAGGCTGGGTGCTTCCAACATGTCTAGATTAGACAAACCTGATGAAAAATGGCTGTGTAATTTACTTAGTTTCTGCAAAAATGGCAGCATGTTTAGCCAAGGACAGAGAATGGGAAGCAGAAATACAGATTAGAATCCCAAAGTGCACCCAACCTTTTCATGTACAGCAATTCATGTTTAGTGTGAGACATTTTTATTGCTTTCTGTTGAATGAAACATATTATTCAAGTATCATTTTATGGAGTTGCTCATGTTAACCAAATCTTTGAAATATTAACTGTGCAGTTAGATGTGCTTTGCTTTATTTGCTTTGTATGCTGTCTATTGATGCTAATATCTAAATTATCTAAAAAATGTAAAGAAAGAAAGAAAATCTTCAGCTACAGAATATGTTTCAGAGTTCTTCCTCAAGTATCCTCTTAAACAACTTTCAGCCTACCTGAATACAGCAATATATTAATTTACTCAGTTAAAACACATAAGCAGACTTGTGAGCCTGAAGGAATTGTTCCATCTTTTTCACAGAATAGACAGTTCCCACTTTCCTTTCAAAGTGATGCTTGGACTTAATCTGTGCTGAGCCACTGTGATACCTACAGTGCTGGCAATTGCATTCATCTCTTCTCAGCTACTGTTCTATAAAAAGAAGTTTCTATAAATTGTTCTAAGTATTCAGGTTTGAATTTGTCCATTCAGACTCCTCTTTGAAAGTTATCTCTTCTTTATTTCCTCTCCCTTTCCCCTTTTCCCTCCATTTGTACATGTTATTTTTTATTAGTTCACTTCATTTTATCCTTCCAGGTTTCCATCAAAGAAACAAAGAAGTTATAAAAATTCAAGGGACATATATAAGTTTGTTTGTCCCAGTTCTCCAATTAATAATTTTTAAAAGTGCAATATCTGAAAATCTATGGCGCTCCCAGATTATCTCTTTATATCTTTCTTTTTCTGAGAAAGATAAGAATGAACTCATTTCAAGTTTTCCCCACAATAAAGTTCGAGGAATTTTAGGCATGATGACTACATATGAAAAGATACCTTACCAGATAATAGGTTTCAACATGTTTAGTGTTTTATTCCATCAATAATAACATATTTATTTTTATTCATTACTATCATTAGGATCATTGTTTTGCAACCATTTTTTCAGCAGATGTTAAATTATACTGTGTTCCACTAAGCAACTAGTAAAGTGGTTTGAAATAAATTAGTCTATATAAGCAAAGTAAGACATTTTTATAATCATCATAATCCTCTTCCTTCTCCTGTTTTTCTCCTCTCAAGAAAGGAATGCCATATTATTCTGCATTTTAGCCCTATTTTTCCTTCATTTCTTAGCTCCAGCCAGAATTTTGACATTCAGTGGCACAGTAACAACCCCATGGATGAAGGATATTATTCTCCCTTGTAAAGCTGTTGGAGATCCTGTACCTACCGTTAAATGGATGAAAGAAAGGTAACCAACAACTATGTGTACAGTACAAATGAAGGTTGTTATGTCATCAGATGTGTGAAAAAAGGAAGAGAAGGATTATAATTAGGCCAATGCATGCGTTGAACGTGATTCAGAAGAAATACATCTCATATGAATATGAGCACATCACTTCTCTACGTTTAATTAAAACAACCTATTTCCTTTCAAGTTTTGCATGTGTCAGAGAAACAAAATATGGATGCTTTAAGAGTTGCATTGATTTAAATGAATGAACTGCTAAAAGAAGCAGTATCTTTTTTTCAAGTGCCCTCCCCCCCAAGTCTGCAAAAAGACAGGTGCAACAACAGAATAGGCCAATGCTTACACAAAGTCCAAAGTACTGTACATCTTCTGAGTTATTTTGTGACTCCTTGTTATCAACTCCCAGTCATTCTTAATCATAGACCTGATTAATCCGTAATCTGGGATTACTTGAACTATTTTCCACCTGGGTATTTAATTTAATTCAACATATGTCGATACAGGTTCTTGTCAAGCAGTTTAATATTAAAGAATATCTTTAATTTACGGTCTGTATATTTTTGCAGATGTTAGGAGTTACCTCAAACATATCAAAGAACAAATCCCCTATTAGTGGGTTTCAACTAATCTTTTGTTGCCAGGCATTTTACAAAGTTCTTTTACAAATCAGTGTATTAGGATGGTTTTGTTTCTAAGATCTTTTTTCACATTTGCTTTTTCCCCCCATTTAATTAAATAATTCATCACTCAGTCAGATCCTGCTGTACTCTGTAACTGAAGTCCTTCCATCTTTAAACTGACAGTATGCTGAGTAGAGTATGTTTTATATATAAATTCAGCAAGGAAAATTAGAAGGAGATTGTTTTCTCCAAATTTTTCTCCAAAGTAGATTCCTTTTGTTTCCATGTGTACTGATAACTGATGTAATTAATTCCTGAGATTAAAAAATAGTGACTCAACACTATACCAATGTAAACAAAGTAACAAATATTTTTCTAAAGTCAATACAGTACTACTTTTGGGGGGGGGGGGTAATTGTATATCCAAGGTGTTGTAATGTAAACCTCAACCAGCAGGTGGCATTAAGATGGTTTCTTTGATTTCCTCAGATCTCTGCAAAATCAGATTCTCAAACTATTGAATTTCAATACTATAATGATTTCAGCCAGGACACATAAGGACACTTACTTGTGATTCGTTCAATTGCAGCATAATACTTCTGCAACAAGGCTTAGCCAACCAAGTAGTCAGCTAGGGTGCTATCTAGCTAGTTGTTAAATTCTTTATCTGAGGAAGAGGCTAAAGCCTGGCAGGCCTAGGTGGGACAGTCAGCTCATGATATCCAATAATAAACCTGACCTGCTCATCTTCATGTTCTCACTGCCTGTCCTCTCTCATAGCTGCCTTGTCTACAGCCATGGCTTTTATTGGCAAGTCTGCTGCAATGGCTTCAGCTGCTGGTCTGCTTCCAAACACGCAGCAACTAGGTCCAGCAACTCTTCAGCTCGTCAACATTTTCTATAAAAGTGATTTCCTGCATTAATCTGATTTCCTGGGGGTGTGTGTGTGTGCTCCCTTTTATTTAATTAATTTATTTCCCTTATCTATATGAAAAAATATCTTGTATGTTGAGCATTCCAAAAAAGGCTCAGGGTAGTGACAATGCCTTAACCAGCCAGAAATCTGATTAGGAAGTAGTAGAATTGATGTTGCAAAGTATTCACTTCCTTGGGACTCACAGTCTCCAAATGAGCCTGCCTCAAGTCTAGCAGACTCTTCCATTGGCATTGTCTAGCTCAAGTCTAGCAGGTCTCGAAATTACATGGAAATGCTTCTTCACAGAGACCTTTTAGAAAGCTGTGCAGACATCTTTTCCTAAAAGGAAAAAGGATGTCTTAAAAAGGGCCACTGCGTGATATTCAGCAGATGCAAAATGGGTGACATAATATCTCCTTTTTGCCACTTGAATTGCTACTCTATAAGTTCAAATATGATTTTGTGTTAGTTTTTTGTTAGATTTAAGACAGGTTTTCTTTCACATGCTCTCCAGGGAGTCTCCTCTGCATCTTCTTGAGCTTCTCAGTGAACTAAGGAGCTGCAGTAGATGTAAAATTAGGGAGTGGTGCTTCATTGCAATCTGATCCAATTCCCCGTCCACTGTTCATTTCGGTGGTTAACTACAATCTCAGCCAAACTATCCATGAGAATCTTTAGAGACTTCCCAAGAGTCCCTTCAAAACCGTAGGATCTATCAGATCAGTGGTGGGTTGCTACTGGTTCGCCCCGGTTTGGCTCCACCCACCCACCCAGATGTCATCAAAAATGTGCTGCGCATGGGCAGAACCTTATGCAAAGCAATTGCACACTCCCAATAGTGAACCTGTAGCCCCGGGATTTGAAACCCACTGCTGTATCAGATGCCTTCAATGGGCCAATATAATACCTTCTTCCACTGTGAGGGAGATTGCACCACAAAACCCCACAGCAATCAGAGAGTGATCATTCCCTCCACTTTCAAATCACATTATGTTTCCCCTGAGACAAAAACCTCTAATGTGTGCCCTATCGTGTGTTGGACCCTCAATAAGTTGGGCCATGTCCATTATTGTCACGGCAGCCATTAACTTCTGGATCACTCCAGATTTCTAATTAAGGGAAGGCAGGTTGAAATCCCCTAATGCTACTAGCTAACCACCTTACCTGGAATTATTCTGTCCCCTCTCACACACGCACATAAACAGTCAGCCAGGAGTTAATAAAACCAGCAGTCATGAATTCCTTTGAGATAACAGAATTGTCAGCAACCCAGTAGCTGCCTGCCAAAAACTTTACTCACAAAGAGAGGTTTTTCTCCTCCGTCCGATAAACCAAAATAAGTCCACAAAGCCAAAGAATTGTCAAGTCCAGTCCATATTCAATCCAAGGCAGGCAGATAACATAGTTTCAGAGATACAATGCGACTCGCTAGTTGTTTAGTTTTGTCCAACACAAGGCCTGAATGGCCACCACACCCACTTTTATCCCCTGTGGGGTGTGGTCCAGTGACTCAGCTTAATCTCTGGCACGCCTCCTTCTCTGCTGCACGTGCTTGTCTTTCCGATGCTGTCGGGGATCCAGCCAAGACTCATCTCCGTCACTGTCTAACTGCGGCTGCTCAGAAGTGCCTGGCTCCTGGCCCATCTCTTGGCCTTTGGAGGACACCTGAGGCATTGCCAGAGAGGAGGGTCCTGGAGAGGGAGGCCTTACCAACTCCTCTCCTTCACTTTCGGAGTCTTCTCCCTCTGATAAGATGGGCTCGGGGGTCGGAGTCACAACAGGAATCAAGTCAAGCAGTCTTTGCAGGGATCCCACTCTGCAATGGGGAGAGGAGTTACATAGGGCCCAAACTGGCCCTAACAGGATCTCACATCTGGTTCTCTATGGTGAATGTCTCTTGATGCCAACAAAGATTCGTGGATGACAGGAACTACCTGGCATTACCATTACAGAGACCAAGGCTGATGCCAAACCGAAAACATGTGTAGGGAGTTTTTTGTGAGAGGAATTTCCTGCTCCTCTCTCTGGTTTCAAAAAAGCATGCCAGTCTGCTCTATCATCATTAAAAATTTCATTGTAGCAACTGAAGGCCCTGGATTTCAAGGAACTAGAGCCATGCCTCCTGGAATGAGAACTAAGAGCTGGGAGGGAGTAATTAGTTAAGTTACCACCTTTTCTGAATGGTGGCTTTTGCCCATCACAACTAAAATCCCATTCCGTCATAACTTTCCCTCCTTGTATTATCAGCACCCTCCCTGCCCAAGGAATTTTCTGTCATCAAGCACAGGTCACACTCAACCAGGAATCAGATGATCCCTTCAGATGCTTGTTAAGTCCTCGACTTACGACGGGCGTCCCTGATTGGCTCAGACGCACGGACTTGCCGGCGGGAGAATGTTGCCCTCCTATTGGTTGTTTAGTTTGACAGCTACAGTATAAATAGCTGTCAAACCCCTTGTTCTCTGTTCTGTTTATTCCAAGCATCTACGGCTGTTGTTAGAAATAAAGTGTTCCTGTTTGACTTAACCTGGTCTCACCTCAGTTATTGGACCCCGGGTCGCCCTACAGAGCACTGGCGAAGAGGATGGGATTCCGGGCGTGAGGAGACAGGTAGTCAATAGCTGAAGTCACTAGCGCTAAGCCAAGGCGCTAGCTGAGTCACTAAACGACGAGACGTCGTTTGAGGAAACAAGTTCCTCACAGAAACAGAACCATCCTTATCAGGATGGCACCCCCAACATTCGCTCCCTTCAACCCAGCCACAGAAATCTGGAACTCATACGAGGCTAGATTCGAGTGCTTCCTGGAAGCGAACGACTATACAGGGCTGTCCAGCAGCCGGAAAAGGGCGCACTTTTTAAATGCCTGCGGTCCCGAAATGTTTGCTGTCGCGCTGGCCCTGCTAGCCCCAGTCCCTGTCCAGACAGTGTCGTGGGAAGTCCTGAGGGACAAACTCAAGAGCCACTACGAACCCACGCCATCGCGGATAGCTCGAAGGTTCGCTTTCAGACAGATTCTTCAAGCTGAGGGGGAATCCATCAATCACTACATGGCCTCCCTCAGGACTGCCGCCTTGAACTGCGAATTTGCCCAGCTAGAAGACTCCCTCCTGGAGCAGTTCGTTTGTGGCGTAAAAGACTTAAGAATACAACGCCACTTGTTAGAGAAGAAAGAAATTACCCTCGCGACTGCCATAGAGGAGGCTCAGGCGTGCGAGCTATCTAGCAGATCTACCTTAGAAATTCGTAAATCGCAAGCCGCCGCTCCTGCCACCAAGCCCAACACTGTCCATTCGGAAGAGACAGACTCTGAGGTGATCAAGGAGGAGGAGGAGGAGGTTAGCCGCCTCAAAACCTCCAAGGGCAATAGAACTACCTCAGACAAGGACTTCACAGGGTCTCCCTGTCAAGGCTGCGGTGAAATGCATCCCCGAGCGGCTTGTCGTTTTAAAACCACCATCTGCCGCAGATGTGGAAAAAAGGGGCATCTGGCAAGAGTCTGCCGGGCTAATTTGCAGGGCACGCAGCTGAACGCCTCCAGACGACCATTCCAAAAAACACCCAAGCCTAGTGGTGACTGTTTTGCCGTTTCAAAGAGTAACAACGCTCCTGCAGTGTCTGCCCGCCAATTCAGAGTTGGTGCCAACAAGAAAATCTACATGACGATCACCATAGAAGGAACCCCCTGCCAAATGGAGGTCGACACGGGGTCTTCCAAATCTCTAATCTCTTGGCACACCCTAAAGCAAGTGGCGCCAAATATTCAAAAATGCGCCCTTCAACCATGCCAAGTACGCCTCCGGGACTATCAAGGGAATTACATTCCTGTCATGGGAGGCGCCAAACTCCTAGTGCAGCACAAAACCTTCACTGGCAAGCTTCCCTTGATCATCGTACGAGACCCACTGCCCAGCCTGCTGGGGCTTGACTGGTTTGGTGCCTTAGGACTTGGCATAACTGGCATCCATTCAGTACGCCCTGATTTCTTTGAGGATCTCATGGCCGAATTCGCAGACGTTTTCAACGACGACTTAGGTAAATATAAGGGATCTCCCATCTCCCTCAATTTAGACCCAAAAGTGGCCCCCGTTAGATTAAAGCCCAGAAGGGTGCCATTTGCACTCAAACCTCTGGTGGATAAAGAGTTAGACAAACTTATTGCACAGGGCATTCTAGAACCCACCGATCATGCCCCCTGGGAGACCCCCATAGTCCTACCCATCAAGCCAGATGGGTCTATCCGCATCTGCGCGGACTATAAAAATACAGTAAATAAGGCCCTCCAAGCCCACCCTTATCCTGTACCTGTAGTACAACATTTGTTGCACTCATTGGGCAATGGCTCCATTTTTGCCAAGCTGGACATGGCGCAAGCCTACCAGCAACTCCCCGTTGATTCTGCCACGGCCGCGGCCCAGACAATAGTTACCCACCGGGGGGCATTTAAATGCCACCGCCTCCAGTTTGGCATTAGTGTGGCTCCTGGCATATTCCAAAGCCTTATGGAGCGACTCCTGCAGGGGCTGCCAGGAGTCGTTCCATATTTTGATGACATCATCATCTCTGCCTCTAGTCAGTCAGAACTTAAGGACAAGCTAAGGACAGTCCTACGCCGTTTCCAAACGGCTGGCCTTAAGCTTAAGAAGGCTAAGTGTAGACTTGGGGTGCCCCAGGTTGAATTCTTAGGGTTTTTGATAGATGCCTCCGGCATACATCCCACCCCTTCAAAGACAGCTGCCATCAAGCGGGCCCCCACCCCTGGCAACAAAACCGACTTACAAGCCTTCCTCGGGCTTTTAAATTTCTATAGCACCTTTTTGCCACACAAGGCCACTGTTGCCGAACCCCTGCACCGTCTGTTAGATAAGAAGTCCCCCTGGCGCTGGGGCCCCCGGGAGGCATCCTCCTTTGAGGCTGTCAAATCCCTCCTGTCATCTGATGCCGTTTTGGTGCAATACTCTGACAGCCTTCCCTTAGTTCTTGCTGCTGACGCCTCCCCCTTCGGGATTGGGGCCGTTTTAAGCCACTCCCTCCCAAATGGCACTGAGGCCCCCATTGTCTTTTATTCCAGGACGCTCTCCTCAACTGAGCGCAATTATGGCCAAATTGACAAGGAGGCGCTGGCCGCTGTGGCAGCCGTCAAGCGTTTCCATGACTACCTTTACGGTCGGCACTTCACCCTAGTCACAGATCACAAACCCCTCTTAGGCATCCTGGCTGGCAACATCGCAACGCCCCAGGTCCTCTCCCCCCGCATGTCCCGCTGGGTTGAATTCCTAGCCGCTTACTCCTATTCTCTCGTCTATCGCCCTGGCAAGCTTCTGCCGCATGCAGATGCCCTCAGCCGCTGCCCCCTGCCCATCTCTGTCTATGACCCCTCTCCTACTTCTCAGGTCCTCCTCCTTGAATCCCTGCACCTGCCACTTTCTGCCTCCGACATTGCTTCCCACTCTACTAAGGACCCCATCCTCCACAGGGTTTTGGACTGGGTGCGCAGGGGATGGCCTCCTGGAAATGTAGGTCCTGAGTTCAAGCCATACCACGTCCGACAGCATGAGTTGTCTGTACAGCGAGGGTGTTTGCTGTGGGGAAATAGAGTAGTAGTGCCCGCCAAACTCCAGCAGCGAGTTTTGGAATCCCTGCATGAGGGACACCCGGGGATAGTTAGGATGAAGTCTCTAGGGCGCAGTTACGTCTGGTGGCCAAATTTTGATCAAGCGGCCACTCTGTGGGTCGCAGGATGCCAGCCTTGCCAACTGTCCCGACCAGCAGCCCCCGCCGCTCCAGTCAAAGAGTGGGAAATGCCAAAGTCGCCCTGGTCACGAATCCATGTGGACTTTGCTGGACCTTTCCATGGGCAGACCTTCCTAGTGGTGGTCGATGCCTACTCAAAGTGGGTGGAGATAGTTGCCATGGCATCAACCACCTCGGCCGCCCTAATCAGGGCCTTGCAAAGACTTTTTGCCACCCACGGGTTGCCCGATGTCATCGTTTCGGACAACGGCCCGCAACTAGCATCTGCTGCCTTCCAGGTCTTCCTAGCAGGACATGGGATACGCCACGCCAGGGTGGCACCATTTTGCCCTGCCAGCAACGGTTTGGCAGAAAGGTCCGTGAGGTCAGCCAAAGAGACCCTCTCCCGTTTCACCCACGGGGACTGGCAGGAGAAAGTGGCCCGATACCTGTTGGCACAACACGTAACTCCATGCCCTTCTACCAACAGGAGCCCCGCAGAGCTTCTAATGGGCAGACGTCTCCGCACCGACCTCGACCGCTTGCACCCTGCCTACTCTCCAGAGAAGCCCCCTGACTCAACCAGTCGACACCGCAGCTTTAATGTCGGCGACTCAGTATATGCCCAGAACTTTGGGGGCGAACCCAAATGGCTACCAGGAACCATTGAGCAAAACATTGGCCCCTATTCCTACCAAATCCGGCTACCCGATGGCCGGCTCTGGCACCGCCATCTGAATCAAATCAGAGCCCGTTTGACATTCCATCCAGATAGCTCAGCCGGCCTGGATGAGCCCGCAACAGTTCCAACCCCTAACTATACACCAACTGTCCCTAGCTCAAACGCGCCCCCAGAGCCCAACTTACTTGATGAACCTGGCCAGCTATCCGACGACGAGGCTGACTCGAGTGTTCCAGACAAGTCGCCGGGAGTTCCACCGGTGACACAAGCTCCGCCAACTACGCAGGCAGCCACCCCTGAACTGCGTAGATCTAGTCGAACGCGCAGGCGCCCTGCGTATCTGGCCGACTATGCCTGCTCCATCCAGGGGGAAGGGGTGTTAAGTCCTCGACTTACGACGGGCGTCCCTGATTGGCTCAGACGCACGGACTTGCCGGCGGGAGAATGTTGCCCTCCTATTGGTTGTTTAGTTTGACAGCTACAGTATAAATAGCTGTCAAACCCCTTGTTCTCTGTTCTGTTTATTCCAAGCATCTACGGCTGTTGTTAGAAATAAAGTGTTCCTGTTTGACTTAACCTGGTCTCACCTCAGTTATTGGACCCCGGGTCGCCCTACAGAGCAATGCTCAACTCATCAAACAATCACCTGAGCTATATATCTGGTCTGCTTCCTTTCCATCTCCCTGCCTTGCTGTCACCTGAGTCAAGAGACCTACTCAAAACTGGGAGACTGGAGCCTAACTCCAACTCTCAGGAAATAGTTCACATCTGCCCCCATCCAGATCCAAACCTGATAACATCTTCAAACTCTCTGGGTGGAGTAGTTCATTCTCCCCTATTGCTACTTGTGCTTCTGACATTCTTATACCCTTATGTTACTTCCTGAGACTGGCTGATGAGAAGATAGAATTGTCCCAAGCATCCATTTATTTCTTAACCTGTTGCAAAAATAGTAATAAATTAACCATTGTAGCACCATTCAATATGCAAATGAAATCCATCACAATGTTGAATTTCAGATTGTTCTGCAATAATCAGACATACTAATCTCTACCAGTAGAAGCTTATTACCTATTACCATATGTGGTGGATCTGCCCAATGGCGAAACAATATTGGCAAAGGATCAAAATACAAATAGAGGAAATAACACACCAAAAGATAGAACTAAGACCAGAAAGCTTCCTACTAGGCATAGTGAATGGATACTACGAAAAAGAAACAACATATTTAATTATACATATGATAACAGCAGCACGAATACTATATGTGCAACACTGGAAGAATAGTGATATACCAACACCAGATAAAGTAATCAATAAAATTATGGAATGTGCGGAATTAGATAGACTCACAAAGGAATTACAAAATAGGGAAGAACATGACTTTTACTTAGTATGGGAAAAGTGGTATAGTTGGTTGAAAGATAGGAAAGAGATGAAGCAATAGGAAGTAAATAAAATGACCAAATATAGTATGATGGAAACAAAGAACAGACATAGGTCAACAAAGATCAATAGTAGATAGACAAAAGGAAATGACCAAATAAGGAAGAGTCAAAATACAAAGAGAAATGTATATTATAGTTGCGGCAAACTGGACATGTATTGAAATGGATGTTTATATGTTTTTATGTTTTGTACGTTTCATTGTTCTGTTTAGTTTATATTTATAAATAAAAATTGAAGAAAAAAAAAGAAGCTTCTGTGTGGTTTCAGTTTCGATTCTTTATATATACTGTATAAGCAATTTTCTTTCCAAGCATTTCCCTCTTCCCTTCTGTATTTTTAAAACTAACCCCAGATCTAAGTTATATTGGTTGTAACTTCTTTAATGTATGATTTTTGTTTCCTGTGAGGCAGTAACGGGACACCCAGTCTAGTGATGATTGATGGGCGAAGAAGCATCTTTAGCAATGGCAGTTTTGTTATCCATACTGTGAAAGCAGAAGATTCAGGATATTACAGTTGTGTGGCTACTAATAACTGGGGATCAGATGAAATTATTTTGAATTTGCAAGTTCAAGGTAAGTTAACAATGTTTCTTTCACTGCAACTATTTCTTAGCTTAAATAATTTTTATTATTATCAGGATAATAGAACATTTCAAAATGCAAATTGAAAAGTTATTGTCTGTCCCTGGAAAACAACTAGGAGAATAATAGCAGCTCTCAGATATCTCAAAGGCAATGGATATGTTCTTTGGTTCAGAGAACTAGAATCAGTATATATAAATTACTTGGAAGCAGATTTATTCTGAGCATTACAGGAAACTTTCAAATTGTAAGAATTGGTTAAATTGCTGTGTTCACACAACACACATTTCCATGTCTGATTTAATCATGAACAAACTCCATTTTCTAGGTTAACATAGTATGTTAGCTTTCAGTAGTGACTGACTGACACAGATGTTATTCTTCAATGACATAAAAGCGATTGGAGACAGTAGTGCATTGTTCTGACTTTCACCAGCCTATCAATACATCTAATTATGACTGATGTTGGGAACTGAAGTTCAGCCATATATAAAGGTGATACATCTGATGCATAAGAATAGTTGGAAAAGTATTTTCCCTGCCTCCTGGAAGATGATTATGCAGGGACTGCAGTGGTGGAAAAGTCAAAGGCAAAAATATGATTACGAATGCCAGCTAAAATTAGATAATATTTGAATAGTCAAGGAAAAAGAATGTTCCTAGTATGTTTTAATTGAAGATGTCATATTAGCAGACACATCGACAGATACAATTTGCATATTTTCTCACCTCAATTCTGTGATAAATATATTCAAAATCAAACTATTCTTCATTCCTGCTTTTAACTATTTCTTATTTAGTTCCACCTGACCAACCTAGACTTACTGTATCCAAAACCACCTCTTCCTCCATCACTCTTTCCTGGATACCCGGAGACAACGGAGGCAGCTCTATTCGAGGTAACATTCAGTAGTTCCCTTTCAATGCCAGAATGTTTTGGGTTTTTAAAAGAGTAGTGCCTTACATGTTGCCACTTCATCCCAACAGAAGGTTATGTTAGTTTTGCTTATCAAAAAGTTCAGTTATCTGAATAATGCTGCTTGCTTGATAGTAAGGATTTGGATAATAGTGTCCCATATGAATCAGAGATGCCAGTTATTTAGATAACAAAATATTGTATGATATGCCCTAGAATGGATTATAAAAAAAATACTGGCATTCCTGATTTAGGTTTGATTGATCAATATTATATTTCATCTGGGATATTGTTAATTACTGAATTCTCTCAACAGGTTTGAATAAATTAAAAGCATTAAAATTGTTAAAATAAAAATAAAAGCAAATAAAATAAGTATATTTGATAGTTAAATATAACAAGTAATCAACACAAGCCTCTTCAAAGTGATACTCAACTCTTTAAGAAGAGCAGTTGAAATAACTCGAACAGCCACAGCATAGAAAACTAACATGAATCAGAATCAGATCAGTTCATAACAGTTGTAGATGAGCTTCCTCAGTTGATGTCAGTAAATACTGGAAGTTCATATAGAAAGTGTTGTGGTCTGCCAGCAGTCTGCGGAGCTGGCAGTGGAGTCGGACAATGAGGAGGCTGGGGAGGAACATGGGCCAGTCCTGGAGTCTGGGGAAGGCCCGGATGAGGGCTCTGCATCAGAAGCAGAGATGGGGCCAGGGCCATCTGAGAGTTATGTGCAGACTCCGGAGCCTCCAGAGTCAGATAGCAGAGAGGCAGAGGAACAGGAGGAGCCTGTTCCTAGTGTGCACATGCGCAGAGCTGCCAGAAGGCATGAAACAAAAGGAATGACTCGAGAGTAATGCCTGGAGATGATTGGCCCCTCCCATAAGGCTTAAAAGAGGAGCAAAGGCATGTGGGCCCTTTGCAGGAAAGCAACGTTGTTAATTCTGTTCCCAGTCAGCATCTCTGTTTGATTCTGGACTCTGTGTGGCTTTACCAAGTAGCTCTTCGGCAGCATGTCAAAGGAGATAAAGGTTGGTGATTATCCCAAAGGACTTTTTGCAACTAATTGGGACTCAGCTGTGAATGAAAGTAATTCACAGCTGTTGCAATAAAAGAAGTTTTTGGGACTACTCCTGTGTTTTAATGACTCAGTAAGCGTAGGTCACAACAGAAAGGTAAATATTCTCACAGAGCCTAGACTTAAGGCAGGGTTTTAAATTAATGACTGGTGCTTCGTATTTTGTACCAAATTGAATTGGCAGACAGAGCGTTATCAGTGTACGTATTTCTGGAGTAAACCCAAAGACCCCTTTGTAGTTCCACATAGAGTGCATTCCTACATTCGAACCTGGAGGTTACCAGCATGCAATCTATCATTTTATCATCTTGTTTCCAGAAAGGGATGCAACTGGCATAAAGTGGCATATCATCTGAAGGTAATAAAAAGTGTCCCTGATTGGAAAACCAGAACAAGAATGAGGTCTTTAAACTGTACTTTCTTCTTCAGGGAGAGTGTAATCCCATTTAAAACTAGCAACCCACCACATTCTAGAAATGTAGTCCCATCTTCAACTTTAAAAAAAAATCCAAGAAGATGCAGAAGAATTTCAAAGTTCTTATTAATTCCCCTGATGTAGAAATACTCCTTGATTTATATAACTTTTTAATCTAATTAATCAGAGTGTTCTGCAGTATTGGACTATGTTTTGTTTTTGTTTTAATCTTTGATAGGTTATATACTGCAATACTCTGAAGACAACAGTGAACAATGGGGTAGTTTTCCTATTAGCCCTAGTGAACGTTCCTATCGATTGGAAACGCTGAAGTGTGGCACATGGTACAAGTTTACTCTGACAGCTCAGAATGGAGTGGGACCAGGCCGTATCAGTGAGATCATAGAGGCCAAAACACTTGGGAAAGGTATTTGAAATTATATCCTGCCTTTATTCTAAATTAAGTATTTGAGTTCCCATCTGCAAAATAGTTTTAAAAGTTGGACCTGTGAATTATTTTCCATAAAATGTGAATGAAACAAATTCATTGAGCAATCTCTACTGTAGTATGCAGTATAGGCTGAAGTCTTAGGCCATGCCACTAATATTGGGTATTGCAACTTGTTAGAATTTTTGTTCCTTCTTAAAGATACCTCTTTCATCCTCTAGTCTGACAAAGGTATTGGAGTCTATACATGGACTTGTACACTGAATGTAGGTCTCCAGGGGAACACAGTCTTCTTAGATTTCAACAGATTACAGTCACTGCAATTGCATTCTAAACTGTCATTAGCCCCTTCCCAATGTATATCCTCTCCCCAAAAATGTCATACACAAAGAACTCCAAAACTATAGCTATGAATAGAAAGCAGAGGACAAATGGGAAAAATGAAAAAAAAAGGTTGTTTTAAAAAATCTTACACAAGAGTAAAACAAACAGAAATAAAATGCATTCCAACTTGAAGATTAAAGAGAGATTCCCATCCGAGAGACTTGAAGTCACTGTGTCTTCTATCAATCTATTATAACTTTTTAAATTTGAATATATATTTTCTTGTAGAGCCACAGTTTTCAAAAGAACAAGAACTCTTTGCCAGTATTAACACCACTCGAGTAAGATTGAACCTTATTGGCTGGAATGATGGTGGTTGCCCAATCACCTCCTTTATTCTGGAATACAGGCCATTTGGGACAACAGTGTGGACTACTGCACAACGAACATCACTTACCAAATCATATATAGTATATGATCTTCAGGAGGCAACCTGGTATGAGCTGCAGATGAGAGTCTGTAACAGTGCTGGCTGTGCTGAAAAACAGGCAAAATTTGCAACACTCAACTACGATGGGAGTAAGTACATTCATTTCACTGTTGTTTAATCAATAATATTCACAAATAATTTCATTTCATATAATGTAACTTAAGTGCCATTCATTTTTTTGTTTTGCAATATGGCACTTGTGTGTAGTAAAGAAAACAGTAACAATGTTTGCAGGCTGAAATTCCACCTTATACCTCGTCTTATTGAAACATTTTTACATGAAGCAGCTGAATTTATATCAGATTTTTCAGGGAGCTTGTTAAGCAGTACAGTTCATCCCTGTGATGGATGCTTCACGGTACAAGTAGGATGCTTTTGTGTTCCTTTAGGATCTCCAACAACTTTTTAATGCTTCTATGTTCTTGATCTAATTAAACACACAGTTCACCCTTAAAGCACCCAAAATGTTAATTCTGGCCCAAATGTTAGAAAATATTAGGATTTCTTTCATGGTTTGCTTGAATTTGAAGAATAAACAGTTACGTAGAGAGTAGCAGTGAGTAGCTACAGATTTGTACTTGAAACTTTCTGCTTCACTTTTTTCGGGTGCTTCAGCCTTAATTTCCCTTCTTCTCCCCTCTCTTTGAAAATGAACCCTGTAGTGGCAACATTTAAGTTGGCTTAGCTTGTCCACATTTTACTTTTTACTAGATAGAAGGATTTATTTATATACCCTTGTTGAACTGAATCAGAAATACTTTTGACTCCACACTGTTATTCCATACCCTGACTTTGGGAACAAGAGATACTAGGGTCTGATTTTGAACAAATCTTGAAAAGTGCTAATTCTTAATAGACACATATCTTCACTTTTAAAGGAAAAGGGGCCCCATTGCTCTTAAAAGTAACTGATAGTTGGTATTTCACTTAGAACCTTTTTGAAGATATGCATGACCCTTCCATTTTCTGCACTGGCTGACTACAGGGCTTCAAAAAATAAGATGTGAATTCAGAAATCAGTCTGGAACATTTTGTGTGTAAAGAACACGTTGTCCAAAGAGCTGTAGCCTTTATGAAGCAGATCATTTATCTACCTCAATGGTTCCCAACCTTCTCTTTCAAGTAGATCATAACATTATCACTAAAAAAATTTAAAATCACCACATAAGTCACAGTTAACAATACACAGATATCATGGCTTATTGCTCCCATACAGCACCACTTAATTATAATCTGTGGTGTCTGATTTAAACATTTTATTCTTAATGGAAATGACAGATTTTTCATAAGATTTGTTTATTCCCATATGACAATTTGTGAGCAAGGATGCCAAAAATTTTCAAGATTTAGTAATTTCTTGAGATTTTGGACATTTTTAAAAATAAATTTTATTTTTATTTTGTTACTTAACAAATATCGTTTATGGTATCCTTTTCAAGTACCATATTTTTCGGAGTATAAGATGCACCTATCTTTTTTGGTGAGGAAAAGAAGAAAAAGAAATCTCCCTCTGCCTCTGAGCAATTTTACCTAGTTGCAGCAAACAGCAAACAGCCTGCTTTACTTTCATTTTCGTTTTCAGCATAGCTTGATTAGCACAAGGAAAAAAAAAATCTGCTCCAGCAATTTACATCTTTGCAGCAAGCAGCAGAGTCCTGCGCAAAATAGCTGAGAGCTTGTGCTAATTAGACTGTGCTGAAACTGAAAGGAGCTTCTTTTTTTTGCTGTTTGCTTGCAAGGAGGTAACTGCTGCGAGGCAGAGGCCAAAGGGTTGGGGCCAGTGGGTGGGTGAGCTACATTTGGTGTATAAGACGCACCTAAATTTTCACCCCCTTTTAGGGGGAAAAAAGGTGCATTTTATACTCTGAAAAATACGGTAGTTGGTCACAATCACAATTTAGGAACCATTGCTTGAGAATAGTCTCTGAAAAAAACTGCTTCTCATCTAAACCCTCATCTTAGTTCTCCTACCTATTTACCGACAGTTTATTACCGTGTTTCCCCGAGAATAAGACCCTGTCTTATATTTTTTTTGGAAACCTAAAATAAGCGCTTGGCCTTATTGTCATGCACTCAAAACCCCGATTGGGCTTATTATCAGGGGATGTCTTATTTGGGGGGAAACAGGGTAGTTAAATTTGCATTGGTGCTGATCTATTCTTGTCCAGTGAAAACTATCATTTATATGTGCATATAAATTTAAGAATGTAAGAATTTAAGACATAGTTGAAAAATGTACATCATTTCCTTAAAATGGCCCTAAAAATAAAAAGAACCATCCTCATTTGTGGCTACAAATTTCAGGATGAGTATAAAAGGTGATGAGTATAAAAGGTTCTAATTAGAACACCCATGGTTACATGAGTGATTTTAAATCTAGTACTAACTTTTATGTAGATTCAAAATACGATGTGAATTAGCTGTTAGTAATGTATAGCAATCAGTGCTATTGGATGATCCATACTAAGCATAGATTTGCTAACTGCTTAGTGATTTAAATTTTAGAAAAGTAGCAAATGCCAGCCACATTTACAAAAGGACTTCATTCTACATAAATTAGATCTGTTAAAGAAAAGCTCAGATTAGGCTCACAGGGTATATATGTCAGCTCTTTCAACTACTGGCCCATCCCTTCCTGCCTATGCATCTTAAAATTTATTAAATAATAAAAGAGAAATAAGATAAACCACTCAGAAATGCTTGAAAAAAGAAAATGACTACATTACTGTGAGAGCAGCTAAATGGTTCCCTTCAGAATCAGTAAGTCTAGGAACCTCCTTTAGTAGTCACTGAACTTTCCATTACATTTGACTTTGTTAAGTTTATTTTGAATAAAATAGCAGTAATAGAAAGCTGCAAGAAAAGAATCAAAATCTAGTAATATCTTTCTTGACAATAAGACTTAGTGCCTTTGAAAATAAAAAGAGTAGATGGCTTCTTTTGCCTGAAATAGTATCCAGTTATTCCCTAAAAGGTAAGAAGAGATGTGGATTGATAGAGGTTATCCTGATGGTAGGATAGATGTTGTGGATCAAATAAAATGATTGCCCATCTGGTAAATTGGTGTTTTGTGACTAGTGTATTGACCGTGCCTGCCATTTGTTGAGCAAGTAGTCTTCTCAGTAGTATCAGTGTGACGTGCCTATGGCATGGACCTGAAATGTCAAATCACACTCCACATAATTGTCTGCCTACCTTCCAGTACACTCAGTAACTGTGACTTTTGAGTATACAAAAAACTCTTTTTAAAACAAATCCCAAAATTCCATTGGCTGTGCAAATTTCAAACACCTTAATAAGTTTTCATTATAGAGGATCAGACTATTAAGGTTTTGCAAACCTTCCTAGTTTTATCTCCTTTATTTACTAAGTTCCTCCAGCCTGGCAAATCCATGATGAAGTAATGTCAATAAAACTCACTTTTTTTTTTTTGCGCCTAGAACTGCAATTTTTAGTAGGAGTTAGTAATGCTTGCCTCAAATAAGAGGTAAATATCATAACTCCTATAATATTTTTCTGGCTGGAATTTAATTCTTATGATTGAAAGGCATACTGTGTTTTGTTCCCTACAATTTTTGTAAGGAAGCTTGCGGTTTTATGAAGAAAACCAGCATTTTTCATGGCAATAAATATGGCCTGATTTGTCTCTTCTTTCAAATGCAAAAAATTGGTAGCAGTTTGCCTCAAAATAATGCAAAGCTAAAATGATGAAGCTTTCCTAATAAATTGAACCTCTTAGGAACATACCGGTCAGCTTCTGTGCACCGTAGTCACTTAAAAACCAACCTTTTCTCTTCGTTGATAGGCATCTAATGTCATGACACTGTTTCCAGGTACAATCCCTCCACTCATTAAATCAGTTGTCCAAAGTGAGGAAGGTCTGGCAACCAATGAAGGGCTAAAGATGCTGGTGACTATTTCCTGTATCTTGGTTGGGGTCTTGCTGCTTTTTGTGCTTCTGCTGGTTGTAAGAAGGAGACGGAGGGAACAGAGACTGAAAAGACTCAGAGGTAAGAATCAACATCAATTATTGCCTTACATGTATTGTAGTTTCTATATAAAAATGTGCAGATTTTCACAGAATAGAATAAATTAAACTGGTTTTCATATTACAGAAATAGTGAGTGTGCTGTTTCCCATATCCAATAAGCAGTGTTTGGTGTATTGGTAAAGGTGCTGGCCTAGAAAGTAAAAGATTGTGAAATCTAGACCTGCTTTCATCATGAAAACCGGGGGGGGGGACTTTGAACCACTCTTTCTCAAACTAATCCATCTCACAGGGTTGTTGTTGGGAAAATAGGTGACAGGAATATTAGAAAGTTTGCTGCTTTGAGTTATACAGTATATAAAAAGGCAGGATGAATATATAATAATAATAGTAACAACAATAAAAAATAATACAACTCTTGTAACATTAATAAAAAGAACATATTTTAAAGAATGTAGAGATTTATTTTGGCATGTAACATGATAAACCTGTAATGTTCCAATTCTATCAGAGAGTTATAGAATGTAGTACTGGTAATCCTCGATTTATGACCACAGTTGAGACTGGAACTTCCATCACTAAGGTATGTGCTCATTAAGTGAGACACACCTGAGTTTTACAACTTCTTTTGCCATGGTCAGAAAGCAATCCCTAATTATTGGGATCCTGGGTTGCTGCAGCTGTCATAAATACAGGCTAGTTGCTAAGCACCCAAATCACATGATTGCAGGGATTCTGCAATTGGTCATAAGTGCAAGGAAGGTCATAAATCACTTTTAATGCCATCATAACTTCAAACAGTCATTTAATGAATGGTTGTTAAATTGACGACTATCTGTATAAAAAGAGTCCTTTAGGAATATGCAGATTATACCATTGATTTTTATGACATTACTTTTAAAAGTCATGATCAATTTGCTATTTCTGATTATTTCAATAGTAGTTGTGCATGAAAAGTCTTCCTTTTTTGTAACTTTGTAGATGAAAAGGTTGCATATTCAGTGTATATGAATGATGTGGAGTTCATTTTCTATATGTTGGTGCTAGCAAATATTTAGAGATTGCTAAAATTTATTTTGATGTATTTGTTTTTCATGTAAAGTTTAGCTTGACTAGTGATGATTCAGTTTTAGCTCTGTCTTTCTTCCTCTTAGTTTTTACAGCCAACACTATCTGAGGTACAAAAGGATTGCTTGCCAGAAGAACAAGAAAATTACAGTGTTGATTGGGGAAGGGGGGAGAGTAGATGATTTAACCTAGGTTCCAACTGCTGCAAAAACTATATTTTCTTGTCTCCAAAGGTAGTTCATCCAAACAGCTACTATAAAATGACCTGTCCGTGTTGCTGAATATGGTAGAACTCAAGTGAAAGCTGCAGGAGTTCTGTTAATTTCCCAAGAGAATGTGTCCCAGAAAGGTTCAAAATAATAGCTGGCAAGATCCTAATAAGCAAAAGCGAAGACAGCAGCTGGGTCTCATAATTTTGTCTTTCCAACCAGAACAGTATCTCCTTTACATAGTACAAGAAGTTGATTGTATAGTTAAATTTAATATTCCAACATGTCTAAATTCTTGATTGTGCTGCTTCTTTGTGGACATTGTTACTGGAGTTGACAATAACCTTATATTCTGTGTTCTAAATATGTCACATCCAGTCAAATTTTAGATTATTCATATCTTAGACATTGTATAAAAAATGTTGAACAGAAAAGGGTAGCTTGCTCCATGTATTCTCTTGATATTGACTTTATCTCTATATAGGTAAATATTAATTAGGGAGCAAGCTTTTGAATTGATCATAGATCATTATGCTAATCATAAGGTAATTTGTTTGCTTTTGGCTTAGAATGTTTGGTGAATCCTATCTATTATGGTTTAGTATTATATGGAACCTAGATCACTTGTATTCATGTATACTTTAGAGGAAGAGAAAAAAAGGCATGAACCTAAGAGACTGCCAGCCTATTGTAGGAAAACAATCTGTTTTTGAGCCAGCAGAGGGAAATCACACTGCTAATCAATAGGGATCCTGCAAAATTGGTTAATCTGTTTGATAGTGATGAATTAACAAACCTTAATTAACTATCAAGTCTTAAAATTATTAAGATCTAGCAAAAATAAAAAAATCCCTGCTCATTAGAATTCCTAGAACAAGGGTTGGATTTGACTTTGGTAACAACTCTTTGCCATATTGTTCCTTTTGAATTCAGATTTATTCTGACTCTGGACTGGGTTATCTTTGTACCTGTGTCAAATCCTCTCACTCCTTTATCTGCTTTTGTGATTTATTGTGCCTTAGATCTTGAAACATCTTTCTTCATATTTTTTCCCATTACACCTTGATTTCTGCAATATGGCTTCTGACATTACATTGTCTTGAGCAATGTAGGGCATGAGTAAGTTTATTTTTAAGATATATGAGTTGAAAGTGTCTTTTGTTTTAGATTAACAAATCTCCTCCTCAGTTTCCTGGCCCCAACTGCAATTCTTAATTAAAAAAGCAGCACATTATCACTTAAATTCCTTATTTTTTAATTAAACAGTCAGCAGCCTTAACAATATGTATTATTCCTGTGACTTATGTTAGACTCACATAGCTTGTTGGCAAAAAAATCTGGTTTTTGTTTTTTATTATGACAGTTCTAATATATGCACAATTTGTTGTAGTGCATTGCATATGAAGATTTGAATAGTGTTTATTCAAGAATGAATGTATGAATGTTAAATGTTAGTGCTGAAAACTGAAGAACATTCACTCAACAATGACTGCTCTCCAATGAGAATAAAATAACCTCATGACTCTATAAATAAGTATTTTAACTTATAATTAAAATTATACTTTCTTAATTATTAAAATGTCATGAACAATTAAATGTAAAAAGTAGCTTTCAGAATAATGTATTATAAAAATTAAAGTATCAAAATAATCTTGAATAATGTATATTAGTAAAATTGATACAAATTTCTTACCTTCTATTGCAATCATAGTAGATGGTCTAAGAAAGTTGTCATAAATAATTAAACTTGTTGTTAATAGGTAAACAAGAATTCATAATATCAGCCTTCAGTGTGATTACATATTTATTAAGTGATCTTTATTCCCTAAGCTCTAAGTCCTTCTTTTTGTTGATGTCTCTGTGTGTGAGTGTGTGGGTATACATATACATACATAAATACCATATATATAGGAGACACACATTTCATATATATATAATACACACACACACACACACACACACACACATATATACATATACATACTTACATATAGGAAATAAACATTACATACATGCACACATAATATATATAGGATACATATATTTCATATACATATTTATATATAATATAATTTAATAATTTAATATACACACATGTATACATGCATACATATACATACTTACATATAGGAAATACACATATTACATACCTACATACATGCAGTGAACATCCATTGAAGTGAGTAGGCCACATTGCCAACAAAAAATACTGTTTCCTACACCCATACTTATGTGGTGTCCAATTTCACCAGCTCCAAAATTCTTTTACCTCCCCATTAATAGCAATTCAGTTATTATCAGATTTAAATATTCAGATTGCTCTCCCACATCCAGTCTCTTTCAACCAATATGAAAGCTTCTATCTGGTAACTGTATTAGATTGCTTGGGGATTATTTCGCAAATGTAAGTACTAATTATGGTAGCTGTTTACATAATGCTACTATTTCTCCTGCTTTTTTTTTCTTTCAGATGCAAAAAGTTTGGCTGAAATGCTTATGAGGTAAGAATAGTAAAAAAGCAGAATTCAGTCATTAATTTTAAAAATGGAATCCATGAGTCAAGGCCTTGGGACTAGTTCAAAATGTGTACCTCCATTGGGAACATCCTATTTACACATTTCAGAATGAGAAAAGAAACTTCTAATCATAATCCTCAGCAAGCATGCACATCTTTTTCTGCACTGAGGGGAGTAGCTAGTGAGCAAGGCTAATAGAGATAATGTTAAATGTAACCTGAATAAAAATTGAATGTAATTTAATATAATTCAATGTAAAATTAATTATATTTATTTGATTTGGTTAAATACAGTTATTTTGATTGTTCCTTAAAAAGTTAGTACTTTTCAACCACATTAAAATTGCATTTAAGCCCTTAGAACAGAGGTCCTCAAACTTGGCAGCTTTAAGACTTGTGGACTTCACAAGTCTTAAAGCTGCCAAGTTTGAGGACCTCTGACTTAGAAGAACAGTGATAGACAGTGATAGAAAAAGCAAGGATTGTAGACAACTTGCCATTGACTTGAACACTGCCACTTGAGTACACCACTTAGCAATAGCAATTCCAGCAGTTCCAGTTGCTATCATAAGCAGTTAAGTGAGGACCTTACATGACTGTAACTTCAACCTTCATCATAACCTTATTGACTAGTCCTTTGCATGAAAATAGAAGTTAGAAATTAATTCTGTTTTCTTAACCTCTTGACATTTTGTAAGGTAAACCCTTGCAATATTTTCAAACGTTCTCTGCAATTCTGTGAAACTCACCCATTTTGTGTTCCTGCTAATTCTTTTATACATAAATATAATTCTGTGGATACATTTAACATGTGCTATGAATCAATTAAATATTCTATTACACTTTTATTGCCCAGGTTGCATTTTTATATTCCCCCCCTAAAAAGGTAGCTTATGCTAAATATAATTTTAAAATAAGAAAGTAATCATTCTGATTGTGTGTTGTATCTGTTATTTGAAATCACCGCAGAAATATTTATTTATGTAGTATTGCTATTGCAGCTACTGTAAAACATAGAAGAGTTGAATAAATATCAACTTTTAGAAGATGTTATTTCTATATTTTCTCTATTGTTAGCAAATCTAAGTGAAGCAGAGGGGGGAAAGAAGTAAATTTATCACCATCTTCTGTATCTTGTCTGTTCATCCTGAACAGAGTAGAAAGTGGATCTCTGTTTTTATCTGTGGAGGGCTGGGTTATTCCTGGGATTCCTAGCATAGCAGATCAGCAACATGGGAATTTGCTACTTCCTGCATCAGAATATTGGTTCATGTGCCCCAACTTTGTTGAAACTGAATGGAAATGGCTCAGCAGGCCATCTGTCAGGAGCCTTCACAACTTCTAGAAATTCTAGAGGTTGTAGCTCCAGTATCACAACAACTCTTGCCAGGTAGAGGTTATCAGTCACATTTCCAGCTTAGTTCTAAATTATTTGTCCATCAAGCTGGAACTGAGATTTAGGATTACTGATTATCGTTACTAAAATATGATAAGATTACAGTGTCATAATATTCATTGTGCTTTGATTGGATGAGAGGAAAGTAAGTCAGCCTGAAAAGCAGGTAGTAGGGAGAAATAACTATTTAAAAGTTATATTTTTAAAAAATAAAATCATGTAGTTTTTCAAATTATATCCTTTTTTTTTGTCCTAACCATTTTGTCTCCTGCTTTAAATTAATACATTTTGTATGTTTATTTTTTTTTTAAAGTATACGCAGAGACTTTGTTTGAACATTTCAGCATGGGAGATTTGGGGAGCTTTAATTCATTTAAAATAATGGCACTTTATTGTACTTTGTTTTTAAAGTATATATCTCCTCTTAGTTAAATTTGCTTATACTTTCTTGAATACTTAGCAAGAACACAAGGACATCGGATACACTTAACAAGCAACAACAGACACTCAGGATGCATATAGATATTCCCAGAGCTCAGCTTCTCATTGAAGAGAGAGATACAATGGAAACCATTGGTAAGATGTCAATAGCCTCATTAGCTTGATTTATATAACCCAGGACCTATACCTTTGTGTATTTTTAAAATATAATTTGTTGCAACTTGGGAAAAATCACCACAATTAATGTGTTCTGCTTTTAAATTGTTGTTGAGCAGTAAAGAATGGAATTAAAATTTTCATATACAATTCTACTTATGCTTACTCAGAAATATGTTCTACTATGTTCAGTGCAAGTAATCATGCAATAAGATTGCAACATAAAGCAATTTAGATTTAAGAATAATTCATGGGAAAATGTTCACATTCGCACAACATACACGAAAACTGTAAAGCCTTTCAACTTTCCTTTTAAATTATTTTTTATGGGATGAAGTAACAACCAAAAAAAAACCACACAAACCTTCACAGTTTTGGTGTATCACATATACAGACTCTGTGCACATGCTGAAATTCCATCAGAAAACTGAACTAACTTAAACTAGGGAGGTAGTATGATATTTTTGTGAATATTCCAGACATATTTGATGGCAAAAATATATTAATCATACCCAGAAAAGATAATGAAGGAAGCCATTTGCCTTTTCCTGTTATCAGGGTATAATGCCCAAACAGCCAGTAAAAGAAAACTGATGAGAGAAGGCTGTTAACACAGATATTTGATCCATCATTTTCTCTATCACCTGTTTCTTAGTAAAAGCTGGCAACAGTGACAGGCCTCAGGTAGTTGCTCTGCTCAAGTCCAAATGTTACTAAAATGCCTTTTGAAGTGGAAAAGCTGACTCCAATCAGATCAGTACTTTTTTTTCCCAACCTTGTGATTCTGTAATATACTGCATCTATTTCTGTATACCTGCATTGTGTTTGAACAACCATTTATCTTTTTTATAATGCTATTGTATCCTCATTGGTATTTTATTTATTTCAGGAATGCAGGAGATATATAGGATAGTTTTAATCTTACTTCTTAGTATGGAAATGGTAGTAACAGACCCAGAGTTCCAAAGCTAAATAGGTGTGATAATTAATGAAATAATTGTTTAGGATGGGCCAGGCAATTCCTGCTCTGTTTTCAGTTTTGAGTCACATCCTATTAACTTGGAAATTTTCTAAAATTAATTTGGAATTACTTCAGTTATCTTTTGTGTGTGTCCTTGAGTCTAGTTTTTGAGTCTTGGTGACTGCCTTGTCTAGTCCCTGCAATTATCTTGATCAATTGTGTCTAAGATGGGGCTAGAACTCATGGTTTCCCCATTTCTGGTCTTAACCATATGCCAGATTGGGTCTCAGTAATCCTTAGTTCCCATTATTTTTCAGGAAAGGTTACTAACATGCATGTTAGTTAAATTTAAATTTTACATTAAATTTAAATAAATGAAATGAAAATGAAATAATTAGTTTTTATTTTGAGTAAGAAAACATAACATGTACAACTTTAGATTATACAGCATTAATTAAACTCATTACATGACATGATTGATAATATAATTATCTTTTCTTGTGGTTACCCTAAGTATTAGATAACACAAATATATATGGGTTGATTCAGGTATAAGAAAGGAATGGATCTTTGATTTTTAAACTTGCTAGGAACTAAATAAAAATGTAATCAAAAATTTGTTGTTGTTTTCAACAAGTTCCAGATTTTTAAAAAAGTCAGACAACATTAATTAGATTGTTGAAAGTATCCATAGGTTATTTTATACAGTAAGATAATGAAAAATAAATAAATTCTTAATTCTTTTATAAACTTAATCAAAATAACACATCAAAAACATTTATTTTCTTTGTAGGAATTGAAGGGTTGAAATAGGTTAGTTTACTGATTGTTATAAAATGGGATGCATATATAGATATGTGTATATTTTAGTAAAGTGGGTAGTGGATTATATTTAGAATTGTATTGTCTGATTTCAAGTCATATATTTAGAGGAGTGGAGGAAGTGGACAGAATTGAATAAATTTGGTTGCAGGGAGAAGGCCGATTTAAAATGTTATATTAATATATATAAAAGATTAAAGGTTAATTTGTAATAATACTCAATAAGTTTAGGGGAGGAGAAAAAGGGCAGATTACCGTAAAAATGGGAGTTATAAGATTAACAAGTTAAGGGTCAGTATTCCGAGAAGGGATTAAGGGAAAGGGAAGATATTATGTATGTAACTAGTTATGAAATAGCCTATTGTTGTGAAGAAGTCACAGGGGGGGTTGGGTGGAAAGGGTGGGTTAGGGAAGGGGGGGGGGGAAAGGGGGAAAAACTTGTATTTGAAAACTTTTTCAATAAAAAAAAAAACATTTATTTTCTTTCCCATAGATGACAGATCTACAGTCTTGCTAACTGATGCTGATTTTGGAGAGACATCAAAACAGAAATCATTGACAGTTACTCATACAGTACATTATCAGTCAGTCTCACAAGCCACTGGGCCGCTGGTGGATGTTTCTGATGCCAGACCAGGAACAAGTATGAACAACATTTTCAGTGGAATATTTAAAAAATGAAAAAAAATCATGATGTGGTCTTTGCATTATAGTAGAATTCCAGAGTAAAATGTACAGGTGTCTAGAAGGAAACCAAATCATTTGAATAACATTTCTGTGGCAGGAGGGGGAGAAGTGATTGTGTATTGTACAAAACTTCAAAATTTGTCTAGAATTTGCAGACAAAGTGTTTTGGGATATACTTTAGTTCAGAGGAAAACTGGATGTATGTTTGAGATAAACTGTTTCCTTTTTCTTTTGCATGTTTTATGTGTCAATTATTTTTCTTAAAAGTTATGCAAAGACTATTATTCTCTAGTGCTAGTATAGCCAGCCTTTGGGTTGTGTGGGGAACCAGAGCACCCTAAGAGCATCTTGCTGAAAATCTATTTGCTAGATTGATATTATTTATTTATTATTATTATAATAATCAGTTTCCAATATTAATGAAAACATTTTGAAGCCTCCTAAAACACTAAAAAATAAAATAAGCATTGGATATACCCACTAAGTGATAATCACTGCCATATTTGGAGATAAAACAATACTAATATTAATACTAGTAAGGCACTACCTTGATCCCCCAGTGAGGAGGCATGTGGTTCATGTGGTTCTGAGGCTTCGGTGCTCTGAGAGCTATGTTAGAGAGTCAAATACAATGGACAAGTCTTGCCAGACGAGTCAGACAAAGAGTATCTCTCCCATAAAAAATTGATGAGTCATACATTACAGAAACATATACTAGGGATCATGCTAGATGCTGGAGTTTCTGGAATCTGATGAAAAATGGGCTATAGGACCCAGGACTGTTGGCTGAGCAACCAGGGCTGGCGGCTGCAGAATTACTGGAAGACAAGGTTTTTACTCTTAGCTAATATACAGAGATTGAAAACAAAGAAGTAATTATCTACTATTGCAGATCAAGTTCAACAAGAAGAGGATGTTTGAATGAATGTGCAGTTCTGGAAAGAACAACATCCATAATCAGATATAACAGAATGGAGGTTGATTTATAATATGAAATAATATGCAGAAGCAGAAGGATTGCAAAGGCATAGCCAGAGCAAAAAAATCAAAACCTTGCCAGAAATAACGCAGGCTGTAGAGGCAAACCAGGGAGAGTTGGCAGTAGAGGAAGCCAGCACAGCTATTAAATTGTTTTCATTCCAAAACCAGGCACCCTCTCCTCTGCCTCAGAAAGAACAAAGCCTTCTAACTAAATAAATAAAAGAACTTT
Organism: Arizona elegans; assembly: GCA_022577455.1. Classification (NCBI taxonomy): domain Eukaryota; kingdom Metazoa; phylum Chordata; class Lepidosauria; order Squamata; family Colubridae; genus Arizona; species Arizona elegans. Next base: position 59,781,892 of record JAKOOJ010000006.1, read on the forward strand.
AAGAAAGAATAACTGAACATCTAGAATAGCATAAAATAACAGAATAAGGTAGCCTGCCTTGAAGGTTGTTCCAAAGAAACAGCTAGCACAAGCATCGAAATATGCCAATACTGCAATATCAAGTATGTGGCAGCTCACTGCAAGAAATAAACAACTAATGTACAGCATAGCTACAGTTATAACTGAATACCTGGGATGCAAAATCAACAAAGAAGAAAAAAAGCCAGTGTATCACCAGAATGGAAGGTCATGTTGGAAAATAAGATCAGCAAGCTAACATCAGATGTAAACAAGCAAAAAATAATGAAAGAAAAGAAGCTGAAGAAAAGGACCAAAGAATATCTAATCAAGAAATATCACTTAGAAACAAGGAAGACCAAGGAAGCAGTGGAAATAATAAAGCAGTAAATAACAACTATAAGCAATAAGATCAGTAGCTCTATCACTTGAATTGGAACTTATAGGTAGACTCTCCAGTTTCAGTCCAATCCAATCAGGAATGTTTCTACCAATCCATCGTTTGAGAGACTGCAGAGAATCAATCAACACCTGACAAGGAAGAAACAGTGCAGTTCTGGGCACAGATGTGGGATAACTCACCAACCTTTAATAGGAATACAATTTGGTTAAAGGAGGTGGGTAAGAATACAAAAGATGAAATAAAAGAACTTGTAATAATTGCAGAAATGATGGATAAAAGAGCAAGGAAGATCAGGAATTGGTCAAAACAAGGTAAAGATGAACTGCATGGGTTTTGGTTAAACCATCTGATTGATTTACACTCATTGTTGCCAAGCAGTTAACAATATATACTGCAAGAGAGAAATTGAACAGTGGCTAACATCTGGCAAAAGCTATCTGATAATGAAAAATCCAAGAAAAGGGGCAGCACCTGAAAACTAAAACTCAATTACTACTTATTAACAACTTTCAAATTGGTAGCTGATACAGTCCAACAGCATCAGAATAAAAGATCAACTCTTAATTGATAAGATGATTCTAGACAACTGCAAGAGAAGGAAGACTTGCCTGAATATAGCATGGATTGATTACAAAAAGGCATTCAACTCCCTGCCACATGATTGGATAATCAAGTACTTAGAAATAACAAAAATCAATAGAAAACTCAGAAGCTTTGTGCAAAAATTGATGCCAAAATGGAAAATATGGTTGCTAGTCAATGGTGATAGTTTGGGGGAGGTTAATATCAATCTTTCAAGGAGACTCATGTCACCAATACTGTGTCATTGCACTGATTCCTCTGTCAACAATTCTGAATAACTCAGGCCATGGCTCTTAAAATCAAAATATCTGTGAGGTTATCTGAACAATCTGAAGCTGTATGAAAAAACACCAACTGAAGTAGAATCACTGCTTACCCCATCCATATATAGAGCCAAGATATTGAAAAGGAGTTTGGACTGGACAGTTGTGCCACCCTCAATCAAATCAGGGAAAATATTGAAAACTGGAAGAATCAAGATCCATATTAAAATAACATAAAAAGTCTGGATGAAGACAATCGCTAAAAATATCTGGGCATCATTCAAGCTGACAACAATGAGCACACTGAAATTAAAAAAAAGATTAGAAGTAAAAACATCAAGAGAGTAAAGGTCTTAAATAATGATGATGATAAATCATGCCCTTCATCCACATAGTGACATTGACAGCGTCTACTTAGCAAGAATCATAGATGAGCATGGTACAACAGATGGTTGAAGAAGAAAACAGGCCATTGGACAATTATCTGAAGAAGAATGAAGAAAATGCACTAAAGCTAGTGTATCAGGAAAGCCTACTGAGTACTGGAGTATGAAATGAGGCATGGGAAGATAATGCATTACATGACCAGTACATTAAAAAAAATAGCAGGGAAAGCAGATAATAAAAAGACCTGGCAGTGGCAAAGAGCAGGAAAGTTGAGGAAAGAGCAGAGGGGTTAATTCTGGCTGTGCAAGACCAAGCCTTAAAGACAAATCCGTCCAAACCCTGAATTGAGAAAACAGCAACAGATAGCAAATGCCATCTCCATAAAGAAGCTGAAGGAACAGGGGACCACCTGGTTAGAAGATCACACAGACTGACTACAAATAACAGCATGACAAAGTAGCAACAATGGTACACTGGAGGATCTGTAAGAAGTAACATTTGCCTGCAAGCAAGAACTAGTAGGACCATAAAATTAAGTCCCAGAAAATGAAGAGGCTAGAGTGCTTTGGGAATTTAGAATTCAAACAGATCCCAGATTTAACAATTTTCGATAAGAAACACAAAAATGTCTAGATAGTGAACATGGTAATATCTGGAGAGAGCAGAAGAGAAAGAACTGGAAAGAATAACAAAATAGAAAGACCTATAAATAGAAATAGAACACATGTGGCAAAAGAAAGCAAAGACAGTACCAATAATAATAGGTGCCTTGGGTTTAATTCCCATACAAGTGGAGCATCACTTGAACACCATTGGCACTGACAAATACATCATCGGTCAATTGCAAAAGTTTTACTTGGAACAGTTTAAATCCTGAGACGATAGCTTTAACACCATGAATCATCAACATCTGCCTATTCTAGGTCCTTGGGAAGAATTCGATAGGTTGATAAAAATGCCAAATCCAGTTTAAACATCTAGTTGACTATATGACCAACCCTATTACTAAAACACTAATACTAACAGGGAAAGGAGGCATATGTTGCTTTCAGTCATGCAGAAGTCCTGCGGGGCTAAGAGATTTTCTGCCTCTCCAAGCTTTTCTTTCTTTTTAACTATTCATCATTCATATTCAATTTTGGTCTCTTGTAGTTTTGAGAACTCCCCCTTACTGCTTCCCATAACTGTAAACACTTCAGTGTGTTTTTGTTATTAATGAACTTTATGAATTAGTTGTCTGAGTTGTCATTACTGTTCTGGGAAAGCCAAACCTTTCTAATAGCTGGAAATTGTGGTCTTTATTTCTTTCTCTGTCAATATAAGTTGATGTGCCAACTCTTATACTAGTTTTAACATTGTTCTGGAGAAAAAGGTGTTAAATTTTGACAACATCAAATACATTTTATAATGGTTGGGATATTTTCCAACTACAAAACTCTTTATATAAGTGTAATTCATTCAGTAAGCAGATTTATCCTTCTAAGGTTTTCAATTTGATAAAAATTTAATACAGTTATTAAAGTTAATAATGTTAATGTTAAAGTTAATTATTAACTTATTAAAGTTAATAAAATTAAAGTTAATAAGTTAATGCTCCAGTTAATACTGGAGCATTTCTGAGCATTGTCATATTTTGGCAATGATTCTGTGAGGTTTACAAAACACAGTGCACTTTCAGTATGGAAAATCTGCAGCATATCACAAAACAGGATACTATTTTGTTTTGCTGAGCTATTCATCTACATATTGTATTCTCTCAAAAAAGGGACACTGCGTTTATTGCTGAATATCTTTATTTTTACGCTGTTAATGTAGTTTCAAGAAGCAAGCAACATATGGACAGTTTACTTTTTTAAAAAATTGCTTGTAAATAAAAAGCTGTCAATCTTTGATATGAAGAGATGAATCATGAACAATTCTTATATCCTATAGGTAGCAGCACCTTCTTAGAGATTCTAGAATAAAATATTTATTTGCTTCTTTAATATTCCATTTTCATCAAATCTATACCTTTATATTATTTTTTTAGTGTATAAGTGGGAAATATACAGTAGGACTGATTCTAGATTATTTATTGGGGAAGAGGGGGCTTCTATAGCTTGATCTCCATAAACACATTTGTTGATATAACAAACAGCAAGATCTATTTATTTCTAATTTATTTCTAATTTGTTTTTTAAAAAATAAATGTCCAACTATTACTTTATTTATATGACTGTAATTACTAGCTTTGTAGCTGGGGTATTTAAAAAGAAACTGGATAAAGATGCACACATTGGTTGAACTTATATATATTGTTGCTAGTAGTTGACATTAGCTGATTCAACGATAGATCAGCTTCTCTGTAAGTTTTATTTTAAGACTTAGTCTTAAAATATTATTTTTGATAATTATGATTAATGATTTTTCTTTTCCTCTTCTGCTCCTTGAATAAATTAATTAATCAAATATGCAATTATCTTGGTTTTAATTGCAGATCCTACAACAAGAAGGAATGCAAAAGCTGGGCCTACAGCCCGGAACAGATATGCTAGCCAATGGACTCTCAATAGACCCCATCCTACAATATCAGCCCACACTTTAACAACAGACTGGAGGCTGCCAACTCCCAGGGCCACAGGGTCTGTTGATAAAGAAAGCGACAGCTACAGTGTTAGTCCATCGCAAGATACAGGTATCATCTTTAGGTTAGATTTCATCTTCAGGTCAAGAAAGCATTAGTATAGATATAGCTGATTATATGCCAACACTGTATTTGGTGACTTGACTTGGCAGCTAGTCTATAAAGAGAATCTACTAGTTCTGTAGAGCAAGGGTCCCCAACTCCTGGGCCATGGACTGGCACCAGTCCATGACCTGCCAGAAATCGGGCTGCGCAAGCAAGCAAAGCCCCATCCGTGCATGCATGAGATCCAGGCAGCACACAAAACCACACACACACCGATCCAAGGGAAAACCACCCTCCATGGAACCAGCCCCTGGTGCCGAAAAGGGAGGCACTGCTCTAAAGGCTTTGCTGAAATAGATGTGGCTCATTGGATGACTGAGAATCTCCATAGACATTCATTGGTGTACTTTATCCTAAGAATATGCTCTTATCTACTGTATAAAATTCAGTTTAGGAGTTGATTCACTAAACTGGAGAGTGTTCACATACTGATGCTATTTGTATGTTGCCCATTCCTGAAAACTCTTTGTCTGACTTATTTATAGCCCCCCTCCCCAAACTGCTTTAGGACATGTCTCAAATAGCAGATCATGTCTACTGACCACTTGATTAACACGGAAAATCAAATGATTAAATCAAACAAATAAAATTAAAATGCATTACTTTAATTATTAACCTAATTAGACAAATTTACGGATAAATTTTTCAGAATATTTTTAGCTCCTATCTTACAAAGGCATAAAGCCAGATATATAGGTAAAAGAGATCAATATATTTTGTTTGTTTGCTTGCTTGCTTTAGAGATTCTTTCAGAACTGCTGATAACTTTTACTACTTGGTTTTGATCTGGTTTCAATTTTGATCTTTCTTGCTGGATAAAAGCCCTGAAACAGAACAGATTTAATTCATTGCACATTTCGTCATCTACCTAATCAGTTCAAATCAATCTTATTTTGTTTGGAACTTGGCTGAATCCAAAGTTCAGATGCACAGCTGGCAAAAAACTATTTGAGTTGACCAAAATACCAATTAAAAACGAATGTGTGAAATGAATTCACAGCTTTAAAAAAATAATAAAGAAGTTCTGAAATAAAATTAGGATGTAAACTTCCATGTCATTTTAGTTTCTCAATGTTAAATATCAATTACTTAAAAATATTATTTAAATGAAATTTTGCAGAGACAATCAGGAATATATATAGACAAATATTATTTTTAAGGTGTTTTCTGAGAGTTAAATGTTTATTCCTTCTGTCCAATACATTTGAAGATGCTAATTTGACTTAAAATAGAAATCATTAAAAAAATTAGAAAAAATGGAATTCATAGCAATAATTTCATTCTGAAATAAACCTTTTTCTTCCAATTCTGCAATACTAATTTTGCATGATAGAAATAAAGAAACTATCGGCAAAACCTGATAGCACAGAATGCCATATTGTATGGGCATGCTATAAAGCAGTGTTTCTCAACCTTGGCCGCTGGATGATGTGTGGACTTCAACTACCAGAATTCTGGGAGTTGAAGTCCACACATCGTTCAGCGGCCAAGGTTGAGAAACACGGCTAAAGGATGTTGAAATTCTCATGGGAATATACAGTAGAAAGCCATGCTTTTGCTGATTGTTCCCTTCTGAGTGGATTGCCTTTTCTTTATTGTTTAGATCGAGCAAGAAGCAGCATGGTCTCCACAGAAAGTGCCTCCTCCACATATGAAGAGCTAGCCAGAGCATATGAACATGCCAAGATGGAAGAGCAGCTGCGACATGCAAAGTTTACCATCACAGAATGCTTCATATCAGACACCTCATCAGAGCAGCTTACGGCAGGGACTAATGAATATACAGACAGCCTGACCTCAAGCACCCCATCTGAATCAGGGATTTGCAGATTCACTGCATCTCCTCCCAAACCTCAGGACGGAGGACGCGTGACAAACATGGCTGTTCCAAAGGCACATCGGCCAGGTAGGTATCTATTTTAATCCATCTGTTTTAATCCCACCTGTTTTAATTCTAGGAATGAGGCAAACAAAAGCATTGGCAAAAAGGTAAAAAAAAATCTGGCAGCAAAAACTCAGTGCTGATTTTTATAACTGTCAGTAACAACAACTCCTTCTTAGAGATTTGTACGGCAGAGCAAAGCAAAGCATAATGTTTAACTTTTCAGTCTCCTGAATACTGAAGGTTTTTTAGACCCCTGCCTTCAGAACCATGCTCATGCTGAGCTGCTAATCCTAAAATTCTAACTGGTAAAAAAAAATCTATGTGAGAATAAGAATTTATTCATAACTAAACCCAATAATTATTTTTTTCCACAACTGAGTACTCTTATGCCTGCCAGCCCTTTCATGTGACCTGAGCGCTGAAATTTTGTTTTCAAGCACATTCCCCTCCCCACACTCCTTTATTGATAAGAATACTTTTCAAGGCTTTGTTTGGTCATCAGATCCTCATGATGATCGAGGATATTTCAAGGGGGCTCTTATATTCAAGATTTTGGAGGAAAATATTTCCTCCTCGTTCTGGATTTCATTGTTACATTATTTTAAAGCACTGCTCCTGTCTCAGTAAGGAGGCAATTCTTTTTTACTGGCCATGGGAGGATATTGCAAAGATTCACTGGTGTTGATTTAAATAGATGTAATACATTTTTAATCACTACTGCTAGTCTGCATCCAACAAGTCCGAATTGTTGGAGGTATAACTCAGGTTATTTCTAGCATAAATTCTAGTTGGCAGAATTATTTTTTCTGCATGTTGTGATTTAATTCCTAATACAGCAAGACTGTTTTTTTTTTCAGTTATTATCATTATTCTTATTATCAGCCCAAATCAATACACTGCAGGTTGGAGATCTCCTACTTGATGATTATAGATTGTAATCCACTATGTTGGTCCACTGTTGGTAGCTTGATGTTTTTCAACTTCCCAGTTTGGAATGATTTGCCCAAAACCATGTAGTCAGTTACCATGCCTACTCTAATAACTTAACCACTATTTCACATTGTATCTATCATTATATGGATACAGTATTTATAAAATATGCTATTCAGGCAAACAAAAACCTGTAATGCTACTGAATGGATAAAATGTGGCAATACCACTATGAGAAAAAACTCATTCAAAAAAGGTTCCTACAGCATTGAGATTACTTTGTTCTATACTTTTAGTAACTCACACTGAATCTTTGTAGAATTGCATAATGTATGTAAAAATGCTTTAAATAATAAATCATAAAGCTGTGCAGTATGTTTCTCTGAAATAATAAAACATATGTTATTATGTTATACAATTCCCTTATTCCCCAAATCCATAATGCTAACTATCCTGTGGGATTAAAAATATCTCATGCCACATTTTCATTCCTACACATGAAGGAGAATCAGAGAAGATAGGATCATAATTTTCACCAGCAAGCTCATATTTTTTGTGAGATTTGCTTCCATTTTTATATATTTGATAACACTGGACAAGAGACCACCTTCCAAAATACTTTTCATTCTTTTATGGATATAAGTATTTGGTATTAATCATATTAATTGGTTATTTTAAAGAAAGCAATTAAAGAAAATTGGCAATATTTTCTAAGGATATTTTATACACAAAAAGCAAACAAACCCATCATTTTCATTAGTTCGGATTAATCATTCAAACTTTAAATCCAACCAATTCATTTAAGGCTGTCCAAGAATGCATTACCTCAAAAAGAGGGCAGGATATTATACAAATTTATATACAATTTGCATATGTTCATGTATATATGCATTATTCAAAATAATGAGGATAATGCTGGAAGTATCGTATACTTCACTACAACTAACCACGTAAACCATGCATCTGCCTACCGTCAAGCCGTAAATTATTGATGGTCGATGAGTTTCTGCTTGCCAGTCATAAAATTGTTTATTTTTAAAAACCAGACTTTAAAGGTTTTATTAAATTCTCTAAAATTAAATTGATTATTTCGATTATGTGCATTTTTTATGATGAACTATTATTTCTGTCATGTTCTCTGTGAGACCATACTTACTATTGTGACAACATTAATAGCAAAACATTTCCACAATTCAGAAGTTTTGTTTTCTACCTTGGAATTCCAGCGCTGTCCTTTCCTATAACAGATAGAGACAGGCAAAGTTGTCAAATAATTTAACTAACCTAGAAATGCATAAACATTTTTCATCATCTGAAAATGTTTTTGCAACTGGGAAATATTGCCTGCAATTGACTGTTAAATTCAGTGACTCTCCTCTTTCATCCATCCACATGAATTCCTGAACTAAATTCTATTCAAGGGAGCGCTATGAGAGACCTGGTCAATTTAAAAAGCTAGAATAGACGTACAGATAATCCTTGATTTATGGCCGTTCTTTCAATGATCATTCAAAGTTATGGAGCACTGAATTAAGGGATTTAGAACTGGTCCTTGAATTTATAGGTGTTCCAGTACCCCATGGTCATGTGATCAAAATCTAGGTGATTGGCAGGCTGTCTGCACTTACAATTGAAGGACACTTCAACTCTCCCAACCCCATAATATCCCCATCTCTGCCTTTGGGGTGTCCTGTATGCCACCATATATCTTTGCGGTATCCCTCTGCTAATTCGCTTCCAACATGCAGAGCACACATGATTATCTAGAGAACTGTCCTATAGGGTTTCATTGAGGGGTGCAAGCAAGCCCAGCACTGGCAGAGCCTACCCACAGGCCCTCTGCTCGTTCTCACCCCAGATCTCCTCCTGCAAAACCTCATTAGCTTCCTACATAAGGTGCAGAGCACTCATTGGAAGCATTCCAGGAGAACTGGTCTCCTGGCTTCAACACACTGGAAACTGCTGGCTATTCATGAGGTTTTGCAGGAGGAAAGCTGGGCCAAGAATGAGTAGAAGGCCTGCAAGTAAGCTCCGTCAACACTAAGCTCGCTTCCACCCCTTACTGAAGCCTACAAATCAGATTCAGGAATTCTTCCAATACGAGCTGTAGAATGAGTGCTGCTACTCAGGGAATCCCATATCCCTTCACTTTCTCCAATTTTGCTGTCACCTCAGAGGGTGCCTCCCACACAGGTTCTACCTTCACCAGGAAGCCAGCACCAAATCTCTTGCCTTGCTTAATGACAGAGCGTGCTATGTTATCCCACTACCTCCTCCCCTACTGAGCCCGGTGAAAGAAGCATGAAGTCCTCACCTAACAACAGTGTTGTCCAGGCCTAATGACTGCAACTAGGGCTACTAGAACTGCCAATGAGGTCAGGTGATGTTTTGCCTAACATTCACACCACTTAACAACAAAAATTCCAGTCCCAATTGTGGTAGTATATTAGGCAAAATAATTTATTCTCAATGCAGAAAAAGGAAAAGAGAAACTAGTTCAGCATCGCTTAAGTTGTGATCCTAAATACTTCTTACTATATTACTGATGTAATGCTTATTAAGTATCCATTATCTCTCTGGAATGGCATGCAAAATATGAATATTTGTATATTATCTTAGCAATATTGTACTAGTGTTAGATGACAGTCTGTTTCTTTCTATGTTGAAAAGAGAAAAACATTGTAGTGGTTCAGAATAAGAGTGAATCAATCGATCCATCTAGGTAGTGGGCAGAGTCCAGCAGTGTCTGGGAAACTCAAAATTCTAAGCATACCCATCAGCAGTATCCCTCTTTCAAGTGGACTTTGAAAAGTAGAGGAAGTGAACTCCAGTTTGTTTTTGTTGTTTTGTCTTCCATTTCAAGAAGACTGCAGGCCAGTCTGGTTTCTGCCAGGTAAGAAATGCATCCCAATCTGAGGAAGGATTAGAAAATCAAAAGGAATTAGTCAACTAGGAAATGTGGGTTTATAGGATATATTTGGTTAATTTATATAGATGAAATTAATTGATATTGATCTGAAGTGTTTACTTCTTTGTATAGTTAGTTGTGTTTTATTCTATCTGTTCTATGTGTGCCTGGAAGATACTGTAACTGTGAGTTAAAGTCTATAGAACTCCTGGTCTTTTCCTTTTTTTCTTTCTTCCATTGTCTTATCTGTTATCTCCTTAATCTTAAACTACATAATAAATAACTTGTATCTTCTTTGAAATTCCTGATCTCATTATAATAGGGAATTTACCTTATCAAGCATTCTGGAGGGGGAAAAAGAAGTTTCCATTTTCTTTTTCCAGAATAGAATACATGGGGGAAAATGATCCCTGAGTAAAAGCAAAGTTAGCAACTAGAAAGAGCTCCTTCAAAGATTTTGGGAAGTTGCACCAAGGGTATTGTGAGGGAAGGGCTTATACACCCCATTTGATGGAACCAGAGAAGCCAAACCACCACACTCTGTGTATAAACATTATACCATTACACACTTTCTAAGGAAATCCATAAAAGTAAAACAGTTTTGTGCTATAGTGTGTGTGTGTGTGTGTCCGTGTGTGTACACACACACACACTATGTGTGGTAGTACAATGTCTGCTTTCTCCAGCATACTTCATTATTGGTCATGTGGCTGATAGTGTTGGTATTTTTAGTTCAGTAATAACTGTAGTCCTGATCTTCTGAATTGCTGTTGAATACTGGTTCTTTAAAAGCATTCTGGGTGGAATGGACATAATATTTGATAGCATTTCTTGAAACCAAGATTAGACTATGTTATAAGGAAAGCAATAGTAACAGTTAAGATCTGTGTTCTGCCTAATACAGACAGAAATAAAACAATTGAAAAAGGCTCCTGCAAATTAAGGCATGGCTGTACAAAACGTATATGGTGACTCCATGATTAATGGTTCCAAATAAGTATTGAGATGTAATGAACTGCATTCTATCAGAAAACCACCACAGCTAGACTTTTCGCTAAAAGGCTGGTCTGGATCTGGCCAGGTTAAATTATTTTAGGCTGTTGGGAATCTCAAAGTTCTTCATCCAGCAGCTTCTCATCCTGTGCTTGAAGTGTTTTCTCTGGGAATAAATTGATTCCAGGCACAATGCCAGGCTTGAAAAGAGAGACTGGTTTTAAAATAATAGTGAAGATCAGATGAATCCAGGTGAATCTCAGAATTAAACTGGAGACTGAACAACTTTAGAAGATAGCTGAAGTTGGCTAAAACAGAAGTACAGGGCAATTATACTAAAGCAGATGAAGACTTCAGAAGTTTATGGAGCTTTATTGACTGGGAACTCTAAGCAATTTTGTTGTCTTGACATTTCTCTAACATAACATGAAAACTAAAACAAATTAGGGCCAGAAAAAATATTTCAGATATTCCACTGCAGATATGAATGTTGTGCTTTGAACAAAAGTGGTGGTACTTCATGGCTGAGTCATCACATGCTTCAAGACTAAATATGCCAGTTTCAAGACTTAGTCTTTTAACTGTTTACTTGTAAAGTGGAACTTCTTAATAAAATGTAAAGTATGTGAACTCTTAAGAGTTTTTTCCTGCTGAAACTAATCAGTGGACTCATGGTTCTCAATGTAATTAGCCTCAAAGACTCCTAAAGCAATACAAATGTCATTTGTTTCCAGTTCTTGCCATGCCTTCACCAAACAAAAATAGAGCTCAAGTAGAACTCCCAAATCAGGCACTCAAAATTAGAACAAGTAAGGAAAATTATACACATTCAGAAGCCGATGACTGTTTTCCTCAGCAATAGAGCATTTTCATGATTTTACTGTATATTCATGATAGTAATAATAATAATAATAATAATAATAATAATAATAATAATACTTTATAGTACTTTATATACTTTATAATATTTTATAAATATTTATACTAAATAATACTTTATAGTACTTTATATAAGTTAAATAATAATCAGAATTAACATCAACAAAACATTTTAGTT